>JAJAGP010000012.1:545000-882500 GCA_025084515.1 Ancistrus triradiatus | reverse complement strand
ATTGATTTATAAATACATTCGCAAATCCGCTGACCTTTTTGTTTAAGCTCGATTGTGCTGACGTGGCTCCTCAGCGTCTTTGCGTTCGTCCTTGTGGAAGGCGAGTGTGTGTGTGTGTGTGTGTGTGTAGGATGAGCTCACTGACCGTGTTTGGTTCTCTGTTCCCCAGTCCCTCCTAGCCATTGTAGGAAGGTCTCTACCTGTGTGATGTCAAAACCCAGAGCTCTTCCCAAGTGTTTCTCATGTAAGATGCATGCTTGTGCATGGACCTGTGTACACGTGTGTGTGTGTGTGTGTGTGTGTGTGTGTGTGTGTGTGTGTGTGTGCGTGTAGGTGTGTGTCTGCGTGTATGCGTATGTTTAACCCAGTTGTTTTGACCCACAAACCCATCTTCACTGGTGTCTATTGGGAACGGGAGCTGCAGTCACTAAACCACTGTCTGATTCACCCGACACGGTCCGAGAGTCCCACTGCATGTCTGTATTTTCGTGTTGGACGGCAAACCTGATCTGAAATCAGCAGCTTGTTGGGAACGGGTCCAAAATTTGGGGTCCTATGATAGTTCTTGGTTTGTTTAATTTTTCATAATGCACGCAGGGAACAAATGTAAGCCGGTTAAGTACTCGCTGAAATCAGTGCATTGGTGAGGAGAACATGCAAACTCCACACATGCAGCGGCCAGGGCAGGGACAGTGCGGCCCGCTCAAGGTCTGGGACCTTAAAACGAGTGGATCGTCTGAACCGGTCCCACAACAACTCTAAAATATTACAAAATGTTTAATCTTCAATACATCACCTTTATACATCATTTTTAAGTTTGTGCCCGGGCACTCGGGTGCTAATATGGCAGCCTAATATGCCTGACTACCACAGCATGGACCCGGGTTCGGGTCACAAATGCCTTCCACAGCCTGGGCATCACACAAATGTGATTAGCTATTTCTGAAGGATGGGTGGTCAGTCGGAGAATTGTACTCCGGCGCTGCAACAACGAGCCACCTGCGACAGACTGGCGTACCGCCTAGGGCATGGTTATGCCTGTGCCCTGTATTGGGATGGGGGTCAGAGCCCAGGCTTCCCTGAACAAGAACATCTGTGTGAAAAAGTAACAAAATAAGTTTGTTCCCTGCTGATTTTGTGTCACCATCATGGGGATAAAATTGAGTGCAAAAGTATTAGAACGTCTTTTGACTTTCTTCTATAAGAAAGTGGACCAGATCACACTGTTCAGATCACGAGGTTTGCCGTCTCAGACTTTTCTCTATAGGTGACCAGATGGTGATGGTGCTACTCAGGTAGGTGTGCGTCTGCATTTGTGTGTGTGTGTGTGTGTGTGTAAAGGTGTGATTCTTTCCAGAGGTGGAGGTTAATGCTGGATGTTGGCGGGGGCTCTTTCAGGCTCTTCAGTCCTTTCATTTACGCATTTTGATGAATGGGCCTTCATTTTCAGAGAACCTGAATCAGAGGTGAATAGGAGTGAATTCAGGATAGATTTCACAAAACTCCAACTGAGCTTCGTAGAAAATGAACCTATAACTAATTTACACCACACTTTTTACACTATTTTCCCTTTTTCAGACCTTCTCTGTTAAACCCAAGAGGTGGTGCTGTGTGTGAAAATCTCAGTAGATCAGCAGTTACTGAAATACTTCGACCAACAACCATGCACACGTTGAAAGTCCTTTCTTCTGATTCTCGGTTTGAGTCAGCAGCTCGTCCCGATCATGTCTACATGCCTAAATGCGCTGAGCTGCTGCCGTGTGATTGGCTGATTACATATTTTTGTTAACGAGCATTTGAACAGGTAAATAGTCGGTGAAAGAAAATAAAAAGACGCAATCATAGGACGGTACAAATCCAGACTGGTTTTTGCACTCTTCTCTCGCTTGCTACACCCTGTATCGCTCCGAACCACCAGTTCTTAGTTCAAATGAAAGGAATTCAATAAAACAACAAGAGAAACACACGTACGTCCGTAGCTCATTTCTGATGATTTTTTTAACTTGAGCTCCGCATGGTCTGAAATCTCTGGCCTGCTTTGTGTCTGTTTTCTGTGCAGGTTACGTTGAGGCCGTGGTCATTCCGGCCGGCGCTCGGAGGATTAAAGTGGTGGAGGATCGACCGTCTCACAGCTTCCTGGGTGAGCTCCTGAGGCTGCTCACAGAGACGAAAGTACTTACTGGAAAAAGATCTGCCCGTCGCTACATAATGCTAAGCTAACAGCAGAGCTCTGTGACACGTGGACATCGTTTGAGTGATTCCTCGTTCTTAAAGTTCAATTTCTTTAATGCTAATGATTATAAATGGTGGTTTAGGCTCACATTCCTGAACGTAGAGCTGTGCTATCAAGCCTTTTAGCTGTGTTAAGTAACATACCAAGGGCCAGCGTCACTATACTCACTTACTAAGATGTTTTGCCGTCCCTTTTGAGTGGTATTGCGTTAGCGAAGCTTATCCACGTAACACCCACGCGGCACAAAAACTAAACACCAGGTAAGCACCCCTAAACTCTGTCTGTTTTTAGGCTTTGTTTTTTTATTTTCTCAAGTTTTAACCCTGCGTATCCAGGATTCATGGCACGTCTGAGATGGGCATTATCCCTAACAGGGCTGCCAGTAGCAGGGGATGATTCCCCTGTCCAGCCTGACCTCCCTCAGGTACAGCCCTGTTGTGTCTGTGAGACTCGTGACCCCCGTAGAAGGCGCTGGCAGCGCTCAAACCCAGCCCGCTGCGCCACCGGAGTCGAATCATGTTTTGTTAATTTTCGAAATGGAAAAATATTTAGGGAACAAACTTAATTACAGCAAACACAATCCGACAGATGCCGGCGTTGTGTGTGGTACAAATGCAAGCTCCCATAATGAAAGGGCATGCGGTGGCTTTTTCGGACTTGCCAGAAGTGACATGAAAGCCAGCAGTTCCCTTTGTTGAGCTGAACATCTGTTCTTTAAAAACACACACACACACACAGAGTGTACAAAGCTGTATTAAGTAAACTGAGTTGTCTTTTCTAGCTTTGTGTTGCCTACGTGTGGATTCGAGTTTACTTTATATTTTAGTGACTGTACGTTCATCTGATGTTGAGATAATGCATGTAATAATGATGATTTGTTAACTGGCATTAGCTCATCTAATATTGATATAGTGTGATATTGTATCATACTGTATCGTATTGTATATGACAAGCCCAAATCAGAAACAGTTTAAAAAATATGCAGTGTTTCGCACATTTCCTTTGACTTTTGTTGCATTGCAGGCAGTAGGACCCTGAGATATGTCATGTTTTTCTGGTTGACTTCATTTAATTTGTTAATAAACATCCAGTCCTGCATTTCAGGCCTGCAAGACATTCCAAAACAAGTTGGGAGAGGGCAACTTAGGGCTAATTAAGAGATAAAAAATAAGTAATGATGTGATTTCAAAGCAGGTGATTATACTCCTCGAAGGCTCTACCTTTTGTGGATTCTGCTTTTGTACCAAATTATGATTACAATCACCAGTTTGAGGTTTTTTTTTTCCTCGTAACTAGCCCTAAATTGGATTTTTATGAACAAAAATATGAAATATCTCAGGTTCATACTGTCTGCAATGAAATAAAAGTCAAAATAAATGTAAAGAACTGTCTTAATATTCATAACTATAATATAAATCCTGTATTTATGAAACAATCCCGAGCCTCGGTTGTTAATCGAACCCCCCCACGGTTGATGCGTCTGTTTGCTAATTTTGCAGCAGTAAAACTTTACAGGACTCCAGCAGGCACCTGCCATAAGCCCCATTTTCCACTGTGTACTGTTTCAGCTTTGAAAGACTCGAGTAAGCGATCCATAAACAGCGACTGGAAAATCGAGCTACCGGGGGAGTTCGAGCTCGCCGGCACCACCGTCCGCTACGTTCGGAGAGGATTATGGGAAAAGATGTCTGCCAAGGGGCCCACCAAGTCTCCTCTCTACCTCATGGTAAATAAATTAGGGCTTAGTGTACATCCCTGGGGAGCTCCTCTCCCTGTTTAGCAGGCTACCGCTCAGTAATGCCTGGAGCTGACTTAAAGTACAGCGTAGAGGTTTGTTAGAGGCGCAATAGATCGGAAAGCGAACAAGAAGCACCACAGAAAGGCGGCATTTAAGAAAAAGCTAAATCTAAACCTTAAACAGTGTAAGTGTAGTGACATTGTGACACACAAACCCTTCACTTTTTACTGAGGAATCAGAGGTACCACGTCGGAATTAAACCCAGATTCACAGATTCATTCACGCTACTTATGAAACTTACAGTGAGCCACAATTATGTCAAGAAACACTGGATTTAGGAGATGCCAGGCCCCGAACGCGGCCCCAAGCGAGTCGCAGACGCTTAACTTCAAACTGTGGAATATTTTATCTGAGACTTCTCGGGAGCCCTTGAACAGGATCTGAAGCAGATCCGGACAGAAATGTTTGAGTTCATGAGGTCTCTTGTTAATGAATAAAATTGGCAAAAAATATCTTTTTTCCCTGCAGGTTGTGTTTGAACATAATCAGATCATATCATATAGGGATGGGTGATATGACCATTCTAGATAGTGAACGATTAAACCCACGATCTGCCTCAACGATAGATCACAAGATCCAGAGCGAAACAGATACAGAAGCTACTCTGCTTGATTTCCCTGACAAACGCACCATTAAAATAATAATAATCATAATCATAATAATAATAACAGGGTGGGAGGGTCTGTAGAATTAGTTTTTATTTTAAACAACAAACACAGCGCGAAACAACATATAGCTAAACACGCTTTCTGTTTTTGTTTATTTCGTCTATTTAGCGTGAATTTAGATGCGTCAGTTGTCAATGCTTGCAGCCTAAGACGACTGTCAGCAAATCGTAAGGTTAAGAAAACATTTTCTTAACGTTTATAAACGTTTTCAAGATTACCACTTGTTCTTAGAATTGTTCTTAAGAAAAGAGTTAAAGGTGATTCGTATGGAGATCCCCGGGCAGATCCGTGACCCACTGTGAGACTTATAGTGAGACTTATATCTGCCAGTGTACTTGGGAATATTTGGGGATTCCCAAGGAGGATTCATTGATGAGGATGCAGGATTTTCAGATGACCTTCATTAGGAGAAACACTAGGACTGAACCGGAGACTATGTAATCAATGTAGGGAATCTTAAAACATTATCCGAAGTACCGTAAGTCCCCGACATGCGAACCTTCAAGCTAACGAACTTTCAAAGACACGAACGTGCGTTTGCAGTTCATCGAAGATTATTTTCATAAGTGCAAAATTAAAAACTCTGACATCTCTGGCACTGAACGAAGGCGAGCAGGACGTTTTTGTTTAATCAGTCGCGGTCATTCTTGCTTTGTCGATAAGTGGTCGTGTTACCGACTGTCATGTTTGGGCAGAAAGCGGGAGATGAACATTAGAAGCCGGTACAGAGCAGAGCTTTTTTAAGAACTGAAAAACTCTGGAGAACTGAGTGCAACAACGAAACCCAGACCTGGACATACAGAGTCTACAAACGGTCCAAAACACAGCAAACAGGAATCATTTCACTATTTTAAACCCAGAATGTCTGATATTAAGATAAAAAGCAGTGATGATCCCTATAAGAAACAATGAGCCAGAACAATGGACGCTGAAATGAAACTAAGAGATCAGGTGTTAAAGGCTCACAAGTTGGATGCTTAGGCTAAACATTTGCACGTGAACCCACTCTGGTTCATATATACGGGACGTGCTGTACAAATAAGTATAAATATATCATCATTTTTGTGCCGAGTAAATGTGTGACAGGAGAGTAGATGATCTAGTGGTGTCCTCCAAACGGTGCGTAAGCAGGAGCTACAGAAGATGCAGACTAATTGCCCTCGTGAGATACCGGAGGCTGAGCTAACATCAGGGATTACACGAGAAAGAAAAAAGGCTGTGTTTGGAGATTTTCGGGATGTTCACAGCCCATTGCCGAGCTCAGATCTGACACGCGCTCTCAGATTGAAGAGCAGATTCTTGTCCCTGCTTGTGTTGTTAGCTGCCAGCTCGAGTGGAGTGCCATTACTTGGACATGATTACAGGGAGTGGACGAGAGCACTTCCTTTATTCCTCCAGGCGAAAGCCGGCCAGATCGTGCGGAACTGTTCAGTCACGGCCTGCTGGAGCCTGTTTTTGTGCCCGGAGGACATGCTGCCTCTTAAAATTAGATTTAAACCAAGTGCAGGCTGTTCAAGAGCTTCGGTTCTCTGATGCAGTTGCGATGGGTCTCGTATCATAAAAAGAAACATTGCGGAATGAATTGGACTTTTTACCTCCGTGTTGCCGAATAGATTTTCTTTCTTTCGCATATCTTGACGTCCCTTTTTATTTGAGGTGGGAAATGTGACGTGACAGAAATAACAGCTACATTTATAGTAAAGAGACGGCATTATCCAGAGACACTTACATCTGATACCGTTCTGTTAGGGTTATTTGCTTAAGGTCTGGGCAGTACTGGGACTTCTGGTCCATCAGCTTATCTGCGGATCTGTGGTATGAAAACAAACACAAAACATGTCTTGGCTGATAAACTACATTTGAAAGATGTTAACACGCCCTTATCCAGAGCCACTATGACTGATACAGTCTTATGATTTACAGTCCAGGGAATTTGTGGGACTCGGCAGTGCTGGGCTTGAACCCTGGACTTTCTGGTCAGTAGTCCTTAACCACAGCCCTTGAAGGAAGAGGACATCTCGTACTGAAACAGCTCTAAGGTTCTTAAACTTTTGCACAGGAGACGTTTTTGTATCTTTTTTGCAATGTTTTATTGCGTTAATCACTCGCTCCTGTTGGACTAAACAAATCATTTTTCCCTCGGTTGGACTCTACACAGCCATACGAGCGGACGATATAAACTTCACCAGAATACATTTATTACTTTTTAATTATTTCTCAGTCTCAGACAGGGAAATATGTGCACAAATTAAAAAAACATAATATTGAGAACATAATTCTGCCTCCGCGGGCAAAAGTCAGTATTTGGTGTGACCTTGAACTTTTTTGTGGATGCTGTCCTGAATTTTGTCTTCTGCTATGTATTACCAGGCTTCTTTTCAGCACTTACTAGGGCTGTCTTTTATTTCTTTTTCTGTCCAGCTGATCCCATAGTGCCTCTATAATATTCAGGTCTCGATTGTTTTTCAATTGTTTTAACACTGCATTCAAATTTGATGCATGATTTGGTTGGTATTCCAATACGGAGACTGAGAAATAATTAGATATGGTCACTAAATCAAATGGTGGCCTAAGACTTTTGTATAGTACTGTAATTGTCGGTGTTCGAATATTTTGCCGTTCACTTTAACAGCCCTGCGCCTTTACATAGAAAAGTTGATGAGGGAATCAAAAGCTT
Source organism: Ancistrus triradiatus (assembly GCA_025084515.1). Lineage (NCBI taxonomy): Eukaryota > Metazoa > Chordata > Actinopteri > Siluriformes > Loricariidae > Ancistrus > Ancistrus triradiatus. Next base: position 875,124 of record JAJAGP010000012.1, on the reverse strand, counting down.
TGCTTAAAGCGTAGGTAATACTGTTTTTTAGTCTCAGCAGCTGGGAGAACCGCTCTCCTGCTCCGCTGTGTGTCTCAGACTGCATCGTTCTTCTGTATAACAATCAGTCGAGTGATCCAGATACCACTGTTCTAAATCCAGCGGACGCTGCAGCTCTTCAGAACTGATTACTGATAGTAATTAAATCTGTGTCGGTGTTTCCTTTCCCGTTGTCTTCCCTCCCTTTGTTCATTCTGCGTTGATTTCATCTTCGTGTTCCTCTGTCCCAGGTTCTCCTCTTCCATGACCAGACGTACGGGATCCATTACGAGTACATGGTACCTCTGAACCAGACCCAGGAGAGCAGCACCGAGACGCCCAAAGAACCTGAGCACCTGTACCTGTGGACCCACAGCAGCTGGGAAGACTGCAGTGTGCACTGTGGAGGAGGTATGGTGTCATAAGAAGCCAAACGATGCATATTTAATAGGATGAAATATTAAGATTGGGACTCGCGTGGCACATCAAAGGTGTTTTTCCATAAAGGCTATGATAATGCCCGTTTCACCACAGAAGAGCCGGTGGGGTAATGTTGTCAAGTGCTGAGCCCCTGGTGTTTTGGTTTTTAAGGCAAAAATCATAGCTACTGAAAGAATTCCTTGGAAAACATGAAGGAGGTAGCTCAAAGAAATAAGAAAAAAAATTGAAGACACCCCCCAGGCACCGACACCTTTTAGAGAATACTGTAAAGAAATTGTTAAAATAAGATTTCCCTTCAAGAAAGGCTAAGTAATGCTTTAAAATACCCCCAGAAATGTTCCCCTAGTAAGAAGTCCCTCAAACACCTCTAAACAGGGCCCCCTTAAAAAATCTCAAGTAACACTCCCAATTAAACCCAAAGATTAGTTAGAATATCATCCTCAAAGGAACCCTCAAGACACCAAGAAACCCCTCAAAAAATCCCACAACGACCCAAACATCAAGAAAAGCCTCAAGGAACCCCCCAGCAATGTCCTCTAGACACCATGAAACCCCTCAAAAAATCCCTCCAAGACCCCAAACATCAAGAAACCCCTCAAAGAACCCCAACAAGCCCACTTAGACACCAATAAACATCTGAAAGAACAACACCAACATCAAGAAAGCCTCAGAGTCCTCAGCAATCCTTTCAAGACACCATAAAACCCCCCAGCAACAAGCCATACATTGAAAAACTCCAAAGAACACCAACAAATATCCTCAAGACACCAAGAAAGTCTGAACAACCCCCCAAACAATACCCTTAAGACACAAAGAGAACCCTTCAGAGAACCCCCTCCATCAAGAAACACCAAGAAAGTACTCAAAGAACATGAACAACACTGTCAAGACACCAAGAGACCCCTCACAGAATCCCACAACAATCCCAAGACATCAGGAAACCCCTCAAAGCATACCCTGACAACTTCTTTAAAACACCAAGAAACCGCTCAACGAACACCCCAAACAAATCCACTATAACCCATCTCAAGAAAACCCAAGGAAAAAAAAAACAAACGCCAAAGAAAATCAAAAATAACCAAAAGGCTCCTAAACAAACCCAAACTACAAATAACCCTCAAGACACCAGGACTCGCCCAAAGAAAGAACGATTCAAAGAACACCAAACAGAAATCCGCCCACAGAGCAAACTCAAATAGCCTCTTCCACCTCACAAGGAAGTTCCCCAAATGAAGCCAAGGAACATTTTTAAAGAATACCAGAACAAATGAATGAAGTAGCACCAATTAAGACATGAAAGCCCTCTAAGAAACCAAAACAGCCATTTAAAGAACATCCCAAAGAAATCCACTACAAGTCCTCTAAAGAACTCCCAAACCCTCCCCAATAAGCCCTCGAAAGGAACCCAAAGTCCATGAAGTGCCTGGCATCACGAAAAAACCTGATTCTTGCTGCATTTCCACCTTTTTTACTTTGCTAAGAAAGTGAGCTTCTCTGTAAGTGTCCTCCTTCGTTTTGTTTCTCTGCCCTTCACCCCTCCCCTCAGTGGGTTTATCCCCATGGTGGATTCATCACTACATGAATCGAATGGGATTATCCTGCATCCTGGCTCCGTGCCACTCTTCTGAACACGGGTTCTGCAGGATGTAATGCTCAGTCCATAATTCACAGGGTCAGAGTCCGGATCTTTCCCATAAATAGCTCGGCCCGTATGATTTATGGTGTTGTACAGGTTCGGAGGTTATGGATGACAGAGGGCCTTGACCGTGGGGTGAAATTATAATGTTCACGTTAAAATGGTGGTAAAATGAGTGTTCAGCCTTACGGTTGGTGTGGAAGACGAAAAGGGTCAGATTATGAATCCTCGTCGATCTGCAAGACGATATATTAGTGTAAACGAGTGTGTTGTTTGCATAACGAAGGTGCAGTGAGCAGCTACTGGAAGTGCCCAGCTATATTTTGACCTTCAGTTGAGGTTTTTAACAAATCTAATGTGTGTATGTGAGGTTTTTCAAAAATACATTTTACTAGACTTTAGTAAACGCGCTCACAGCTGGCCAAGTAGTTCATAATTCACACAGGATCTATGTACAGGATTTAAACATGTGTGTGTGTGTGTGTGTGTGTGTGTGTGTGTGTGTGTGTGTGTAAAGGAGCTTTGAGAGAGTAATTTTAGAAGGTTATCCTGTGGAAATTCTGGCCTGTCATCACGTTACGACTCTTTTATCTCATTATTTTATGTGTGTATCAGAAGCCCTACTGGGACAGGATTAGGTTCACAACAGGGGGCGAGGTAATTTAATTACACAGTATTGTTTCTAAACTTTAGTCCTGTCTAAATCCTGCATGTTGCTCACTCTCGCTGTCTTCATCATCATCAATGGAGATGATGCATGATATGGTCAAAAGTTTGTGGACACCCTAATCACGTATAACACTATAGGCATCGATATGCAGCGATAAGAGCCGTTGTTCGGGGATTTTAAGACAAACATGGAGCCTGTGTAAAGCTGAAAGTCTTCAAATAACTGACGTAGGCTGGAGCTCCATGGTGGTTCAAACAGAACGATAATTCAGAAGACCGTGGTGCAGCTCTGTTTAGTTATTTATTGCTTTGTGTACAGTCGGATGTCTGTACGCGGAAGATCGTCCGTGTTTTTTGTGGCTCCGTGGGAGGTTTCTTCTGCTGATTCTGCACATCCTGGTTTGTACGTGAAGGTCGGAGGAGCGGCTTCGTGTCTTTAATCGCATCCTTTATGACCTGTTAGAGTTCCCTCCGAGCTTTAATGTGTGTTTCCTGGGAAAGTTCCGAGCCGACAGTAGATCTGCGTTTGATTCTGGTCGATCTGAACTGTTCCTGTTTGATGTTTCATCTCCTCAGGAGAGAGGAGGACGGTGGTTTCCTGCATGAGGATGCTTAATAAGAGCATGACGCTGGTGAACGACAGCTACTGCCAGCTGGAGAACCGTCCCGCACCCCAAATCCGGCACTGCAACACCCATCCTTGCCAATACAGGTCAGAGTCGTACTGTGAAACGTACAGGTTTTGATTTAAGGTAAAATAAACACACATCTACACACCTTAAGATAAAGTCCGTTCCTGAATCCTTTGTAAAGGAGCTGAGTTTTGATTTTGTCTCGATTATAAAAGCGTCCTTCAGCACATCCAAACCAAATGTGACCTGATAATGATGTATGATCACACTCCATTAACCCTTACAGCTCAAGGTGCTTCTTTGTTGTGACAGTACTGCAAATCAGTACAGTTGTTCCTCGGTTCTCCTCGTCCTGTACTTGAGCTCTAATGCATATGTCATGTAAAACATCTCCCGTACGAACAGCGAAGCTCGCGTAACCAAGTCTGCCGATTTGCAGAAGCACTCAGGAGACGAAATGGAATAACATTCCACTCGAACCCCGAATGAAACCCGGTCCAAACACAACACATTATCAGCCCTGCGCTCATAAGCTCTCCATAAAGCGTGCCTATGGAACAGAGCGGAGCGCTTTCTGCTTGAGGATAAGAATAAGAATAAGAATACTAATAATAAGGCCCATGTGTATCCGGATCCAGACGCAGAACGTTATTGAATCCTCTGTTCGGCTCAGTGGCTGTTTTTCTGGCAGTCTGTCAGGCAGCTTTAATGCAATTCAGTCCTTTAGGCTGAAGCTGTAATTGATAGTGTCACTCTTTGGCATGGTTTAGTCCTGATTACTCCTAAAACCCATGTTCCATCCGTGCAGTATAGATATCACAGTTAGATAGAACCCTGTGTGTGAGTCTCTCGGCTGTGCCCGAAATTTATTTTTTAACGCCTCTCTTTTACTTTAAATTTTTTAATTATTGTTTTTAATAATTTTCTCTTCTGTATATTTTATTTTATATTATCTTATTTCTTATTTGTATTTTTGGATTATTTATTTCTTTTAAATAATTATTTATTTCATTTTTATTTTTTCAGCTTGAAGTGATTTTTGTTTTGTTTTTTTCTATTGTATTATATTCTATTGAATTTAATTTTATTTAATTTAGTTTAAATTAATATTATTTTATTTTTGTATTATGTATTTTTAATATATTATCCCACCTCAATTCACTGATTGTTCTTACTACTTTTATTTATTTATTTATTTATATAATTTTTATTTTTTCTTCTTGAGGTGATAGTTTTTTATAGTATTTTATTTAATCGTATTTTATTTTCATATTTTTGTATTATGTATGTATTTTGAATATATTATTATTGTATCTCAATTCACTGATTGTTCTTACTGCTTTTTATTTATTTCATTTTTGTTTTTTCAGCTTGAAGTGATTTTTGTTTTGTTTTGTTTTATTATATCCTATTATATTTAATTTAGTTTAATTTAATCTTATTTTATTTTCATATTTTCGTATTATGTATATTTAAATTATCCCATCTCAGTTCACCGATTGTTCTTACTACTTTTATTTACTTATTTATTTATTTAAAAATTTTTTATTTTTTTGTCTTGAGGTGATAGTTTTTTATTTTATTCTATTTTATTTAATCTTATTTTATTTTTATGTTTTTGTATTATGTATGTATTTTCAGTATATTATTATCGTATCTCAATTCACTGATTGTTCTCACTACTATTATTCTTTATTTATTTTATTTTTATTTATTCTGCTTGAGCTGATAGTTTCATTTCATTTTATTCCATTATATTATATTTAATGTCATTTAGTTTAATTTAATTTAATCTTATTCTATTTTCATATTTTTGTATTATTTATTTATTTTAACATATTTTTATCCTATCTCAATTCACTGATTGTTGTTACTACTCTGATTTATTTATTTATTTATTTTTATTCTGCTATTATTTATTTAATTAAATTTTATTTTATTTTATTTTATAATCCCCATATTTGAGTGCTTTATTTCTAGTTTATACAGAATGGAATGTGGGGGATAGGGATTCGTGATCTATTTATTACAGACACAACACGTGGAAAATGATTAACACTATTAAACAGTGATTGTGTTAATGAGTTCTTAACCTGATAGCTATGGCAGCTGTGGAATACACACCCGTCCTGATGTGTCAGAGGACTGCTGATGAGGGTTTCTGTCCCTCAGATGGGTAGCAGGTGTTTGGGGCGAGTGTTCGGTGACGTGTGGTGAAGGCCTTCAGCGCCGCGATGTCGGCTGTGTCTATCAGCTCCAGAACGGCTCGTCCCTCTTCACGCGGGAACTCTACTGCCTGAGCGTCAAACCCGAGAGCCTGCAGCAGTGCGAGGGACGTCACTGCCTCACCGCCTGGGATGCCTCCGACTGGAGCCAGGTGCGACCCCACCCCCCGAATTCGGAAGTAAATTAGTCCCCTGTAGTGAATATTCCCTGCACCTACACAGCTGTTTTTGTATTATTTCTTTCTTTTTAATATATTTTTATCCCAATTCAGCTGACTAATTGTTCTTACTACTTTTATTTATTTTATTTTATTTTATTCTATTTAATTGTATTACATTTTATTTAATTTAGTTTAATTTAAATTTATTTTATCTTATTTTATTTTTATATTTCTGTATTTATTTCTTTTTAATATATTTTTTCCCAATTCAATTGACTAATTGTTCTTACTACTTTTATTTATTTATTTATTTATTTGTTTTATTGATTTATTTTTATTTATTCTGCTTGAAGTGATAGTTTTTTTATTCTATTTAATTGTATTCAACTTTATTTAATTCAGTTTAATTTAAATTTATCTTATTTTATTTTCATATGTTTGTATTATTTATTTAATTTTAATATATATTTATCTCATCTCAATTCACTGGTCGTTGTTACTGCTTTTATTCATTCATTTATTTATTTATTTTATTTTTATTTATCCAGCTTTTATTTAATTTAGTCTTGCTTTGTTTAATTTTATTTCTTTTGTTCTCTTTGCTCAGAAATTTGTTGTTTCTTATGTATATATGTATATATATATATATATATATATATATATATATATATATATATATATTCATATATATACCTGTGTGTGTGTGTGTTTATTAATGAATTATTGGTCTGTATTTTAGCTCAGCCTCTAGATGGCACTGTGGTAGCTCTTGATCTCCTTTTCTGTTCTCTACACACTGTGTTTATTCTCTCTCGCCTTTATTCCTGTAGTGTTCGTCAGATTGTGGGAGTGGTATCAGGAAGAGGACGGTGACGTGCACCAATCCTCAGGGTCTGTGTGACCCCGCCTCCCGTCCCGCCCACCAGGAGCCGTGTGAGGATTACTCGGCGTGCTACGAGTGGAAGACCGGAGATTGGTCAAAGGTTGGTGGAAGAATTTAGTTTCCCAAAATCACATCTTCTCCTCTCTTGGTGCTCTTGGTCTCACCAGCACTGTGGATAAGATGTGATGTCACAGCAGCTGAGTCTTCTGAAGCCTCATGCATGATGGGCACGTGCCCGTTCACCAGCCTGACCATCTGACTCAGTGATTCTGTCATAGGCACGTGTCCGTCCTGTGCCTGTCTCACCAGATAATAACCGATGAGAGGGTTGTAGAGAAAAATGTGTCTTGGTTCTTGTCATGTGCGCGACGACGCACTCCCTTAAACTTGTGTGAGTCGTTTCAGCCGAACCTCGATTCATGATTCAGTACATAGTGATTCAGTGATTCAGATTCACAATAACTCTCTCTGCTCAGATCTGCGCTGTTTCTCGCGTGTTTGTTTATTCTTACATCTTCAGTGCTGTATTCTTAGTGCAGATAAATCTCCATGGGTCCTAAAAACGTTAGTTATAAGAGCCAAAGGAAAGGACACCGAAAGGCTTTTAGTGTTTTTTGCTTTTACTTTTCACTTTCAATCCAGTACTCTCTAAATGATGTTTTTGACACTTTATTATAAAATAAGCTTTGTGGAAATGATTTGGGTTTAACTGTAGGTTAATGTAAGTGTTAATGTGTAATATGATACAGTACAGACAAACTCATCAGTACATTAAATCAGGGAGCTCCTGCACAATACAGCTCCATTAATGCTGATAATGCCTCATACAGGGGGATTTTCTGGGGATCTGGAACGGGTTCATTCACTTTGCATTATTCCTTATTCCTCGTTGTTTCCGGTTCTCGATGACGAGAACCGAGGTGCCGCTGTATGCTTTCTGAAGCAATACTTTGGATGTCAGGCGCATTATCACAAATATAACCTTACATTTATAACCCCGGAACATTTTCAGTAAGAATACAGCACAGCAGGCTGAAAGGCCGAGCTCCCGTCCAATCTCTGAGCCGTTTCATTCCTCCCGTCCTTCGGGAAAGCAGTTCAATATTAGCTCTTATGAGCAGGGTCAGGACCAAGAGACCAGCCGGAGCCTCGAGCTCATCCAGTCCGCTGTCGCAGAACAGAAACATGGCTCGGTACAAGAAGCTTACGCAATCGGCTCTGAATCTCGGCTCGGCTCACGGACGACTCCGGCAAGGTCGAACAGGACGCGGCTCCGATTTGACGCCCAGGTGAAGCTTGCGGTCGCCGGTCGGGGAGGCTGGACGAGATGAAGTTACCATGCACGCCGAGATCTGTTTTACACTTTGGCTCGGGTCTCAGAGGGCTGGAGGTGTGGAAATGAGAAACGAGGCCTGCTTCTGGAACGTCTCCGCTGTCGGTTAAAGGCACAGATTTATTTTGAATGTTGAAAGCTGCTCTTCTAAATAAATACACAATAAATATAAGAACAAGCCATGGTGCCTTTTTGGGAAAGTACAAGATGGATGGATTGATAGACAGTTTTGTAAACAGGTAAGAAGGTCGGTAGTTTATTTTACTTAGCTCTTTTCAAAACCCCAAAGACAGAGCAGAAAGACAAGTAGAAACAACACGAACAAAGAGGGAATTCTGGACAAAGACCAGACCAAAGAAGGAAAGGTTTTAGGGTCGAGGCAGATCTTGAGGTTGGATTTGAACAGATGGAGTTTGACTGCTTAAGTATAAGAGGGAGACAGATCCAAAGTCTGAAAAAGGCACCATCACCAAGTCTGGGCGGTTCGATGGAGGATCGGTGAGTAACCCCGCCGAGTGTTGAGGAAACTCCCCGCTTTGCATTTCCTCTCTCTCTCTCAGGAAGCGGTGCGTGATCTTAATTAATGAGGAGTAGATTTTTAATAGGAAATATAATTAGCCAGCAGTTTGAAGTCCTCTGTGAATTTTTATTATCAGATCCGAGCCTAATCGGCCGCTGATGCGTTAACCGCTCTGTGTTATTCAGATCTGCAGAGGCGTGAGATGAACTGAATCCGTTCCAGCTCCGTGGAAATCTGCCTTATTACGATGTTTATCAGGTTTAGATAACGTGATGGTCCTGCGCTTCATCAGGAAATTTTATCAGAGCCTAATGACGCTTCATTCGGCGTTCAGCGGCCTGCGAGAGGCAGACTTCGGTGCGGCCGAAAACAGAGACGTTTCCTTTTGCCTTTTATATAATGACAAACTTCTAAAGCGCTCGCTTGAATTATGATATCCCAACTTTTATTCAAGGATTCAGATTTAGCAGTACAGTATAATATCCTAAGTTGTGTCAAGTGCTCAGTGCTTACGCCAGAGCGCCACCTTCTGGGCCTTGAGGCCTTTTCAAAAAACCTGAATGGAAAAAGTCCAGATTTCTACAACAAACATCCAAATATCGCCAAAAGAATTTTGTTAGGACGAGGTGGAAAAGTTATAGCGGAAATGCAAAAAGAAAGATGTAAACGAGCTTTTCGAATAAACAATGGACGTATAAAACAAAATCAGTTTTGTTACATTACATTATTTACGTGACTGTTAAATTATAGTGTTTAAAAACTCCCTAAACATTATAAGGAACCTTGGCTCAAAAAGGGACCCGACCTACTTGGCGGCTTAGATGATAAATGTAAGAATGAAGCACGTTGTAATTAATAACGTTCATAGGGCACGAGGTTATGAGGGAAAGGATCTGGGCCTGGTGCTGCAACAGCGACCCCTACAGGGTACGTACCTGCACCTAAGCACCACTTTATCGATTATGACCTTATTGGCGTTTCTTTGCAGTGCTCATCCTCCTGTGGGCGGGGCTTGCAATCGCGCGTGGTCCAGTGCATGCACAGGGTGACGGGCCGCCATGGCAGAGGAAACTCCCCGCTTTGATTTCCTCTCTCTCTCTCAGGAAGCGGTGCGTGATCTTAATTAATGAGGAGTAGATTTTTAATAGGAAATATAATTAGCCAGCAGTTTGAAGTCCTCTGTGAATTTTTATTATCAGATCCGAGCCTAATCGGCCGCTGATGCGTTAACCGCTCTGTGTTATTCAGATCTGCAGAGGCGTGAGATGAACTGAATCCGTTCCAGCTCCGTGGAAATCTGCCTTATTACGATGTTTATCAGGTTTAGATAACGTGATGGTCCTGCGCTTCATCAGGGAATTTTATCAGAGCCTAATGACGCTTCATTCGGCGTTCAGCGGCCTGCGAGAGGCAGACTTCGGTGCGGCCGAAAACAGAGACGTTTCCTTTTGCCTTTTATATAATGACAAACTTCTAAAGCGCTCGCTTGAATTATGATATCCCAACTTTTATTCAAGGATTCAGATTTAGCAGTACAGTATAATATCCTAAGTTGTGTCAAGTGCTCAGTGCTTACGCCAGAGCGCCACCTTCTGGGCCTTGAGGCCTTTTCAAAAAACCTGAATGGAAAAAGTCCAGATTTCTACAACAACATCCAAATATCGCCAGAAGAATTTTGTTAGGACGAGGTGGAAAAGTTATAGCGGAAATGCAAAAAGAAAGATGTAAACGAGCTTTTCGAATAAACAATGACGTATAAAACAAAATCAGTTTTGTTACATTTACATTATTTACGTGACTGTTAAATTATAGTGTTTAAAACTCCCTAAACATTATAAGGAACCTTGGCTCAAAAAGGGACCCGACCTACTTGGCGGCTTAGATGATAAATGTAAGAATGAAGCACGTTGTAATTAATACGTTCATAGGGCACGAGGTTATGAGGGAAGGATCTGGGCCTGGTGCTGCAACAGCGACCCCTACAGGGTACGTACCTGCACCTAAGCACCACTTTATCGATTATGACCTTATTTGGCGTTTCTTTGCAGTGCTCATCCTCCTGTGGGCGGGGCTTGCAATCGCGCGTGGTCCAGTGCATGCACAGGGTGACGGGCCGCCATGGCAGCGACTGCCCCGTCGTCCTGAAGCCCTCGACGTACAGGCAGTGTCACCACGAGGCGTGTAACGAAAAAATCAACGTCAACACCATCACCTCGCCCAGACTGGGTAAGAACGGAAAACGTCCTGCTCTGACCTCATCAGTTTCAGTTAAGGTTGTTTCTTAGTATCTGTGAACGGGACGTCGGATCTGAATCTTTCAGGTCTTTATGATGAAATATCCCCTTCCTGCTCGTTTGCTTTGGTGAAAGAATAATGGTAGTTGTTTCTTAAGCATAAGAGGCGACAAGCTTGACTTGGTAAGCGGTTATAAATATGTACATAGATGCCATTTTGTTAAACACGTGCCAAAAAATGGTTTCTTTCTTTATCAGCTGCGTCAAGTGATGTTTGAACTGAGGGAGACGCTTTCTGAAAGTGTTTACGACATAATATCAGATAATGATGATGATATCGGCTTAATATGATTTTATTTAGAGCGCTTATGTTGGGACTTGCTGAGTTTCAAAGTGTGTAAAAAAGGCTTAATACTGTATAAAGAGATTACTGTTTTACTGAGGATCTTGGTTAATGAGACTTGTATTACATTTAAGCGTCCCTGATCTATCAGAGATCTCTAGGCAGTAAGGATTGTTTTTATCTTTTTTGTTTCATCTTTTAACGTAAGCTTCTCTGAAATGCAGTTATATTATGAGAAAATGAATGAAAATTAATTAAATGCGTTTTGCACTTTCTCTACACTCTTATATTTTCTGTGCTCATTACTGTGTGACAGCAGATTCTCTTCAGCTCCTTCTAATAAAAGTAGATAAGCAAATATGTTGCATTTTGTCCCTCTTGCGTTTCTGTGACTCCTTTGACAGCGTTGTTGTTTCCCCGCAGCGGCTCTGACGTATAAGTGCACCGGCGATCAGTGGACGGTGTACTGCATGGTGGTTCGGGAGAAGAACCTGTGCCAGGACATGCGCTGGTACCAACGCTGCTGCCAGACCTGCAGAGACTTTTATGCCGACGCCATGCCGCGCGACAGTTAATGAGCCTTTTTTAGGGTATTTTTGTGTACTGTCATAAATGACACTGTTGTATCGTTAAACTTTTTTGTGTGTTAGTGATCCGTGTAAAGCAAAAATCTGGTGCAAAATCAAGACTTGAAAAAATGACTTTTTAATGTTTTTTTGTTCTGTAAACCAAAGTTAGATACGTAGCTGGTTAAAGGAGACGTCTTTAGCGTAGCAGCTCGGCTGTTGTACAGTGAGCTGTTAAAAACAAAACAAACAAACAAAAAAAACATGGCCATTGTGGCTTTCTGAAAGCCACCGGTTGGCCAGTAGCCTGGGACGGAGCAATGAGACGTATTTCCGTATCCTAATCGTGTATTATTTTATATCTATCAGACTTCTCAGAGAGGTCCAAGTCTCTTAAAGAGGACGTACGATCCGCTTTCACAACGTTATCTTGCCTGGTCACTCCAAACCCATCCGAAAACACTGGGGGCAAGGCGCGAACTCACCTACAGAGTGCGCCAGTCTGTTACAGGGCATCACTGCATGTCCTTCAGGCCAATAACAAACACTGAACAAGCATTAAAGCTCAAAGATAAATCCTGCCAGTCCTCCTGCAGTCTGGGTGGAGTTTGGTATGTGCTTTGTGTCCCTGGCTGGAAGTCCATGCAACCCATCTTGTTTGGGAACCATAGCAATAGGTTTTTTTTTTTTTCAAACGTCCTCAGGTTTCGTCTCTCCTCCATTCTTATCATTTCTATGGGCCCAAGATCCGAAATGATCTTTTCTCCAGATACGCCAGTTTCCAGTTTTCCAACTCCCAAAATCTTACCAGAGGAACGGCTGCCCCTCTTTGGTGGCCCTGTCCCTAATGTATTCCAGCCATGCCACCAGTGATCTTGCCATCCTGGATTCATTAAATGTTTACCGAATGACCGAATCTTAATATGTCGGAGATCTCACCGTGTCTTTTTCACATCGTCGACTTAAAAACACAAAGATCCGAGCGGAGATGAGCGCAGGAAGCCCTAGTTTGTGTTTTTGTGAGCATGAACAGATCAGAACGCACTTAGATAAATAATCAAACGCTTCCATCCAGTCCCTGTGAGCTTTATCCCCATCATTCTCCAGCCTTTCAGTTCTATTCCACCAGATCTTTTCTTTAATATCCATGTTTTTAGAGGCAGCCTGTTGCTCGTCCTATAAGCTCTCGATGAGCTGTTCTGCCCGGCGACCGAGCTCTGATTGGTCAGCCTTTTTCGTCTAACTCTTCCTACATCCGCATGTTTCGTCCTGAGCTGAGCAGGTGATGCTTGACACTACGATGGCTAAAGCAACAAATTTCTTCATCGGGCAAAAAACCCAGAACATGAGCTGCAGCCTTTCTGTCGCATGTACATGACAACAGTTGGCTGATAGCCCTATGATGGTTTGAACGGAGGAGGGGCAAAGTCCTCGGAAACGAAAAATTTCAGCCCTTGAGGGCCCAACAGGGGCAGCTTGGCACAATGTTCATTCATCGAGTCTGGTTTCCTGACATCTCCCAATAACATACCAGTAGATGGACTGGGTACTCTAAGTCGCCCCCTAGATGCGAGTTGGTGGTTCTGACCTTGCTCCCGATGTTTTTGGGGTAGACTCTGGGTTCAATAAGCCGTTACTGAAGATGAATGAATGACTGAATGAATGATTCATCCACTTTGGGTTACCGGAGCTGTTGGTGTGAAATGTGAAATTTGCACACTAGTTTCCCCTTAGTGAGTGTGTTCCTGTGGGTGTGTGGGTGTGTGGGTGTGTGGGCGTGATTGTGGTGTCCTGGGACCTGCCTGTTCGGGCAGCCCCAGGTTTATCTGGTGCTAGACTAATTTCGCTACTGTGGAATTCATCCGATGTTGTTCTCATGAGCATGTGCTTTCAGAGACGTATGTTTTTGTGATCGTTTATTTAATATTGGTAATATTTCAGAGATTCCAGCCGAACGGTCAGACTGCCTTGTTTACTGCCGTAATGCGGTTCATATGCCGATGTGTTACGGAACTGTACGTCTTTAGGTGCACATTTTTGGTACTTAAACCGCCATTCTATGCATTTAAATGGTGCTAATTAAAATACAACTGGTAAACTGTTTATACAAAATAAATGAATATCATGTAACACAAGGGACTGAGCTCGTCTGCCTTTATTCTGCGTTTTCCATGACTCCCGTGTCACTCTCGGTACAGATAATGAGGACAGACCTCATTGGCCGCTGGAGCGTGCGTCAATGCCGTCGCCATATTGGTCCAGGCAACCAGTCATTATTCTCCGAAGATTGCACTGGAAAAAATGATTGTAGTCTGATAAATAATAATATAATATAATAAAACAATAATAATAATAGATTAACAATAGTAAATAGTAATATAATCGTAGTACTAACTATTTTATTTACTGTATTATAGTACTAGTATACTACTATTTACACCACATATACTGTTTACTCTTGTTGCTCTTATTTCATTTTTTATATTATTTATTAGACTGTCATTGTATTTATAGGCTAACATTAATACGCTGTAGTCTATATTACCTTTGAGTTCATCTGTATCCTTTCATTGTTATAAAAAACAGAAAGCGTCTCAGGATTTGATTTTCAGTTGTTGATTTCGTTATATTTTTCTCAATGATGGTCACGAACTTAAAGATGCACTATTTAGGTATGATTTTGGTATTTCAAAGTGATTCTGAGTTCTGCCCCAGAGCAAAAGAAAAGCTAAAATAATGGGGAGTATAATTTAGGGTGTATAAGCACAGACATGATATACCTAGGCGCCGAAATGGCCGCTTTAGTCCGATGCTGCGATACGCCAACACGTCCGCCATATTGGTCCAGGCCAGACTGACCAGTAAACACATACAAGTAAATGGAGATGTGGTTGTTCAGGTTAAAATGCACAATAATCTAATGTAATGATACATTTTGATCATTGATTGTAATGATACATTTTTATATTCAGGGTTTTTGATCTACGTGGAGTACAAAAAAGTTTAGACTCCAAGGTACTCTGATCCCGATAGAGAGGAGTGTGTATGAGCGTAAGTTCATATGGTGGAAAATAATTCAGTGTCATCAGAAATTGTAAAAACTCACCTTTGTCAAGCACGGATTTGGATTATTTTCCTTGGGGAAATGTTGCTTTATAATTTAATGTACATGAGATGTGTAGAAGGTTTTTTTTTATGTTGTGGAAACGGCTTTTGCTGTCTACGTCCTCATTATTTTAGATTTTCATTTGCTGCAGTTCAGAACTGGGCTTGTTCACTTTTGAAAACGTTACTAAATAGTGCATCTTTAAGTTCTTGACCGTCATTGAGAAAAATGCAACAAAATCAGCAAATAAAAATGTAATTGTGAGGTGCGGTCAGTCTGCTTTCTGTTTTTTATAACAGTGAAAGGATACAAATAACTCAAAGGCAATATAGAGTACAGTGTATTATTATTAGCCTTTAAATATAATAAGATGTAGTCTAATAAATAATATAAAAAATAAAATAACATAGTAACAATAGTAAATAGTATATGTGGTGTATACTAGTATACTAGTAATAAATATAATAGTGAGTACTCTATTGCATTATTATTGTTGTTTTATTATATTATTATTTATTAGACCTGAGACGTTGCCTGGACCAATATGGCGACAATGTTGACACGCGGTCCAGCGGCCAATGAGGCAGTGTAGGTATATAACGTCAATGAGTATAAGGTCACACAAAAGTATCTGTATTCATATAAAAATCTGAACGTATATCACTCCCTTAGAGCTGTACTCTGTTCAGTTTCTACTCCATGCACGGTGTTTCCTTCACTGAGAACACGTACCAAAAAATGTTAATCAGCGACCTCGCTCATGACAAACGGCCATCTGGCTCTCTGGCTTTGCTGGAGTCCAGCGCAGTCAGCAATGCAGATTCGGGACGAAGCGAAAGGTCCTTTAAGAAGGTCGTTTTCGCGTGGCTCAGGAAATGCCCCGTTTCGTGCCTCATGCGCGTTCAAGGTGTCAGCTGCCTCGTGTCCTGCTGCTTCACACTTTTTTTCCTCTTTTTTATGGCACCAGATATGCAGACCATACGGACATTAGCATTTAAGCATGTACAGGAGGAACATGCAGGCGTCATATCCTGAAGATGATGAATAAATTAGTGTAGGTTTATATCGTGAGCTTTTAGGAATCATTCACCTAAAACAAAGCCTATAAAAAATTTGTTTCTTCATATTAATATTAATACTTAGGTGGAATCTGTATAAAACCATGACATAAAAGCCACTATGTAATATATACCAGAACATTCTGGACGATCGTGCGTTTCCAATTTTGTGGGCACAGTTTGGGGAAGGCACTTTTCTGTTTCAGCATCCAAGCAATAATGGATTAACAGGCAACAGTTCCCACAGACACAGTCCAAAATCTTGTAGATTGCGTTCCCAGAAGAGTGGAAGCTGTTAGAGCTGCAAACTCCATATTAATGCCTATGGATTTAGAATGGGATGCTATAAAAGCTTGGTGTCCCAATACTTTTGTCCATATAGTGTAGTTTACCCATAAATATTGTAGTTTTGTGTATGTAAGCTGTTCAGAGTGCAAGAAAACGTGAATAATCCATCCCAAAAATCAGATTTGAGCAGTAAATCAGATATGGACCTCTTTTACCTGGAGTATGAACGTACTGTAGGCTCACAGATACAACTTCATGACACTGAGTGAATTCAGAGATCGATCTGACTAAGAAGGAGACGAGATCAGATGAGACGAGCTTTCTGTGCTTCCTCTTATCCAGCCGAAATGGTTTCTTTATTTCCCCTAACAAATGAGGTCGTCTTACGGTTAATGTTTTGTAGCGCTGAGTAAAAGAAGGAACTTCTGAAGCTCATATATAAGCTTAATTAAAATGTTCTGCTCCGGTGCTTAAAGCGTCCTGCACAATGCTGTACATTTTGCTCCTGTTCACCAACGAGCTGAAGAGCCTACTCAGGATGTGTTGGATCCTTTATTAAGCTTTTCTATCCCACCTTCTATTACCAAACATTTATATGCTGGTAAAAAGAAAGAGACGATCCATTTTGTTGCATAACCCCTCGACGACTTTATGGAACAGAAGAGTTTTCTCATGGCTTTATGAAATGGAGATGCATCTACAGTCCCATTAGACCCCTTTTTAAAAGTGGTGTCTATGTAGGGATATTTAAATCATAAAAAATATGCTTGATGTAAAATCCATCTCAAGTTCCTCAAACTATTTCAGAAGATCTGAGAGGTCCTAAAAGTATAAAACCTTGCACCTCTGTATTATTTATATGTTTATTTTTTAACGTTTCATCAGCATCAATGTCTGTTCAGGACAGATAATAGTCGGACACTTTACATTGGGCCAATTTAGAGCAGCCAGTTAACCTAACACATGTCTTTGGATGTGGGAGGAAACCGGAGCGCCCGGAGTAACCCCACACAGGGAGAACATGCAAACTCCACAGAGGCGGGGTCTCTGTTTATTAGGAAGTCACTCACAAACAGCGTGCCTTAAAACGTATCTGCTGCTGTTAGATTTTCGTAATTCTTACTGTTTTGTACAGTGTAGTTTCAGGGTCTGGAAACAATTCAGAAATTGCTTTTTTGTTTCTGAATTCGGGCCTTTCAGAAGCAGCACTGATCCCATTCTGCATCTCTACAGGGAGGGATACGAACACAACGTGACCTTTAACAGAGATATCATCAATACACTGCAGAGTGCGCTCTCATCTGCACTTCAGCCTTCAAATGCACCCTGATGGATAAATCCACCGGCCCTTACACTCTTTACTTTGCCCCTTCTCCATGTTTTGCAATAACGTGGCTCGTGCTTTGAGTTCGGTTCAAATTGGTTCACTTTATGCAGCTCGAATGTGGTTCCAATCCTGTTACCTTTCCTTAAAATAACGACATACACTAAACATATTTAGTGACTGAATAACTTTCTCCAGACCCATCACAAAACACAATGAACTTTTATTTTAGTACCTGTATTTTGTAAGAAAAAGCGGGATTAGCATATAAAGAAAGCCCCAGCCTCAGAAAAGTCTGACTAGCGAATCTTGTCTAACAGGAAGTTAAACATGTTTATAGTTGTTGTATTAATGTAAAATAAAATATATTATTCGTGTGTGCACCCTAACATTTGATTGGTAGTGTTTTGGTGTTAAATACAGTGTGTTTATAGCTATATAACGAGTAACAATAGATTCCTGAATACACGGCGATGGAAACGCTTGTTATGGAGCGCCATTTGGTTCAAAATCCCTTATTACTTTACTTTATTGATATCACGCTGCTGTTTAAAGGTGAAGTTGTGTCAGAAATCTAGAAGTTATACGGTTCTTAATGATTCAGTTCATTATGTTGTACTGTAGCCTATAAAGCAAGTACAAACAGTAGGCCTACATTGGGCTTATATTTATAGTTTGATACTTGAAAAGAGCATCCCTGTCATAGATCAGGTTCCATTTCATAGCTCCAGGGACCCAGTTTCAACCTCTGCCTACTGTCTGTGTTCAGTTTGGCATGTTATCCCAGTGTCCATGTGGTTCCTTACTATAATTTCCTAGTATCTTAAAAAAGCCTCTATGTGTGAGTGTTCAGGGTGCAGTCCTGCCTTGGATCTGGTGTTTCCAGACGCACCAGGACCCTGGTTAGGTCACTGAAGTCCCACCACATGGTGTATCGCTCTCACCCAGAGCAACTTACAATTAATCTGAGGATTTCAAATGAACAACTTTTCTCAAGAGCCCAGCAGTGGCAGCTTGTCAGACCCGGGATTTGAACCCACAACCTTGCAGTTAAGGTCCAAACCAACGAGGTTGTGTACTGCGATGACAGCTTGTGGAAGCTCTGAAGTCAGCAGAAAGCGTGGAGCTCTTTCTCGGAGCCATGAGTCTATTATTATGTCCAGATCCTCACCTCATAACCAGATGGAATGAGATCGTGAAGGCGCATGGCATCGAGTGATTTGAAGATACCTACATTGTTCTTCCAGTATTGACAGTAGTTGACCTCGTACCTTCCTCATCCGATGTGTGGACGCATGTGACCCTGATAATGACAGCACTCTGCTCAAGTGCCATTTTTGCCCCTTCATCTCCGACGATATAAGAGGAAGTCGATGAGGTTCCTGCTCAAACAAATGCATTAGGCTGTGTGTGCTGCCTCAAGTGAAGGCTCCCGGGCATGAAGCCAGCTAATAAAATAAAGCCGAACAATGAAATTAGATGTTGCCTACGCAAGAAATTTCGATATATCGTGACTGTTTTTATAGTGGACTGCAAGCGGGAGAACAAAGTCTGCACTCAGAAAAAAAAACACCTCAGGCATCTGTTAGCACTAATAAACCTTCCGAATTTGTGCGGATTCCACCAACGTCTTCGAGAGGTTAATTGGCGTAACCATGCATAATGAATATCCAATAAACACTAATGCAATTTAGCTTTAATACAATTGCGAGTCAGAATCCAAACCAAGCATGAAGCACCATTCCTGACGAGCATCTGCGTGGTGGATTTGAATTTTGCATTATGGGAAATCAGAATGCGTCATGCCTTTAAGAAGCCGCGCTCACGCATTGATTTGGAGGGAGTAATTAGTGCTAATCTTTCAGAGAAAGCCAGCCAATCAGAGGATGGTGCATGGCAGAGCAGAAGGCTTCCATGTTTAGAACAAAGAACAGAATACTGCATCGAATGAGAACTCAGATGGAACATGAGGTTTAGATTGGTTGGATTGTTTTTGGGATGATGTTGGATTAAATAGCTGATTGACTTGCTGGTTTAAAGTTAGATAGGTGCGCGTTTGGCTGGTCGGAAAGATGGAAGGAAGAATGGATGGATAGGTTAAGATGCACTTGTTTAGATTGGCCTTTGGTTAGCATTGTTTTTATTTTAAATGCTTATATATTGACCCTTTACTTAGTATTGTTATTTTCTATCATATTATCCAACGCATGCATTTAAATGCTTCTCTTTTTTTCATTTGGTGTTGCCTTTTATTCTTTTATGTATTTTTACATTAGTAACTTATACTTGTATTTTAAATGTTGTAGTGCAATGATCCTCAGAAAACCCCACCACGATAAGATGGACTGTTTTCCATTTCGCTCAGAGCAACATGCGCCTGTGTGTGATACAGTAATGACCAACTGTCAGTGAAATGCTCGTTTGTTTAAAGCAGAAGTGATGTTGAGACCTTCAAAATATTCAGACCGATGATGGCCTGTTTGTTTACCCAGAGTGCTCGGCAGAACGAAGGTGCTATGCTTTTGGACAGCGATGATGAACGGCACCTGCTTCCCTTCTTCCCTCCTGCTGTCATGGAGGAGACAAACCCAGATGTCCCAATTCAGAACTGACGCTTCATTCATTCATTCATTCATTCATTCATTCATTCATGAACGGAATTGATGTCGTGGGACTAAAAGCTATATGACGCTTGTTTAACACAACAGAATCTCCTGAAGCATGCTGAGTGGCTGAATTTTGAATGCGTTATGTTTTGGTTTTGCTGTTGATTCGTAAAAGAACGAGAGACTGTATAAGACTGCATATAAGAAATCTAGTTTATGAATCTGGGAGTTTGCTCTGAAGCGGTTAAAATGATTAGATTGTCTGCTCTTTTCTTCCTCCGTAGACACCGCAGGATAAAATGGGAACGTTTCTGTAAAGAGTTGAAGTCTCTGTGAAGGCGTGTGATTGACACCCAGCATTCAGCGGCTTCCAGACGTCACAGCTTTGAGAGTTATCGCCGGACATCTGGACCCGAGTCAAAAGGCGCCGGCGCTCCGTCATCTCCCCACTGACAGCAGGCTAAACGCTGGAGGAGGAATGAGCCTACACACACACACTCACACACAGGCTCACTCTGATTTATATCAACTCGCAGAGAAAAAGGGAGAACCGGCTGCTTTTAGGACGGAGACGAGCAAGGATAGATCTAGTTTACGAGGCTGGATGGAGGGACGGACTTATTGCACATGCTGAAGGTCGTTTGCAGTTGGATTGATGGGCTCGGGGATTCGAGGGGCTGCAGATTTGGTTTGACAAACAGTGAGCGGAGTTTCAAGTCGTGTACACACTCAACGAGCACTTTATTAGAAATACTATACTAATACTGGGTAGGACCTACCTGTTGTAGCCCATCCACCTCAAGTTTGGACGCATTCTGAAATGCTTTTCTGCATAAAATCTAGTACAAAGCCTTGCCTGAACTGTAGGAACAGTTACTCAAACAAAAGCGCGACCAACTTCTTTAGAAACAATGAATGAGCAGGTGTCCAAATACTTTTGTCCATATAGTGTTGTACAGGGCTGAATCTAACATGGGTTGCTGCTCCCTATGTAGAGCACTATACGCAGCTTGAAATAATGCCATTTACAGACACTTTATCGTGCACAACATATAAAATAGACAGCCATTTTATCATAAGCGCAGAGAGACTAAATATTTTAGAACGACATCATGATTTAACATGTCTACGTGATTTAAAAACTAAAAAAAGGTTGCAAAAGGTATTTTAAGATTCAGGAGGATGGCCGCCTGAGCTCTTATGGATGAAGGCGAAAAAAACTCCTTGTAATCTTGCCCAGTAGGGGCGAATCAGAAAATATATTCCACCAGTTAGTCATCATTTACAGACTGGTCACATGTTGTGGTGGTGCTGATTTCATTCTGCACCTAAACTTGAGTCCCTAAGATTGATTACTGTTTGCCTGCCACTGAACATCTGGTCTGAACATTTTCAGTTTGGATTTGTGGCTCTAAGTGTGTAAATATTGCACATTTGAACAGTGAAATCGGTTCTGACTGTCGACATGAGCTGGTGTCACTGGAGGTTTCTTTTTTTGCAATCAAAAGTCTGAGGCAGGGAAATGATTTAGGCAGATGGCTTATTGCCCTTAATATAGAGTCCTCCAGTTGAGTTTAACTACGCAGAGTTAAGGGCCTTAACTGTGGCAGCTTGGCAGAGGTGGGATTTGAACCCACAACCTTTTAGCACTGAGCCACGCTGATTCAAACTTCTTCTTCTTATTATTTATCTACAGTTAGTAGTCAAACCTTTCACGTTTAGAGACCTTCAGTCGAGAGGCCCAAAACTGTTGGCTTATAGGAGCTGGGATTTGAACCCACAACCTTCCCAATGAGCCACCATGGCCCAGGTAAAGTCTAGCAAAAGTCATTCTTGACTAGTTGGCTTTAGACTACTGTGGGCTCGTTGCTGATTTAAAAAAAACAACAAGGAGAAAGATCCTCTGCTTTTTATTACGCATGAATGTATGTTCACTTTGTGAACTAATGGCAAAGAGGCATCAATCACTCTGTGTGTATGTGTGTGTGTGTGTGTGTGTGTGTGTGTGTGTGTGGCTTCAGGCTCTCATTAAAAATCTCCTCAGTCTCTCCAATGGCTACTGTGAACAAAGCCTGGCTTCAGAACGCAGAGTCCCTTCCTCTGCTCGATATACACCTCTTTGTGTGTGTGTGTGTGTGTGTGTGTGTGTGTGTGTGTGTGTGTGTGTGTGTGTGTGTGTGTGATAACTCAATTGTTAGGGGGCGTGTGTTCTGCCGGTGTGTAAAAGTACGCAGGATTGCAGGCATGCATATATGCTCTCGATGCAATTGTGTTTGTTGTGTATATAACAGAGAAAGTGCGTACACCGAATATTTATTGGTGTGTGTGTGTGTGTGTGTGTGTGTGTGTGTGTGTTTGTGTGTCGAAGCTTTGCGACACACTGGGCTCATTATATGGCAGGTGCACTATGAGGAAGGTGGCAGTAAATCCTCACAGCCTGAGAGGATACGTAAACATCTGTTACCTCTCTCGCCACTGCTCTCGCTCCCTCTCGCAGCACTGCGTGAGTCAAAGCATAAATAGAGTCTTAAGCAAGTTGTGGCACCCCCACTCAACTGGCACGTTCTGTGTTCCACTCGTGAGTTGGCATAAGCCCTTTCGGCATGTGGTAATCAAAAATTAAAATAAGTAAAATACATCAACCTGGACATGTTCAGTAACCTGTTAAGCATTTATTAAGCCCTGCAAGACCTGGGTGGTCAGTAAGTAATATGGACACGGCCTTGGGCTCCTTGAGTCCCAATAATGCCTTCTATCTGGGTCGCATAATTACCCACGGTTGAGGGAGGGTAGACCAACGATGAGCGCTCTCTTGTACTGCAATAGTGGCGCCTCCTGAGCCCTTAGTGATGAAGTGTTTCTTACATTTACTTTGACTTTTATTTCATTGCAGGCAGTATGAACCCAAGATATGTCATTTCATTTGTTAATAAACATCCATTCCTGCATTTCAGGTCTGCAAGACATTCCAAACAAAGTCAGAACAGGGGCGATATAGGGCTAGTAATGAGGTAAAAAAAAAACTAAATAATGATGTGATTCAAACATCAGGATTATCAGGATTTGATACCCAATTTGTTAAGAAATGTGTGAGAAAGTGATTGAATTGTTTAAAAATAATGTTCCTCAAAGGAAGACTGGAAGGGATTTATATATTTCTCCCTCTACAGAGCATAATATCATTAAACCATTCATGGAATCTGGAGGAATTTCCTAAAAAGCCTAAACTGAAAGGGGTGATCTCCGCTCCCTCAGACGGCACTGCATCAAGAACCGTCATTCATCAATAGCTGATAGAACCACATGGACAAGGGATTCCTTTATCAAACCTTTATCAAGCTCTACAATACAGAGTTACATTCACACATACCACTTAAAACGTTACTGTGCTAAAAAGAAGCCTTATGTTATAACCATGATGCATAAACCACTATTTGTTATTACTTACAGTAACACACCCCAAACAGTATTAAAAAGTGTGAACCTTTCTAAAATTCTGACTTCAATAAACCCGGTAATTGAGTTATTTTAGTTTAGGAATGGTTTAACGTTGGATTTAAAGAAGGTTGTAGGGTTTACAAAAGTGGAGGTTTAGCTACAGCAGGCGTCTGAACTCTGTAGTAAACTGGTACTCCATTTATACCTCAAACACACACACACACACACACACACACACACACACACACACACACACACACACTTCTTCACTTCTGCAGTGACAGAAAGCCTCTCTGCTGTCCATTTCCATGAGCCAGGACGGCTAATGAGGTGTGAAAAGCAATTGAGCCTGTGTGCAAAAAATCCATACATCGGAACTCGTCCTGTTAGCATTCAGCCTCACTCACACACACACACACACACACACACACACACACACAAAAAAACACACGCACTGCTTTTAATTTAAAACAAGGCACTAATAGCACTAATACTAGCTATGGAAAGAAAGCTGGAAGCCGTTCGTCCAGGGAAGACGATGTTATTTCTCAAACTGCTTCGTTTTGGGTTTCTGTCCAGTCCGTGTGTCATTTTTCTTTACAGATGTCCATGAGTATCGGGGTCTCTCACAGAGTGCCTTGCTCCAGATGTGTTTACCGTGTGGAACAGAAAGCAGTCCTGCACGAGGCTGCAGACGTCAGCTAATCGAATCTGAGCATGAGGCCAAGCAGCGCCTGGAAATGCGGAAACCACGATGTTGGTACATTTCTGCTGTAATCAGGCGAAGATGAATCCCGACGAGGACTGAAATGTTACAGCTTCTTTTCTGAGCATTAACGAGCTCTATAGATAAGAGACAAACAAAAGAAAGGTCTGTTGCTGTCAACTATGCCTCGATTTGAAGTTGGAAACCGCTAGAGAAGCATTTCCGGATGTCTGGATATTCTTCAGTAATTGAATATTGCACACAAACTGCAGAGAAATGGAGGTTATTCAGTATAATACCCTGGGAATGGATGCTATGTTTGACTTTTATAGAAGCCAAAGGTAACAGGAAAAAGTTACAAAAATACAGACAATACTTCAAAAAAGCTGCTTAACGGCGGCATTACGTTCTGTGAAACAGCACACTGACCGAAATGGAAGTTGACCAGACATCACCATAGTCACATATTAGTTTAGATACTTTTAAAGTGTTTTATTTTAAATAATACTGTTAATTAAAACACAATATGAAAACATTTAGTGCAGTACTGTACCGTACAATGCAGTCATTCTTATCTTTGTATCTTTCATAAAACTTAGGAACGTTTCAAGTTTTTCAAGACTGCAGTTTCTTTTCTGTCAGCAGGTGCCGCAAGTGTTTGCTCATACTAGTTTTCAGACGATAAGATCTACATATAAGACAAATGTTTATTTCCTATTATAATTCTTAAGACCTGTATACTATTTTAGAAACCTCTGCTTTACTGTCCGGCTGCAGAGAAATGCCAACTTTCCACCCAGTTCCTCTTTAACGTCTCTGTTTTAGATAAATGGCTGCAATTTGTCGTTGTGTCCTCTCCGGATGCACAGGAGAACACAGAGGACGAGCCCTAAATACCACCGTAATAAAACGAGTCCTGAAAACAAAAGCAGTACTCATTTATAGTGAGAACACAAAACATCATCTGTTTAGTGTAATCAGCAGTTCTTAATCCAAACCCGAGTCCAGTCCAGTCCTACGGGAACTCCAAATGGAGCTTGAGACCTGCAGTAGGCTTTGGAGTCTCAGAGCTTCCAGAGATTCCACAGCACTCAGAGGGCTTGGTGCTAATTCATCCCAGCAATAAAGCATCTTAATCCGTCATCAGCAGCTAACGAGGAGAGAATCAATCAAACCTGGATTAGGAGAGGATTACAAACAAAAGCTTTCTTTACTGTTTCACCGCTGGTGTTTAATCCTGCAGGTAGTCCTGAAGAAATGAAGACAGTACACACAGCGTTCAACCTGGTTACATTTTTTTAGCAGTGAAAACAATGGACAAGACGAACAAAATGTTTTATTCGAGTGACATAGACGTCTTTTTGCTGCTCACATACAAATGCAAACGCCGATATCGGGTACAAACGATTTTTGAAAAAGGAAGGAGCACGGAGTTGCAGAGTCTCATACAAGAGCATGATACCTACATTAGATGTAGGAGATCCATAATTACACATCAAGTGTAAGCTTTTACTCAAATATAATCTATTATGTATCATTAATAATATTACTATTCTTTTTATTACCATCATCCCAACATTTTATAAGTGAAAAACCGCTCTGTGGTTCCAAGGAGGTGAGGGAAAAACAGAAAACAAAATAAAACCCTGGGTTTTTACTCAGCCTAGTTCCGAGTATGAAAAGGCTGCCAGTGGAGAGGCAGACTGAAAATACAGGAGCTGCTTCATGACACTGATTGGCTGGTGAGGTTTTATCACCATTGAAAGTTGAAAAATTAAACAGAGGGCGGATAAAGTAAAGTCACACTTCATTGCCAACAAAAAATAGTGTTTGGTGTTGAAGATACCATCATTATACACAAGCTCGAATAAATCTCACAAAGCCTGTTCTAATTGCTGTGTTAAAATCAGGCTGACCAATCAGAGCTCGGTTGCCGGGCAGAACAGCTCATCCAGAGCTTATAGGAGGAGCGACACACCGACTCTGAAAACGTGGATATTAAAGAAAAGATCTGGTGGAATAGAACTGAAAGGCTGGACAATGATTGTGATAAAGCTCACAGGGACTGGACGGAACAGATTGATTATTTATCTAAGTCCTGTTCATGCTCACAAAAACAAACTAGAGCTTCCTGCACTCATCTTCGCTCGTCTCTTTGTTTTTTAGTTGACGAAGTGAAAAAGACACGGCGACACATGAAGAGAAAAAATTAAAGAAAGCAAAAGCAGAAAGGTTGAGTGTTTAGACAAAGAACGCATCAGACTTGGTGTGAAGGTCCCACTATGTTCTTGCGTAAAAATCGTACTCAATGTGAAAAGGCCTTTAAGGTGATTTTGAGGAGTGATTCTGATAGACCAGATGAATCCAGGCCATTACATTACAGTGTGTTAATGAGTTGCCTAAGTGTAATTGCACCCTTAACTACACCTGATTTCATTTAAAAGAAAGCATCCTGATGAAGGCGGATAAAAATGTAAAAGCTCAGCTCCGCTCGCGTTGCTTGCGAGGTTGGAAATTGCCTCATTAGGAGCGGCGTCTTGCATTTCAAATGAGAGAACCAAAAATGCAAAAATGAGCCGGACTGATTATCCAGACTGTCTGGGAAATGGACACGGCAATTTCTTCATTAGCTGCACGTCGTCATCAGTTTTCAGCACATTTAGGACAACTTTAAGAGAAAGCCAGGGGTGAAGATTTGATCAGTCACGTCCATATTTTTGGGAAATATTTTATTTGGTTCTTCGTGGTTTATTGTCCGTTAAAATCGTTTGCATGTCTTATTGATTCCTTCACCTTTCAGGCCCTACAAATGTTCAACGTCATGTAGATATACAGTATTTCTCCGTGATCTTAGTTAGTATTGATCTGTCTGCATGGATTGGCTTTGCCACCATGTTTCCTCACATCAGTTAGAAATGCACCAGTCGATTGGAATAAGTGTAATGACTTGTTCTAGTCACTGCACCAATTTACCTTTAGAGAAAGCACAAAAATACTCATATCTTCATTTTACTCATATTTACCAAGGTTGCCAGCACCACAACCCGCTGGCCAAATGACATAACAATGACTAACATCTAACATCTAACATCAAATTAGTTTCTATAGCTCGTAATTAACGGATGATCGTCTCGAATCGACTTCAATATCTTGGAGGGCGACACGGTGGCAAATGCGTGTTTACTTACATGCGTTAGGTTATTTGGCTGCTCTAAATTGGCCCAGTATGAATGTGTTTGACTCGTATCGATGTAACCCTGCTCCTGCCTTGGATAGCCGTTGATGCTCATGCTACGTTAAGTTAAACAAATAAAACCAAACTAAACAAAAATCTAAGGCCCTCAGCCCCTAATCGTACAAGCCTAGGGCAACAGTGGCAAGGAAAAACTCCTAAAGGTTATAAGGAAGAAATCTTGGGAGAACCAAGACTCAAAAAGGGACCAAACCTAATTGTCTTTACACTAAGTTACCTAATTAATGCATTTTAATAACAGTTTTGATAAAGAGAAGGTAAATATAAAATTCAGAGTACATATTTAAAGAAAATATAATAAAAAAACAAACTATAATAAAGTAAAAAAGAGTACAGTGGAACGCCTCTTCCTTCGAGCTTTTATTGTCCCCAAATTCGAACAAAAAACTGCGTTCGCCTCAGTGGCTATTTAGTTTCAATTTATTTGTCTTTATTGGCTATTAATATTGTATGACATTCCTTTGCTTTATTCATGTTTTTAATCATTAATTACATACAAATATAGGTGTTATTTTGGAATTTGAACAACCTTCTAGAACCAATTAAGTTCGGATTCTGAGGTTCTACTGCATAATAAATCAGAGAATATAAGAAGACATATATAATAAATAAAATAAGTATAATAACGTAGGGAACACGCGTGCCGGTGTTATTTAGTCCGGTCAACAGAGTCGCTGTAGGTTCTTGTGTCCCTGGCCGGGAGTTTTGTTGGCATGGCACCCTGAGTCAAAGGGAGGAGGACAGGGGGCGCTATTGCCTCCGCTGTGATCACTTTTCCTTCAAGTGAAATCGTAACGTCTTGGCTCGAAGGACCTGCAATCTTCTGATCCAGCATTTCACCCATTAAAGCTACATTCTGCTCTTTCTACATAATTTACATTCATTCATCAGGCGCCTTTATCCAAAGCAACTAACAATTATTAGAATCTAAGCTGTTTAAGGGACCTGAGTCGAGTGCCAGACAGTGGGTGCATGTCCATGCTGGGTTGAGCCCCGAAACGTCTGGTCAATAGTGCAGTATGACTCGGAGCCACCACTGCAATTAAACTGTAAAAGCAATTACCGGCCTTGTCCTAGTAAAAGCAGCTATTTCTCTTCAGAATGAGCTCATTATCTCAAAGCCAAGCCTGGAAAGGAAGAGAGCTCTGCATTTGATGGAGCATCGTGGCAAAACGTTTGCTCCAAAGACAAGGGAACAGTAGTTAACCCTAAAGCTGAACGTATATCCCGAAACAAAAGAGAGGCAGGTTGATAACGAGTGACTTTAGATCAGAGGAACCTCCTGGAGATCGCAGTAGGAACGAACTCCTCCACCCATCTCTCTTTCACTTGATTCAATTTTACAGCAATATAGTAAGCTGCCTATACATCTGGAAAGTATCCATTCGCCCACACACAGGTATAGCCACCTTGAAATGTAACACTCAGCTAAAAATGGCCACCCAGGGAAACAAACCCTAAAGTTTATACAGCACTTTTTTCATATGTCCTCCTACGTTTTGCAGATCCTCAGACGTCATTAAAGGCGTACTCATCAGCAAGGCATTAAAAGGCAGATTGGTTTATAATTGCTGTACAGGTACAACAAAGAGCTTTATGCCTCATTTCAAAGAAATTACAAGACCTCGGCTTTGAGTGACACACACCTCCATCTAATCCACAAATCCATCATCGTGTGACACCCACTAAATCTTGACCGCCGAGCACAGGGTATTGATTTGTAAGGCGCAGCAGCTTCTCCAAAAAAAAAAAAAAAAAGACAGACCTTTTTGGTAAGTTGAAATGCTTCAGTAGAGGTGATCCTGAAGTAAACACAACCCAACAAGCGAGGAACTGATGCCAGGAGAAAACAGATGATCCTGTCTGGAGATAAAGGGATTATGTGAAAAGATTTGAGGCGTCTAACTGTCCTTTCCGATTGCCATCTTTACTTCCGTTTATTCGTACATCCTGCTGTACATCACAACTTTGGTCTAGTTTCTTCTGAGGCTGCTTCATCAGTAATGATGCAGTAATGACTACTTTTAATTCATTACTGAAGGTACTCACGTACTGCCCCATAGATTCCCCTGCCTCTTTATGGTCACTTTATGGTTGAGGTTTCTTATCTTGATGAGCGTAGCAAAGAGGATGGAAAGTAGGACATCATGGAATGATATGTGGCCAGTCAATTCGGACTCAGGCATAAAAGAGCTGCACTGGACGGTCCATCCCTTGTTTTACTAATGTTTGATATGTATTATTTCTGAACATATATGTAATATATAGAGTGTAGTGGAGGTGAAAAAAGGTTGGAAAAGAAACAAGAGAGCTGATCTACAAAATGACCCAATATGGTGCCTACAAACAATGGGAATTCGCCTTCAAAGACAGAAACAGCAAATTGATCTCCAGAAATCAATCACGAATACCTCTTTAAGTTTCACTAAGCTAAACTGACCGTCTTCTTTTCAGTGCAGGTATGTGCCATTTAAAGTCTGAGGTCTTACGAATTAGACTATGAAATAAAAATACATCTAATTCACATCTGAATGACTAAAAACTAGTAGGAGCAAGCCCTTGCGACACCTGCTGACGGAAAAGAGAATTGCAGTCTTGAAGGCAGAAAACCACACGGTAACATTGCTTTCGTTTTTTTGTTTTTGTTAAGCATTTCAAGTTTTATAAACGATCCAAAGATAAGAATGACTGTAGCATACAGTACAGTACTGGACTAAATGTTTTTATATTGTGTTTTAATTTATCCTTTGTTTAACATAAAACACTAGGTGCACATCTAAAGTACAATATCAGTATAATACTAAAAATGTTTATAGTCAGATGACTTTGTGGTGATTCTGAAGAGAAGAAGGGAAACATCATCACCATCATTTGCTTCTAAAAGTTACATTACCTTAGTTTGAAACTAAAATATTATAAGAATTAATAATACTTTTAGGCTACGTATTGTTTAATGTTATATTTCACAAAATATAGGGCCAGTCCCGGTCTCGGTCTTGACTGGTACTTGCCTCTAGCCGTCTTGACTACAACGCTGCTAATTATAAAATAGCATCACTTACCACGTGCACACAGGGTATCTGTGACGTTGTGCACAATGCATTCGAAGCGTTCGTGAACCGTTTGGCTTTCCATATCCCCCTGCAAACTCGGGACTGTGGAGAGACAACGGAGAGCGAGCGCCTCTGCAAACGGAGCGCGAGCAGGATGGGGACGCTGGCGCTTCTCTTATTGTTTGCTCCAGCCCCGCATGCACGCGCATGCATGAACGATGCCGCAGATGAGTGAAAGGCACCGGGATCAGGAGCATTAAAGGTCTGGTCCGGACCCACGGGACAGCAGATGGGCTCGTGCAGTAGGTGTGTGTGTGTGTGTGGATTTTATTTTTTATTGCGAGTTGACTTTGGATTCATTACTTCAAATATTCTGACGCGTTTTCCTTGTGAGGAATTGCAGATTTTGTTATATTAATATATACTTAACCCTCCCATTGTTTCACGTGTTAAGATTCCTGCAGTGTGTGTAAATATGTAAGTATATACATCAATATTTATAAGCTTTAAATATTTATTCTCATCCGGACTGAACCCTCTGGTGTTCATGCTGTCCAGGTTTTAATTACGCACGCTTAGTTTCCTTCTGCTGCCATCCGTCCGTGTCACTAATCTTCTTCCCGTCATGCAGGGCATCGTCGTCTCCTCTGTAAGATAAGATTCCTGCTGCCGTCATGGATGCAGTGCCGGAATACTCGGTGTTCCTGGTCCGGATCCTGGAGGAACTGGACACCAAGTACAGCAGCGTGTCCTATCAGGATCTCTGTAAGTCCCTGTGTGCCCGTTTCGATCTGGTTCATCTGGCCAAGCTGAGGAGCCTCCTGTTCTACACGGCGTGTCTGGACCCGAGCTTTCCGGCCACCCTGTTTAAGGATAAAATGAGATGTTCGGTGGAGGATCAGCAGTCCAAGAAGCTGATGGTGGCGGCGGATATCGTGACCATGTTCAACCTGATCCAGATGAACGGCGGGACGGCCAAAGACAAGCTGCCGGTCGGCCACAGGCACAAGTTCCATAAGAATCAGTCCTTTGAGTCGTGCAGGTCGGATACGGATGTGTACAATAAGTACAACGACTGCGACAGGTCGCACGATCGCTCTCACCGAAGGGGTCATCATGCGTCCCGGAACTCGCCCTGCCCCAAATCGGAGTGCAACAGCTGTCAGCCATTTATACCCTCTTCAGAACCCAATTTCCTCCTGGGAGTCGGCAAGGATCTGAAATATAGAGCGGCGTCACTGGATAAGCTGCAGCATCTGCCCCAGTATGCCAGTGCCAGCCCTCCTCCGTGCGAAATGCAGAGCACCTACTTCCCCATGGACATCGACAGCGAGTCCACCACCGACCACGACTCGCTGCACATCAACCCCAACGCCAAGGACGTCTACCTGCCCAACTCGGAGCCCTTCACCGTGCACTCGTGCGTGCAGAAGCGGAATATCTTCAAAGAGGACTTTCACAACCTGGTCGCCTTTTCGCCCCACGTGATCTCCGTGGAGTCCAAACCCAGCCCTAGACATGCCGGGGATTACCACAGGAGGGAGCTGCACAAGCCGCCGACATTTTTCAATCACAGCTTCGAGCTGCCCTACAGCAACCCGTACTTTGAGCCGGTCGGCTCTCCCCTTCAGAGCAAATCGCGCGTCAAGCACGAGAGCCTGGATGATTTGCAGGCGTCCACCTATTTCGGACCCACCACGGTCACTGAGTGCGTCAACACCAGGAGGACTTCTGGGAAGCCGACCAGGCAGCCTGCATGGCCAGTCAAGAGCTTGAGTCTGAATGCGGACGAGGGACCTGAGTTTGAACGGTCATTTCTGACCCACAAGGTGCCGGTAGACAATCACCACAACAGCATGATGGACCGCGACCAGCACTTTGCCAAAGAGAAGCCCGCCGCCTCCCCGTCAGGATTCTCCAAGAAGTCCAACGGACCGAAGATGAAAGACATGACTTCGGTCGCGTGTGGGCCGGGTTCTGACAAGAGAGAAGGTGGAAAGAGATACAGAGACAAGAGCATCAACTGTCCGTCCATCCAGGCCACGAACCTTGACAACGGCCTTAGCGTCGGGACTCAGACAGAGTCCGAACAAAGGAAGGTCAAAGACTACGCCATGCACAACAAATACGCAGAGAGGCCACCTTTCAAACTGCCGAACGAGGAGTGCGAGATCATAAGCGACGACATTAGCGACATCTTTCGCTTCCTGGATGACATGAGCGTCTGCGATTCCATGGGAATAACCCAGTCGTCGTGCTACAACAGCAACGGCTCGCTGTCTCAGGTCACCAAATCGGATGGAGATAGCTCCCCGGACCGCAACACCATCAAACTGGGGAAGTCCTCCAGCAAGCTGGACCGTCTGTTCCTCTCTCTGGAGAACTCGGACGATGAGCTCAAAGCAAGCGTCTGCAAGCTGGTGCTCAGGATCGGCGAAATCGAGAAGAAGCTGGAGTCCCTCTCTGGGGTGCGAGGCGAGATCTCACAGGTCCTCACCAAGCTCACTAAGCTGGACGAGAAGATCCAGGAGCCGGACGCTAACGGGAAACCAAGCGACGCCGGTATGGCGCAGATTCAGACTGACGTCAGCCTTTCGCCACACATGTTCCAGTGCCACACCACCGGGCACAACGTCAAAGTGGACACCAACGCCGACTGGTGCTGCTCGGACGCCAGCGGCAGTGAAAGCCTCCGGGTCAAGGCGCTTAAGAAGAGCATGTTCACCCGCAGGTCATCCAGGTCGCTGACGGAGGAAAACAGCGCCACGGAGTCCAAAGTGGCCAGCATCACTAACTCTCCGCGGGACTGGAGGACGGTCTCTTACTCCAGCCATCCAGCAGAAGAGGTCAAAGAAAAGGACAGGCATGGAGAGGGCAAGGAACGACTCCGGAAAGCCAAAGAGGTAATAAATCAATCTGTTTTTGTATTGCACAGGTTTTACTGCAGTCATATTCACACCCATTTCATGAAATTCACAGGCCATGAAATACTGGTGTGTGCAAAAGTTTCCAGACGATCAAGTGGTGTGTTTTAAAAACGGTCGACTTTAAATCTCCACGCTTACGTCGGTACGATCGCTTTGCGTCTTTGTGTGACGTTTCACATGGCTGACTTCTTTTGAAAGTGCTGCATTAAAGTGCAGTGTTGATGGACCATGGAAACAAGAAAAATGCCATAAGAATTGCAAATAATTACACATAGATGTGATTTCTGTTTTATATACTGTATTTGTTTGCTTTTTTATATTTGATATGGTTTATGTGACATCATTTGAAGCTGTTAAACACTTGTTTTGTGTGTTTCTGGTTTTAAATGAACAGTCCAGGCTTTTTGGGGTCCAGTGTGAGGTTATAGCATGCCTCATGAAAAACGTAACATCAAGTCTTTTTAGTTTTTCGTGCTAAACATTTTGGACATGTAATGAAAAGCAAAAGCATAAATAGCCAAAATGTTCAGTGATGTGTCAGTAACTAAAGCGAAGTCACCAAAATAACATTCCAGCAATGTCACAAAAACATGGCAAACATTATTTGTTTATTTTTCACATTGGAGAAATGAAATGTGGCAAAGGTTGAGGTTAGATGATCCCCTGTGTTTTTAAAATCTTAAAAACCCAACTTTTAAGAAAATGTTCAGAACTGTGTCATATCAAAGTGAACAAAAAAACAAATCTTACGCATAACAGATCGTATAGATAGATAGATAGATTAATGATAGACAGATCGATTGATTAATTGACAGACTGAGTGACGAGATCAGTGGAAAGAAAAATGAATCGTCAGCATAAATCTCCTGCTCAAATGTGTCTCCTGAGATAAAGGCCTTAGTCATCTCAAGACAGACATGAGAAAAACTGAAAGAAGGGAGTCTGGCTCAGACTCAAAGTGTTCAAGCTTTTGGAAAGACTCTCAGGCATTATGGGAAATGTAGTGTCTGTAGCGAATTCGCATGGGGTGTCCTGTAGTTCTGCTTAGCAATCCAGGATAAAATTGACTTTTTCACCCCTGTGGTGTTAGAGGGGCACAGCAACACTGTTTCGCCACGGGTCTGATGACGCCCTGTAAAACTGAGTCTTGAAAGAGAAAAGAAGACAAGAAAAAGATCTCCCCAGAACTCATATACGCCCAAAACCAAATTCTCATCTTTGACTCATCTTTAATTTCGAAAGCATCTCATGCCTCAAGGCTATTTCTGTTACGCAGTTTTAGGAGAAACATCTGTGCCAAAGTTGATCTTTAAATGAAACGTAAGTGAGAATGACAAATAAGTCTCTCGAGACAACATTTGACATTTCAGCAATAAAAAAGTTCTCAGGTCCTACAATAAAAAAGTCCTACAGGTAAAAATCAATAAAAAAGTCCTACAGATAGATTATAGATAGACAGATTGACTGATTGCTTGATTGATTGATTAATACCATGTTACTATAAAGCCACTGTATTTCTTTTAACATGTACCTTTCTGTTTATTACACCTGATGGTTCTTGGATTTTAGCTCTGAAGTTACAGAGCTAACATTAACCTAACATTTCCTAATTATTTGGCCGTGTGTGTGTGCTCTGTATAAACACCATTCGGCAGTAAATCCCTTATGCTACGTTGAGGATTTGCTCTGGTCCTTTGTTACGCCAATTATGACGCTTTACCAGCAAACGCTCGTTCATTTCATGAGCTCAGAGACAAACGGGTCCGGCTGAAAGATAAATCTAGTCTGATTAGCCACACTGGTGGGTTGGGGCTTTGGGAAAATTGGTTCTTACTGTGGAGCGGCTCCTACGTTCACACATTGATCGTCTTAAACCAAGCACAAGGCCCGATTGCAATCTTACATGCAAATGAGCCGCAGATACAGGACGAGATTCTGTGTAATTGATTTCCTTTGCTCCGGCATCATGGCAGCAGACGGATGGCGAGCACTGCCTGTCCTTGGCAGAAGCTGAGGTTTGTTACAAAAGGCGAGGGATTTGTAATGACTTCTCAAAGAGCGCCTGATAAAGGTAATTCAGTTAGCTTCTGATGCGACATTCTGAACCTGCCGAACCTGCTAAAAGCATTTTTAAAAGGAAACAAACATTCCTCCAATTCCTGTGAAGGCGATGAAATGCTAGAGATGTCGGGAGGAAGATATCTTCATAATTGCAGATGAGATACAGACTAAAGCAAACCTTTAGGCGCCTCTGGTAAAAAAAAAAGAAGTTCTGTAGAAGAATCTGTTTTTCTAAATCATGTAAGTCCCATTTACTCTCTTCTCTAATGCTCAGGACCCCACAGGACCAGCACAGATCAGGTTCTATATGGGTGGTGATGTGTTGGTGTGTGTTGTACTGGTTTGAGTGGATCAGATGCAGAAGTGCTGCTGGAGATCTTATTGCTCCACCTTGTAGATGTAAAATCAGAGACAATAGCTCGTCTGTTGCTGCACAGTTTGTGTTAATCGTCCTCTAATCCTTTCACGTAACCGTTCGGTAGACGGTTTGCGTTCTTATTTGCATTCGATGGGCTACAGCAGCTGTAGTAAACACCGGTTGCCACTCAGCTCAGCTCAGAGCTGGCAGCTGAGGCTGCAGTTGGCACGGGCTCATCAAAATCGGACAATCGAAGACTGGAAAATCGTCACCTGGTCTGATGAGTCTCAACTTCTGCTGCGATGCTCGAATGGTTGGGTCATAATTTGTTGTAAACAATACAGTTTGTGCTAGTCATCCTTTAATGCTTCATCCATGCTGCCTACAGGATGCTGGTGGCTGGACATTTTTGGTTGGTGGACTGTTTTCAGTTGTAAGTAACATATATAACGTGAACACAAATATTATGTAATATAAATAATAATATGTCCCAAACAGCCAGTCTGTTTATAGTACGCCAACCTTGAATGTCAGTCCAAAACCCAGATACTGATCTTGTGTAGTAAATGTTCCCTTTAAATGTGTATCTGATATCAGATGTAACAAAACCAGTCCTGCTGTTGTTCCTGACAACTCAGGGTTCGAATACTTAACATCAGAATTCAAACACAATGATTTGAGAACAGGGTTTGCAATGATTTCTGCTTCTGGAAAAGAGTCTGTTCAGCCTTTATATCAGTAGTCGAAATGAAATCCTGCTCTTTTCTTTGTTATTTGGATGGAAGTCGTTATTATATGCAGCCATTAATAATTTCACTGGTGCTTTGTTAAAAACATTACCTATTCTGTATTCTAGAAGCATCTTAAAACCTAAATTAAAGTGCATAACTGTGATATTTCAGTTCTTTTTGTTCTATAGCCCTCTATTTTGCACTTATAGGCTCAATCACCTGGGATTAAATGATTGTTTTTTAGACGTTTTCTTTTCTCTCTCTCTGTGTTTCTGTCTTTCCTCTGTGTTTGGTGGATGGAGGGCAGCCAGCCTCCTGCACCCCTCTCCTCCATCATGCCTCTCCGCTTTTGGCGAGTTGATGAATGTAGCACTGCGTTAAATCCCATCTCCGGAGTCCCTCAGCCCTGGATTCATCTTTCCGAATGGCGCCTGGGGGAGCTGATACTTAATCAAAACTCACGCGCAGTAATGCGACCGGGAGAAGGCGATAGTGCGTGTGGCTCCACATGGCCTTGTACAGATAATTTCGTCGAACGGTGTTGTGTTCGGCCTTTTATTCCCGCTTCTTTCTCCAGCGTTATGTAACCGTTCAGTAGTCGGTTTGCTTTCTTGTTTGGGTTCGTGCAGGAACCCGAGACTCTTAAACCTGCAGTGTTATAAGCTGTGTGCAGACCCAAAAGGGTCAAAAACAGCCTTATATCACCTCTCATGCACTGCTTATTCTTCATGTTTCTCCCAGAAACAGTGCAGTTCAAATCAGCCGAAAAGTGGGCGAATAATGCAACTTCATATTATTTTAAATCTCAAATAACCACTCGTTACAACTGAGGTATGCAGAGGAGCATCTCAATGCCACTGCTGTCAGCCAAGAACAGGCAACTGAGGCTCCAATTGGCACGGCCTCACCAAACTTGGACAAGAGAAGACTTGAAAAATGTTGCCTGGTCTGATGAGTCTCGATTGCTGCTGAGAGGGTTAGAATTTGGTGTAAACAAACAAAACAAATGAAAGCACGGCTCCATCCTGCCTCCTATCAACGGTTCAAGCTGCTGGAGCTATAATGATTTAGGGGGGTATTTCTTGGCACACTTTGGACCCCTTAATACCAACTGAGCGTTGTTTAAACCCCAGAGCCTACCTGAGTATTGTTGCTGACCATGTGCACCCCGTTATGCCCACAGTGTACCATCTTCTGATGGCTACTTCCAGCAAAATGTAAGATGCACTATGTACCAAAGCTCAAATCATCTTAAACTGATTTATGACCATGGGGATGAGTTCACTAGAGCACCTTTGGGATGTGGTGCAATGTTTCCAGCACCTTGTTGAATCTATGCTACGAATAATTAAGGCATTTCTGAAGAAAACCGGTCCAGTCCAGTACCAGTCCAAAATGAGCTGACACGGAACCACTAACCTGCTATAATGAATGACCGATGGAATGACCGATTTTGTTGCCTGGTGTTCGTCGACCCTGACCAGGTGACGAGTTCTTACTGCAGATGAGCGTTGAGTGAACGGCTGTGCATTTTTAAGCCGACCTCTCGCCTGCGAATGTCTCATCGGATGAGTCGGAGCTTCTGTGAGTAACTGATCTGACAGCAAATGTGAAACCATGACAGCTCCGTCATCTCCAGCTCACCTCACAACACCAGCTCCTTACACACTGGTGCGATCACAGAGCTGACAGGAGCCTCGTTAAGGCAGGATTTGAAAAATATGATGCGCCTGATCTCCAGCATGTACTGATGATCCTTTGAGGGATTATTGTAGGCAAATTTTCGGTGTCTACGAACAGAGGTGGCAGATACTAATCAATACTGGGTCTCTACAGATCCTTCAGACCCATAGGATCTCCTCCTACACTGGTATTTATTAGGGTTTAAGTTTAGATTCAGACTCTCTGGGTCGTAGCCCACCTCTGGCGAGGTGAGGTCTGTTACAGTCCTGTTAGTACGAGTAATGTTATTGACACCTTAAGTCCAGCTCTCTCGGTACACTGGCACTGTTTAAGTCCTGCTCCCCGTAAACTGGCACTATGAAATTCCAGTTCCTTCTACACTGGCGCCATGCAATTCTAACTTCATGTACGCTGGAACCATGCAATTCCAGCTCCCTGTACACTGGCACTGTGTAAGTCCAACTCCCTGTACACTGGCACTGTGTTCGTCCAGCTCTCTTGACACTGGCACTGTGTAAAACCAGCTCCCAGTACACTGGCACCGTGTAAGCCTAACTTCTTGTACACTGGCACCATGTAAATCCAGCTCCTCATACATTGGCGCTGTGTCAGTCCAGCTCCCTTTACACTGGCACCATGTAAATCCAGCCCAACTCCTCATATCTTGGCACCATTTCAAGTCTAGCTCCATGTAAACTGGCACAGTGTAAGTCCAGCTCTTCCACTACACCGGCACCGTGTAAGTCCGGCTGTCCATATACTGGCACTGCATAATTCCAGCTGCATGTACCCTGGCACCGTATAAGTCCAGCTCTTTCAGTACACTGGCACTGTGTACTTCCAGCTTTTGTATACTGGCACCATGTAAATCTAGCTCCTCATACATTGGCACCTTATAAGTTCAGCTGCCCATACACTGGCACAGTGTAAATCCTACTCCCTGTAAACTGGCACCTGGTACTTCCAGCTCCCTCCTACACTGGCACCATGCAAGTCCAGCTCTTTCAGTAGACTGGCACTGTTTAAGTCCTGCTCCATGGACCTGCAGTGCCCATCCCTGGAGAACACGGCACAGACATAAGCATGGACAGGACATCAGTCTGATATTTCTGCACTGAGGGATGATCCCCGCCAAGCCTCCCCTCTCTTAGTGAGAGACTCAGTGAGTCTGACCTGACAGGAAGGCACTGGGTATTATTTGTTTGGGTTTTTTTAAATGCCACTCATCCTGAGCTTTCAGACGGCAGACGAAACCTTGAGGGAGTGACTGATGACTGTGGAGTTTATTTGGAAAGCACAAACTTGACATTTACATCAGTAACTCGCCGTAACTCCTGCAGGACATCTTCATCGAGCTCCTTCAGCCTTATCTCGAGTCTGCTTTAGAAATGTATCCGAAATGCACAGGCGTATCTGTTCTGAAGGCCCAGCGAAAACCCTCCACCCTCTAGAAACCGTACTTCGATATGCAGATGAAGTTTACCTTTAAATGCAGACATACAGAGAGAACGAGAGCTCAAGTGTTTCGTTCTTCATTAGTATTCCACAAATCGGTGATAGTTTATAACTGAGAAAAATAATCAGTGTCATGCTCATGCTGATTTCATGATGAGTTCTGGATTGTAATAAGTGATCAGTTCAGGTTTCAGTAACCGAAAGCTCAATTTAATCCTTTTGGAAATGTGTTTATTCAGAGCGGCGTACAGTCGAGCTTTAATTGCTGTGCTGTGTTCGGGAGCTCGAGAGAAGCAGCCTGGCAGAGCTGGGATTTAAAATGACAACCTTCGGCAAAGATTTCCACTAATGGATGATTAGGACCGCTTGTTTATTAACTTGTTAGTAGTTCATTAATTTATGCAGGGCATGTGCTGAGGCTGCTTTTTGTGCCTCACGTTTCTGTCTCCACCAGAAGCAAGTAATCCCATTCTCTTCACTAAAACAGGTCCATGTGAAAGCCATCTGCTCGTCATTGTTGAGCCCATGTCACGATTTCTTTGCTGTGTTTCTCAGACACAGGCTGCTGCCTCTTCTGCTCCATCATTTGTCATGCCCTATTGCTTCATCCATCTATTTTGTGTGATGTAAAAACCTCTCAATAAAACCCTCGCCTCACCACATGTGTAATGAGGACTTCATGGAATTAAAGCTCGATTTGGCCCCATGTGTCGGCCGAGTCTTAAAAACATGTCGCGCTCTCTGTATTCATTTTAGATTGTGTAACGGATAATGAGCAGGCATTTTCTGCACAGTAAACGAAACAGAAATAGTCCGTCTCTGGGTGGTTGGGCTCTTTGGAAGCAGAAGATCTGA
The DNA here is from genome assembly GCA_025084515.1 of Ancistrus triradiatus. NCBI lineage: Eukaryota > Metazoa > Chordata > Actinopteri > Siluriformes > Loricariidae > Ancistrus > Ancistrus triradiatus. The sequence continues at coordinate 834,561 of JAJAGP010000012.1, read as the reverse complement.
TGTTCTTGCCCTACATAGTTTCAACTTTAGCTCCTGGTTTAATTCGGCATGGTAAAAAGGATGGAAACAAACATCGTAGTTTACTATTTGAGACGGCTAAAATCTTATCTCACTGTAAAGCTCTTGCATTCGGTCTGCTCATCCTGGTGCCATACGTGTTTGCTAAAACTGCTGCGCTGTTACGTGTTTCATTACAGCTGCTGTACTACGACATTTATAAATGGGTTCATTAGGTTAATTACCATAATAATAACCTGGGCGTATCTGAGTATGGATGTTATGGAACGCACGCTTGTACCACAAACAAGTGATTTAGCCACAGATCTGTCCAGGATTCTACAGCGCTCTCGCACAAGGTTTGCTATGTTTTGTCTGTAAAAAAATAACTATTAGAGAGAGACACTGTTGCAGTAGGTGTAAAGTTTTGGCACCCTTATCCGCAGTGCCTGAGGGCAGTGTTATATAATCCGTTTGGCTGAACCATCCTGACCCACTTCTGCCTAACTCCAAGAGAACTGGGTTCCTTCCCGTGGGAGCGTCTGGCGTCTCGTCAGCGGCGGTGCCTCTTTATTTCTCTAAACCGTACCCCTTTTTATCCCGCAGACCGAGCGTCAGTACGAGCCTCACCAGCCTCATCGGCCCCCCAAGGCTCCCAAGGACTCGTACCTGGTGGAGCAGGTCTTCAGCCCCCACCATTTCCCGCCCGCGGTTAAATCCCACGTGAAGGGAAGCCCGCTGTACACGGAGCTGAGGCTGAGCGGCCTGAGCGAGAACAAGCGCCCGCAGCCGTCCTGGACCATCGAGGAATTCAAACGCAACTCAGGAGACAAGAACAAGCTCAGCGTGCTGGACCTTCAGGTGAGAAGTACTCCCAATGGGCGAGTATTTGGTGTGTAATCCACACACAAGTTCAATCTGAATGATACGTTTATCTTTATTTGGTGCAAATATCTTGAAAGCAAGTCAGGGTTCCCTGGACAAGTGACATTTGGGATTTCTTTTTGTTTGTTTGTTTGTTTCTTAGTATTTTTTTATGTTTTTATCAGCTTTCCTGAACAAACACAAAAGCAACCTGACATAACCAGAGGTGCAAGAACACGTAGGGCAAATGTAGGCCCAGATGAAACATTTTTCTGATGTCATGGGATGTTATTGGTCCTGAACAAACTGATACAGAGATTAAGTTTCATATTTTTGTAGATAAAGTTTCTGTGAGGTAGGTTGTCAGGACAAAACCAATTTGTCATGAGTAATATTTTACTGATTGGTTAATAAAGAGTACTGGATTATTGCAGTAATCGTGCAGAAAATGCAGTAAGACTAAAATTCACATAGTGGTTTGTATGTGTGTGTGTTGTGTGTGTTAGATTAGACTTGACTGACCATGGTTGTTTCTGAGAATATTGGTGCAGTCTCATTGCTCTGGAGAGAACGTGTACAGACATGCAGCAAACAAACCCTTTTATGCCTCTTTAATATAAATGCAATCATTAGGGACCTGTGTCTCAATATTTACGGAATGACTGCTTTGTTTGAAACCTGTGTGTGTGGTGTAAAATTTGGGCCTTGAAATTTCTTCAGAATGACGTATCAATGCTCAGAACACATCCTTAACGTGACATGACCTGCTGAGGATGAACTCGAAATGAAATCAGAAAGTAAAAGAAGCCCTGTGTCTGGATGTAAGGAATCTCTTGAACAGGATCATTTTCCTACTGCAGCATCCACAAAACAAAGCTGCCTGGTGACCTTCGGAGTATCGATGGCTCATTTCCCGCAGAGTGAAATCGTGGTGGGTTGTTAGAGCAGCAGATCAGATGGATCCTCACTCCGCACATAGAAGATCACTCAGGGTTTACTGGAGAGGGGGAGGCCGAGGAAAAATGCTTTAACGAAATTTATTTGTTTGTGGTTTATATGTGAAGTCACGTAGGCAGGGCAGGTGATTAGGTCCAAATTAAAGTTGTATTGGAATTTGGAAACAGGTTACACCTGCTCCATCTTCAGCAATCGATGCTCAGGAAGGCTCAGCAGGGTGATTGGTACTGGAGGTTGGACGTCTGATATTTAAACTTGGATGATTGCTGTTTAATTATAACGTTCCTTAATGGAAGGGTGAACCTCCGTAACATTAAATCACCTTAAAATCCCTCCAGCTCATGACGTCAACCCATCGTTCCCACGGTATTATGTTTAAGGGTCATGTTTTGTAAGTTCCTGGACCTGCTTCTTATCTTGCAGCAGTCGTAGTGCTGAAGGTTACGGAGGTGATAATGACATAGCGCTAAAGTTTGAGCTTCCTCTCTCGCCATGGCCTATGATTATGGATTTGCCTTGATTACAGAGTCTGTGTGTGTTTCATCAGCCCACATGTTCTCTTATTAGAAAAGGCTGAATAAGAAAACTCTGCACGTCCTTATTCCTCTGCCTCTGGCTCCAAATGTTACTGTTTCATTCCAAATCCCTGAGATCCAGAGCCAGGTAATCAGTATGGTGCAGGTAGCTGGAGTTGCGCTGGATGTTGGAAACAGATCAAATTGCTCGCTGTTTGGGTGCCTCGAGGATTAAATTAGGAGCTGTAGATATATAGCATGGGTTTTGTTTTCGTCTCGTCTACCACTCCTGAATTACTTTGTGCTCTCGTTTGCTGAGGAAATACTGCTGTACTGGGATCGGCCACTGGGACTTTGAATAACCATCTGTCCGATCCATGTGTGCAATAATTTCCAGTCAGGAGCAGGAGCAGAAATATTTATCCAGGCCATGTTGTAGATGGAATACCGCTCCAAATTCAAGCCAAACCTGCAGTGATCAGAATGAAGAGATCGATTCCTTGTTGTAGTTCAAAGTACTTCAAAAGTAATCAAAATGTTGTTTGTTTCTCATGTATAAGTTTAGGGAAAGTCGTAGTTTAGGACCCTGTGCATATAGGAACCTTGTAATATTAGGATCTGGGTGTGGAATAACCTTGTAACATAGGTATGTGAAAACATGGGACACATGATATAAGGATCCTGGGAAAGCTTGTCTCTTAGATGTGTGGAAATATGGCACACGTGTAACACGGAGCCCTGGGAACATGGGACCCTGTGAACAAAGACCTTTAGGAAAAGACCTTTTAATCAAAAGACGTGTAGTGCTGAACACCTTTGTTCTTCTCCTCATTACAGTATCAGAACGCCTGAGTTGAAGGTGAGAATTAAATGTTAAAGAGTTTCAGTCTGTCCTGAAGTCAGGTCACAATTAAAGCCTGATCAAAGCCTACCCAGATCTGTGTGCCCGCTGATATTTCGGGAAAGAGAGAGAGCCATGAAACGATGAGGATTTTGAAAGACAGGAAGGAATCAAGCTGCTGAGCTTTAACGATTCTCAGAAAACAAGCTCCAGACGATCGATGTGGATTTGAAATCCTGACTGTCTAGTGGTTTAGCAATAAAACGATAACACCCTGACCTGTGATGTCATTTCATCCCTGCAGGGCAGCATCGTGGGCATTATCGGCGCTCCTTTAACACCGACCCACTGTGCGATGTTTGCCCTGCGAGTTGCAGACCCGCTGGCTGCCCCTGCTTATGGATGCAAACTCAAAATAGCAGAATAGTGCTGTACATTATAATAATTAGACCTTTGTCTCCAGTGCGTGCCTCAATTTTAATTATTTTTCTGCACCTCGCTGTTTCTGAGCAGTGACGGCTCTCTCATTTTCCTCTATCTGCACAATAAGAGCAGCTCTGTTTGCTGCATCTCTCCATCTCAGCTCTGCTCTGCCCTCACTCCCTCCCTCCCTCGTCCTTGCTCCTAATCACTCCCCTAATTCAGTTTTAAAAAAGCAATATGCGGGAAGCTGCAGAATTCCGTCAGAGCCGAGCTCGGCGTGTGGCGAGTTCAGTCTAACAAGCTGACAGAAACCTTGTTCGGCTTCAGCTTCTGCAGACTTCATTTCAAGCCGATAACATTCAAACAGCGCTGAATCCAGGAGCAGGATTTTGAAAGGTTACCTCTTGTGTTTGAGTCAGATTAGCAGCGCTCGAGCACTTAAGTACGTTAAGTAAACACAGTGCTCTGGTGCTGTCACTCTTATTTACACACTTAGGGCGCTGGATATAGACGAGCACTATGATACATACATATATACATACATACATATATATATATATATATCCACATATATATATATATATATATATATATATATATATATATATAGGATCCTGTGTATACAGGGAGCCTGCAGTACAGGAGTCTGAGCATGCAGACGCATGCATTATAGGGCTCTTTGTGTGTATGAAACCCATATATGGCCCTGCATGTTTATAGGAACATTGTACAACCCCAAATCAGAGTTTTATGATATTATGCACTGTAGAGGGAGAAATATGGACATCCATTCCAATCTTTCTTTCATTGTTTTTAAACATTTCAATCATTTTCTCACACGTTTGGTGATAAGCTGGAGATCCTCTGGCCATCTTTACTCCTCAAACTGTGTATAGGGACCTAATACTATAGGAGTCTGGATATATAGGACCCTCGTAATATAGGAACCTTGAAATATACCCAGGGTATAAAGGAACTTTGTATTATAGGGCCGTATGTATATAAAAGTCTTATAAAATACTATAGAACCCTCTTTATATCTGACTGCGGAAACCTTGTCATTTAGAACCCCAGGTAACTGGTCTGTGTATATAGGAGCCATGTATTAAAGAACTATGCAATATAGGGCACTGTTCTTATGCAAACCTTATAATGTGGGTTATAAGGAACTTATACAACACCAAGAACATGGTGCGCTCTGAACGTAAGACGTTTAAAAACCAAAGGGTGACTTAAGGATCAAAATTATCCAGTTTATCCAGCCACACTGATCAAAGTTCCTGAGGACATAATATCAGTATGAAGCCTGGAAATGTTATTTTCTTAGTTCTGTTTGCTTTCACCTTTCTCCACCTTAAAAACCAGACCTAATCCTTCCAGCAGGATCTTATACTGACTGGGTGGAAAGAATTCATTATGTGTTAACTCACCCAGCGTCTTTCTCCGTCTTCCTACAGACCCAGGAGTCGCTTAACCCCAATAACCTGGAGTACTGGATGGAGGACATCTACACGCCGGGCTACGATTCGCTGCTGAAGCGCAAGGAGGCGGAGTTTCGCAGGGCCAAAGTTTGTAAGATTGGTGCTCTGATCGCGGCGGCGGCCTGCACTGTGATACTGGTCATCGTGGTGCCCATTTGCACCATGAAGTCCTGAATCCTGCGTCTGTAAGGATCATTATCGTGCCTAGATTAAGCTTTAGACGCCAGAGGAACGTTCAAGGGCCACATTTCGGCTTAATCCAGGAGCGAGGGACTAACCAGACTAATCGGACTAATCAGTTTAATGTTCGATGTTGTTTTTTTTTCTATCTAGTAGACGAAATTTGTAAAATGATTTATTAACATAGACTTTATGGACGATAGATCATAATCTCTTGTTTTATAGCTAGTATTTAACGCCGAATTCTTTAAAACCCTCGACGTCGTTGCAATAGACACTACCAGAAACCAAGCGTTTACTATTTTTTATTTTACTATGATTCTACGAGAGTTATTTTTCAACGAACTCGCGGACCGAATGTGACACTGTAGAGCTAGGTTTATCTTTTTTTGACCAATCAGGAATGTTTCATTGGGTTTGTGCAATTTTTATTTCCAGTGACAATAACCTGAGATAGAGATCAATAGATTATTACGATATATAAATATATTATACGTATATTCGAGGAACAATGCCAGAAAACGTGAATGTAGCGTTTGAAGGTTTCAGTGTGAAGAACTGTATGAGGATGTGACGCTTACTGGTTATTTACGCTACTAACACAATTCAGTTGCACATGCATTTAATTAAGTCAGAAACCAGCTGGATATCGGACTGGCTGCATCCTTATTCGCCTTGTTATTTCAGAACTGTTCCAGTAGCACAATTATAGTCAAAAGTTTAAGAACCCCTTGCCAAATTATCTCTTTGGTTGATTTTAAATAGAAAGAACTTAATAACAACTTTTGCAACCAGTTGCTGGAAACATCGAATAAATGCATAAAAAATACCCCCGGCAAAACTAATGGAATCACCACATGTAGAGGATGTTCCATACACACCATAAACAAATGTAATTATTTTAATTAATGCCATATTTTTCCAGATCAAGTTGTAATTGTAATTTGTGCATCTAAACAAGCTCCTGTACTTGGAGACGTTTCTAAAAGTCCTTTCCAAGAGGGAAATCCAACACAGAGTGTGGCAAAAGATGTTGGTTGCTCCCATGTCTAAAATTTGGGGCAAGTACACTTACGTGCCTATTCCATTCATTGTAAACTGTAATCTTTTATAAAACTGGAAACACCTCCCGAAAATGAAAACGAAAGGAATGTTACATGTTGTTTTCTGCCTGTGAATGTCTTTTCTACCAGCAGGTGTCGCAAGGGTTCGCTCGTATTAGTTTTCTGTCATTCAGACGTGAATAAGACAGATTTTTTATTTCAAATCTCAGATGTTAAAGCGAACGTTGTTAAACGCCCAAATCTGTACAAACAAAATAGGAGGGTTCTAAAAGCGGGTGGACCATGTAAGATGTCAAAGGTGAAAAGGGTTAGGAACAGAAAATCAAAAGCAATATGCCCTGATAATAGAACATTAAAACAAAACAGACTAAACAGAAATGGGTGGAAACAGGACTCAATGCGATGTAGAAAAGCCAAATGAAGACGAGCACTTGCACCTACCAAACAAAAAATAGTTTGGTGTGATAGCTGCAAATTTGTTTGTGATTCCAGTGGTGATTCCATAATTTTTTGCCAGGGTAGTAGAACATTTGCAGAAATGTGCCATTTCCAACTCCGCTTGTCCTCGCCATGGTCATAGGCATGAGAACATGATCTGGACGGATTGAATTTGGGCATTTTTCAAAATTTCAATCCTTTTCTTTATTGATTGGATGTGTTCTGGTACCTGTCTCAGACAACACAGGGAGCAGGCGTAAACTTGCCAGGCAGAGATTGATCCCCTGGCAGGCTTCCCCTCCCTCATAGGCAGCCAATCGTGCCTGTATGACCATTAGATCGATGACCACTGAACCTGTTCCTCTTAATAGAGTTCAGCCTTGAGTGTTCGACCTTAATTAATCCTTAATCACAAAGCATCATATAAGTTCCTTCCTGTCAACACTTCATAGAGGCCTTAGGACCAGTGAATGCAACCAGCGGGTCATTACTCTTAAATCCATCAAGCGCATGGAATCAGTAGCCACTGCTGAGATTAAACGTTTGTTTTTTGTGCCATATCATGACGAAATAGCAGGTACTGCATTTGTGTTGACTTATCCTGAAGTCAGTGGCTCGTGGCTGCCAGACGTTGTAGTTTGAGCGTACTTGTACTTGACCAACAATCAGCAGCTTGAATGTGAATCACGTTGGACGTCAGATGGATGGAGGAATCTTTCGGGGTGGCTTTGCCTTCACCATGGGAACTGTGAGCCCTCGTACACTGCAAGACCCTGTACATAAACTTCAGGTACGAAGTGGAGGTGTAACTGGAATAATATCCGAATAAAACTTATTGTTCTGACTGCCGAAGGAATAAAATGGGCTTTCCTTTCCTTTAGTGTATTATACAATAACAGGGTTACAGCCTACAGAGTTTCGTGATCAGTTTTATTTAACGCGAGTGTGTAGCAGGATTAATTAAGAGGGAGATGAACGAGCTTTCCTCGTTTCTTTTTACGTTCCTACAGCGCTTCATGTGCAATCAAATCATGACCGGGTCTCACGGGACCTGAAGCAAGTCTGCGTATCGGCGTAGATAAAACACGAACGACGCCGTTCGCGTGCAAACCCTGTCCTGCACTCGAACAAGACACGGAAATCATTTCTTGGACGGAGTCCTCTGTAGTCCTGCCTTCATCAGGATGGCCTCTGATCCTCAAACTGGGGCACTAGAGCTGGGTAAAGGGGGCAGGCATAATTAGAACTAGCACCGGCCAGACCATGCTGAGATAAGAGCAGATCTAATCTGGGAGCCACTGAAGGTTTCGGAATAGCATCAAAGCGTATCTTTAAAACGGAGGCTGCTCAAAGGCATCGGTCACAACAGGGACGCTAAGTAGATGTTTCCACCACTTTTAGAGCCTGGAGTTGATCTCCAACCCCTTCAGGAGGTTATATTATTTTAAAAGCATCTTTATCAGGTGAGAAATGGAAACAAACTTTGTTAGAGCTCTTATTAGTGAGAACGATTGTTTGGATCTTTGTGATGAAGGTCAAGGCTCAAAGCTGTGTAACAACTACTCGAAGTCCAAAGAAGATCACAAGTGCTGACTGCCAGGGACTTTCTCAGCCAATCATTTATGTAGACAAATAAAGCCAAGAATTCGGTACTTGGATCATGTGACTTTAAAGAAGCTTCTGGAGGCACATACCAAAAGGAGGCACATACCAAATAGGAATGAACTGAATATTTGATTTGCAGTTTAAGACACTGTATTAAATTTGAGAAAAATGCAAACCCTTTTACCTCCCTTTTCTCTGGTATGGCCAATTGTGCCAACGTGCAGCCCACCCAGGCTCAAACTGGGCTGAAAATTGATCTAAAAATACATAAATACAGTTCCACGTTTTTATTTAGGAAGAACACATCCTGGTGGTTAATTATGCCTGGCACGGTTTGAGTTTGGGGGGAATAAAAATGCAACTTCTTCACTGAAATCCCAAACAAACGTCGAGGATCACTTAAACTGAAGAGCAACAAATCCGTGTGTCAGAGCGAATCAGATTTGCCTCCTGTTTCGCACGGCAAGAAGAAAGTAAGTATATCAGAGCTGCGCCATCCATCAAATCGAGCGCGTTGTTGTGTGAAGGTGTCCCAGAGCGACCATAAAGTGCTCCGTCTGGCTGTGAGGAAGGCTCAGTGTCAGAGGGAGCAGCTGGGGAGCGCCGTCATGCGTCCGGACCGGCTCTCTGAACTAATGCGCCACGACGTGATGTACGCTCGGGAGGTTTTATTGCTCTGTGTTTGTTGTTTATGTTGGGTAACGTTCACACAGCGTTCAGTTCTTTTTTATTATTAAAAATGCAGTTTTAGATTTGATTCCCGCACAGGTTTGAAGCTGCGTACGCTATATGGCCAAAAGTATGCGGACACCCCTTCTAATGATTGAGCTCTGCTGTTTCAGTACCTATAAACAGAACCTTTACCTCAACTCCATCAGACACCTTGAAAATGCACTGGAATGACAAAAGCCAGAGGCTTCTTAATCTAACATCAGACGCCGACCTCACAGCCATGTTCCAAAATCTAGTGGAAAGCCCTTTTAGAAGACGGCTGTCGAAGGAGCAAATATTAAAGAGTGGCAAACTCCACACCCATGTTTTGGATGTAATCTTTTTGGTGTATGCATAAAAAATCCTAAACAAACGTCGAAGATCACTTAAAGTGAGGCGCCTCTTATGCGTCAACGCGAATGAGATTTACCTCCTGTTTCATGCGGTAAAACCCAACAAACAACCTCAGAAAGAAGAACGTAACTAAATCAGAGCTGCACCATCCATCAAATCGAGCGCGTTGTGGTGTGAAGGTGTCCCAGAGCGAATGAAACATATTAATCATGTTTTCGATGTAATATTTGGCTGTCCACAAACTTTTGGACATATATATGTTGTTTTAGAGAGAGACAAAGCTCATGTATGGATGTACTAACATGGTTGAAATTTGTCAGTTAAAACATCCCACCAGTGCATTTCTATGGGATATTTTTAAAGTTTAAACTTAAATCTATGAAAAACATAGAACCTTAAGCTGTTCAGGCTGCATATAATTATTATTAGAAGCTCATTTGGTAAAGAACTGTAAACTGTAAAGTTGGTGCTTTCCGTGCTTTCTGAGGGAACGGAGGCCAGTGAGGGGATCATCCTCATGCACTGCAATAAAGTGAAACAGCAATTGTATCATATTTATGAAATTATTTATAACAAACCCGCTGAAGGATAATCAAGATCATCTCAAAAATCACAACTGTGCAATCCTAAAATATTCAATTATGTTAATATAATAAATATCACAGATCTACTTGAGAGCTTCACTCTTTTGTGATTCGAGCACTCAAGTATCTCTCATGTCAAGTGGCTGTTAGCTACTATGGGATGGCAGGAGGTCAGGGGGGCTTCTCGATTTGCATTTTCATAAATATTTATTTATTCGTGATGCTCATGTTTGTGTTGAGTGAAAAGATGTAGAGCTGTCCCTGGATCATTTCAGTTGCTCGTTTAATATTCATACCAAGCAATTCATGCCAAGAGCAAAGCAAAGCAAGGTTGCGGTGCGCTCCAGAGCCTATCCCGGAACTCACCGGGCGCTGGCAGAGGTGCAGGGCATCCAGGACAGGCTGCCAGTCAATCATCAACCCAGATCCTCAGGAGCTCCAGTTGTTAGCAGTTGGATCATTCCTCCGATCCGCAGCCAAGCAGTGAATTAACTCCTGCTGATACTTTCATGGATTTAAAATCATTTAAACTTACAACCTTCTTGTCACTAACATATGAAGATATTACATTCGGACCTTCCTCTTCGTCGTATCGACGCTCGGCGGTGCCATATGGTATAAATCCCTGTAGGGGTAATTCTGATTGTCTCTTTTTCCTTGCTTATTACTTACCCTCTTAGCGTCTTTTTACTTTCCTTTTTATCTTTTATTTTATTTTCCCTCTCTCTTTCTGTTTCATTTTCCTCATTCTTAGTCTTTCTTTTCACTTCTCATTCTTTTTTTAATTTGTCCTTGTCAGTTGTCTTTTTGATTTGTCCTACCTCCCTAACTTTTTAATCCTTTTTTATTTTTGTTTTCATCTTTATTTCCATTTCCCTATCTCTTTGTTACTTACTTCATTTTATTCTTGATATTTTCTTCATGATTTACTCATTTTCATTCATTTATCTTTCTCCCTAACTTCTTAGTTCCTTCTTACTTTGTTTATCTTCCTTTGATTTTCATTCCCTCTCTCTTTCTGTTTCTTTTTCCTCCTTCTTTTTTTCTTTTCATGTCCAATCCTTCTTTTTTACTTACTTTATTTTATCAGTGATTTCTTTTTTTCTGATTTGTCCTTCTTTACTCATTTTCATTCATTTATCTTTCTACCTAACTGCTTAATTCCTTTTTTGTTTTCATCTTCTTTTTATTTTCATTTCCATTCCTTTTTCTGTTTGTTTTACTCCTTCTTATTCTTTCTTTCTTTTTCCCATTTCCCATCCTCCGTTGTTACTTACTTCTTTTTATCCTCATTAGTTCTTTTTTGCTTTGTCTTTGTTTATTCCCTTCTTTATTTTTCATCTTACTTGTTTGTCTTTCCCTTTCTGCCTTTCCTCATTTCATGTTTCCTTTCTTTTCTTGCCTTCTTTTAAATTTATTTATCTACTCTTCCTTAAACCTTCCTATTTCCATTCCAATATCTTTTATTCTTACTGTTATTTTAATGTTCTTTCCCACTTTTCTTTTAGATCACTATATTTCATTCCCTGGCAGTGAATGGAGAGTGGGCGGGTGAGTTTTGCACAGTAGACACACGGTTTCTCTTATGATGATTGGTCGACCTCTCAAAGGGGCGTGACCTTGTCACCAGCTGTCAATCAGTAAACTGAATAAGGAACATGACTGATTCCTCAAACGTCAGTAAACCAGTGGCAGTACCTCTTACAATACTTACAATATTTACAATATTTAAAAGCCTCCAGACGCCACTGAGCTACGGAGCTGTAGAGAAGGTGAAGCGCCGCTACAGACAGGAAAATGCTATCCGCTGAATGTTATCTTCATTAGCACTGACGTGGGCTCCGCCTTTCATCCCACCACAAATGAGACGGCAACAATTACGCCAGCAGGTTATTAGGCAGACGGATGGCTCTCTGTGCCACCATTACACGGATGAAGCTGGACAGAGAGTGGGCACACTGGGTAGATAAAGTCACGAACATGGCGCTCATAATCGGGAAGGGAAGCTGAAAATGGCTTAATCGTACAGTCTGTGGTGTTTTAGCCCCCTTTGCTCTCTCACTGTTTCAGGGCACAGTGTGTACTGAATACTGATACAGAGAGCAGGGAGAGGGCATTTCTCACACGGCCAGAGAAGCAGTCGGGTCAGAAATCGAATAAATAGGTCGGTTATTATCATACTCGACTGTTGACCATTGGCCGTCCCTAAAGAGAAGAGAGTCTGCTGAATTTGTACAGTTTCTCACAGACTTTTGTAAACGTTGCGCTCGCCGCACTGTACAGCGCGTGCATTATTAATGGTATTTAATGTTTAATCATTTTCTACCCTGTCTTATGAATATCTAAGGCAGCAGTATTAATAGGAGTATTACATTTTAATGCCTGCTGCCATGTTTTTCATCACGTCGATTTGATTTCCGTCCTGTTGTGGCTCTGCCTTGTTATTCTTGCATTAGCGAGATCGTAATGCGGCCCGGTGGCAATAATAAAGGCGGAGGAATTAGGTAACGACGTCGGACCGTCAGGAAGAATTAGCGCGGCGTCAAAAATCGGACACGTGCACCAGCAGAAATATCATTACCGCCGCCGGGCGTGTTAACAGGACGCAATGAACTTCGGTTTTGTGTCAGACCGACCGAAGCACACGCCTCATTATTCACCGACGCAGGACGTCTTCAATTCGACGTTTGTCTGTTGTTTGTTTTCACTTTGATTTATGTACATTACTTCACTCTTTACCTTGCTCCTCCACCCTCCTCCCCTCCCTCATCTCCTCTCCAGAACCAAGGCCCGGTGAACTTAGTGAAGGTAATATTTAATCTAAATGCGATACAATATGCTGCAGAAATGCTGGATCGAGACCAAGATATGGAAGCATTATTTGTATTAATGTATTCCTACATCCCTCTGAACACAAACGCACACTCTCACACGCTCATGTTACTATGAAGTTCTGACTGCTCTGATACGCTACGGTTACACACAGGTTCATACACAAATCTCATTTCGGCAGCTTCTCTTTTGTAGGCATGGTTCCACGAAATATTGGAGAACACACGACTTAGAGTGGATTTTACTGAAGAAACAAGTAACACAGCTGTACCAGCATGCATCACAGGACTGAGAGCAGATAAACAGAACTGACATGGTGTCACTGACAATGGAACAGAGAGTGATGGTCAAAGTACTGCATTTTTAGGGCAACAACACTGGGATCAGTCAGGTTAGACAGACTGACAGTAAATCAACAATTTGGTCAGTCTTTAGACTTTCGGTTAGTTATTAAGTTGGCCAGTTGATCAGACAGTCATTTAGTCAGTCAGGTTGTCAATTATCTGGTAAGTCATGGAGTCACCCAGTCTCTCAGTGAGTTGTTGGGTCAATCACTTGGTCACTTTTTAGCTTGTTGGTTGGTCAGTTAGTCTGTTAATTATTCAGTCGATCAGTGAGTGTGTTGATCGATCAGTTGTCAGTCTGTCAATCTGCCAGTAGGGGTGCAACAACTAATCGACTTAGTTGACTAAAATCGACTACCAAATTAGTCAATTAGTTGGAGATGTCATCGTGCCCGTTTCTCGCTCTAACTGGGAATGTTTAAATAAAAGCATCATGGCAGCCTCAAGAACAAAATCATCAAAAGTGTGAGAGTATTTCAGGCTTAACTCAGAAACCATTTGGCAGTTGTAACATTTGTAAATCCACACTTAGCTGGCTCCATGTTGAGGAGCAAACACATTGGTAAGGCTATACTAGCTAGTTAAATAATGTTAAAAGCCGTCTTCATGTTATGAGCTGTAACATTTTCTCTTTCGAAATGCGTGTTATCTTGACTCGTCAAAGGCACAACAAACCTGTTCACCTGCCAAATAACGTTTATAGTTTGAAACATCAAGGCCACAGATGCGTTCCAAATAGTCTTTTGTTGCAGCCCTATCCGTCAGTAAGCCTCCTGGACAGCAAAGCATGTTGAGTATGATTTTTTTTTTTACATTTACCATTTTTGACAGACCTTCGAAGGATAATGGATCAGATTACAGCGTTTCCCTGACCTATGATATCGACTCGAACCCTCAGGCCTCTGAGTGAGGGACCTCAGTTGAGCTAATAAAATCCATCGAAATGTGACAAGGATGCAGCCAGACGGAAACGAGGAGGACAAAGTCGATGAGGATCTTTTATTAACGGTATTGGAATGAGGTCTAGTTCGCGTTCTCTGGTCACGCTCTGATAACTGCCAGTTTTATCGGCCTGGCTGGATTATTATTAAAGACTGAGCTTTGTTCCACCATGCTAACCGTACAGCTGGACACGATTACGAAACTAGTGCTAACATTCAGGAGGAAGATCTAGACAGCTTCTGCTTTGTGCTTCATGCCAATCAGGCTGCAGATCAACACCGAACTGAGTAACGGGGTGTATTCTTGTTGCATAAATGTGCTCAGGCATGGAAGGCTTCATAGTAAGCGATTTTGGGCATTATAATGGGTGAGCATGTTTCCTCGCCAGCGATTCAGGTCATTCCCAGTCTTTTTAAAGCTGACAGAAAAGCGACACGGAGCTTCTCACTGAATACTGATGAGCTGCACTGTCAGCTCCGACTCGCTCATTTGTATTCACACACTTTGTCGAGTTGTGTGATGTGACTTGTAAACAGGGGCAGATGTTACGCTTATTAAAAGCGAGCCGATGAAGACGAGACGAGCCTGACGCCGATCTTGCTGTTCGGGGAGAGCGGTGTGACACGCGTTGAGACGAGTATTGCTAAAATAATCCCTGAACAGAACAGCAAAGGCAGGTTTGGCAGTCCGTAGCAGTTAGCGCCGTGTAGCGCCATTTCCTCTGCGTGTCACTTTCGTGCGCTGTGTGCGTTTTTGTTCAATCATAACATTAAAAACTGCTAGCGCCGCCTTTTTTCTCACATTCCTGCAGGAAGTCAGGGTTCACGCTGCTAGTGTTGTACAGAAAAATTGCTCACCGTGGGACGTCTCCATGTCTGTGTGTGAGAGATATGAATAAAAGAATAGGGTTCGCTACAAGTTTGTCTGAATCAAAACAGCCAGCTCTCAGGTTTCCCAACCCCGGGCATTTGCCTTTCCTACATTTGATGTAGAGTAGTTGGATTCTTACTGGTCTAGTGAAGTTTAAGCTGATGGGTTACTGGGTTACGCTGCTCAGGTTCTCTTTACCATGTGAATTGTTGCTGCTGTAGCTTCTCTAGTGCTGGTTCTGCTGGTTTGATGGTTTTTGGAGCTGGTGTGGTGATTGTTTAGCTGGTCGAATATTGGTTTATGTTGCATCGGTGCTGCTTTATCTTGTTGAATGGTGGTTTATGCTGATCAGATGCTGGTTTAATTGGCATAGCACAGATTTAGCTTGTCTAGATATTCTGCTGGTTTAGGAGGTCTGATAATGGTGTATATTTGTCTAGTACTGGTTTTATGCTGATTTATGTTTTGTTACTGATAGTTGAGCTGCTCTCATGCTGGGTTATGCTAGTCTGCTACTGGTTTCTACATGGCTGGTACTAGTTTCTGTGTACCAAACAATCAGCATTTCTTTAATGCTGATTGATGCAAGTGTGGTGCAGATGTATGCTGGTCTGGTGCTGGTTATTAATGGTCTAGTACAGGTTTCGCTTTTCTGATTGTGGTTTAGCGGGTCTGGTACTGGTTTAGTGGTCTAAGATGTACTTGTACACTTGGAGCTATCATTACACTGTCAGCAGCCTGGCTGACTTTCTTTTAAATATTTGCAGATGTTCATTACTCCATGCAAAAAATCAAAAGAATCTGGCTCTGACTGAAAGTGCAAGTTTTTGGCAAGATGCTGTGGCATTATGGAAAATGTAGTGCCTACAGTGAATTTGCATGGCGTGTCTTGTAGTTCTGTTCAGCAATCCAGAAGAAGATGGACTTTTTACCACCATAAGTTTAGTGGGGAACTGTGGGTCTGATGACACCCCTGCCTGGTGTTCATTTGTTTGGCCTGCTGCAAGTTTATGTCAGCCTGCTACTGGATTAACTGGTCTAGTACTGTATTAGCTAAAACCCTATTCGTTTACACTGGTCTGAGTTTTGTTTAGGCGTTTGCCGGTTGCTTAATGGTCAAATTTGCGTACTAAATACCTATTTTACATGGAAACAGTTTCTATAACTGGCAACCGAGCTTCCTCTGTTTAAAAGAGCACAGTATGTTACAGTAAATTCTGCAAATGTAGCAGATCCTGATGATTTAAGGCATTTGCGGGCCTCTTATTGCACGGTAAGACAACGGTGTGCTGAGGTCAGTGCCTGTGGCTAATTGAAACAAATGGGACCAATTTAAAGGCTGCCGCTCCACGCTGGAAAGCAGGACGGATAATTGAAGCGGAGCAGGGCGGGCGAGTGCGTGGGCCTGAGATCGGACAGTTGTTAAAGTGTAGATTGAAAATCACTTCAGGTGCAATAAATCATACAGCATTCTTTGATTTTTACAAAGTGTTTCCTCTTTTCTTCTTTCTCCCTTGACCTTGGCTTGTGAACGTGTCACTTTGACGCATTAAGTCTGCCTGATTGCCTTTCCTACTGCTCAGCTCAGACCTTTAATACCCACCGAGCTACATGGCATCCCCACTGCAGCTTTACAAGGCGGTGGAATGATGGCTTTATTATAGACCGCTGAAAAACCATTACTGCAATGCTATTTACAAGCAAAACTTCACACCCTGCATCCACTATAATAACTAAATTATGATTGCTGCTTGCTAAACTGCATAGAGAATTAGCTTGTGGGTAACCAATCAGAGTCAAGCTCTTAAAAAAATCTGCATTTATCTCGGCTGGATCCATGTATGGCATAACACCACAGAGAGAATGACTGTCTCTAATAAAGTGGTCATTCCATGTATATTATGTTTTGCCCAAGCTCAGGACAGTGGATTTATTCCAAAATCCCAAATGCACCTGGTCAGCCAATACAATATTAGTGTAAACAGTAGCTTGCTGCACTGAAGCTATGAGGCTAACGTTGCTAACAAGCAAGATAAGGTTATACATTAGATAAATCAAAGACACAGCAGATATCTTCACACAAACATACACATCTACCTAGAATCTAACTAAAACATGACCTGCAACACTTCTAATATATCATTCAGGGTTCAATCCATAGGCTACAAAGATGCTAACTCGTTAGCGATAAGCTAGCGCTAGCAATACGCTAACGTTAGCTACATTAGCCTCATAACTAGAGTGCAAAACAAACTGAGCAAGCATTTATTTATTGTTTTGCCTTGGTCATATATAAGAATTGACTTTCAATTTAGCATTTATGTTCATGTATTAACAAAGAACATGGAACATCAATGCTAACTAGTTCGCTGCTGCTGCATGGTGCAAAGCTAAAGAGTACATGTGGGATAATTATAATAAAAAAACAGTTTCCCATGAAGAAATTTGTTATGGATTAAACTACGAATTATTATTAAATGATTAGTATTATTATTAATAGATGCAAACTGATTCAAGCTATTCTAAAATGTAGGTTCATTAATGTTAAGTGCAAGATTAATTTAGGATTAATTCAGCCTGTTTTTTCTCCCAGTTTAGCCAGTTTGCCGGTAGGTGATTTCTATTGTTTATTTTTAAATATGACCAAACTACTGGACATGGTGCAGCTTTTCTACTACAACTACATTAGCCTTTTAGCTCCCATCTAAAGTAAGACATTGATATAATTAGTAAAATGTATTAATTGAGGAAAAGGTTTTCTGTATGGAAATGGATCCTTGGTTAATTAAATGCCTTCAGAAAAATGACCTGGTCCAATAAATGATTGAACCCTTTTTTCTGCAGTTAGCAGTACTCTGAGCTGTGCTTGTGACTGGTTGACGAATCGTACCAGCTCACTCTTTTCTTATTTTTTTCCGTTATGGACCGAACTCTTTTGGAGAAGGGGTTCAGCCATGCATTAAATAGACTGGCTGCAACAACTGCTGACAGGAGGAAACAAATAAAAAAGGCAAAAATGTGCTCACTGGGTTTTCGATCTCTGTGTATTTGATGCGTTTCAAGGCTGCGTTAGCCACATGAAGGGGAAGCGTGTAGGAATTGTGTGTACACAGGTCTCGGTGGGCGGCGATGCCCGAGGAAAATCATTTGGGATATTGTCCCTGCGTGAGCAAGCATGAGAATAAGTTTTCTCAAGTCGAACCAATTTAACCAAATTATCCAGAAAGACCACTTGAGTATTTAAATATTTAAGCTCGTTTTTCAAACTCACTTCAGATTTCAGAGATAAAATGATTGCACGCATTAATCCCAGACCCTCATTTGGCAAAGAGGAACAGCGTGTGCGGAGAGGACAAGTGTTAATCAGGGGAGCGGCTAGATAAAACACTCCAATATCTCAGAATAACTCTAAATATGCTAATATTTGAAGCTGCCCGGTGTTAAAGTGATATATCCTCGGACCCTGGCTTTACTGGGTGCAGGGCATGAATGCACCCTGGACGAGACACCAGTCAGAAATTCAAACAACATTTCAGTCCTGCACCCTCAATAAAGATCAGATTTTGTGATGATGCATCATTTGCTTCCTCTTAGCCAATAAGATTCAGGCTTTAAGAGCTGATACCCTGACACCAAAAACCAGGTTCAAGCCTTGCCTTTGCTTATTGTCTGTGGGCATGTTCTACCAGTGACGCCAAGCATGTCTTGGCTGTTTCATTATGGGAATATAAATGGAAAGACATTCAGCTTCAATTATCATTAAGAGAATCTTTGAAGTCTTGCATAGCAAATGACGGATCCTTATAATAGAAAGAACTATTAAGCTATGCCATTCACGATGCCGTATCCCGAGGTACAAACAGCACGCATTCCAAACAGCCTCCCATTAACAACCCCATTCAGGCTCAAAGCTAAATCTGCTTTTCCAGTTCCACATCTGATCTGCGATTCTTGCCACTGTAATTTATACAGATAATTTTAGAGCCGGCCCTCGACAAGCCCCTTGTGCTCTAATAGCCGAGCCGAGCTGAGCCTTGGTGTACATGCCGCCCGGAAGGGCTGCATCCATTTACAGTGAAATTATATTTTATTTGCAGCTGTGCTCCCTGTCGGCCCCGGCGTCCAAACGAATTAAAGTGTTAAGAAGCTATTTTCGTCCATGAATCCGTCTGCTTCCAGACAAAAAAAAAAAAACGGGGACGGCCAGACGTCATCACACCGAAAATGGCTTTGTCTCTCGCTGAATGAATTACTTCCTTCAAGTGCCATTTATATGAGAAATGTTTATATGGCACATTAATCCACAGCAGGTTTCCACAAACATTACCCCGAAGTATGTGTAACATTTATTTTGATGAATGGATTTGCCTATTTCGTAGAGAAGTAACTGGAATTGGTTCGTACTGAAGAGCTCAGTGACCTTCAACATGGCGTGCATGGTGTGCAGGCTTCCGTGGTGAAGTGGGAAGCAAGAATTAGGAAGCAAGGTCAGACCAAGATGTTCATCACAAGCTTCCAAGCTCATCATGTGCAATGTCCATCACTGACAATAATGGTGTAAAGCACCACCATTAGACGCTGGAGCAGCAGAAATCTGGGTATGGCCACACCCTTTAGTTCCACTGAAGAGAAAGAGTGACATGGAGAAACCGTTCATGTTCCGTCTCATGTTTCATGGATTGATTTGACCTGGAAGAACTTCACAGGTGCAGCATAAAAACTGGAAACTTTACAAGTTTTTCAAGGTTACCTATTGTTTATTTAAGGTTTTCAGCCCATGATATTAAATATTTCAGTGACTACAAGCTTCTGAATTCTCAGCTGACCTTCAAAGACATCCAAATTAGCGCTCTGTGCAGATAATAAATCAAAAAGAGCCCGTTAAAAACAATAATTAGCGTGACTTCTAATGAGCCATTTATAGAGCGTTAACCCACACTTTGGCTGGCGCTTCGTTAAAAGGCTTTAATAAGTAATGTGTTCGGCACGGCTTTTAATCGCCTCGCCATCAATCCTGGGCTTGAGCGTGATGGATTTGGATGCAATGCTTGAGGGCAAGGTGGCTGTCCGTCCGATGCCAACTTACCACTGCCACACGGAAAACAGATGGAGGATCTTGGGTATAATTTGGGATATGACTATGAAATATGAACTAGGTCAGACTGTGGGAACTTTGAAGTTAGGAGATTAAATGTACGGCTGGTTCTCGGTGCTGATAGTAGATCATGCCATCAGTAGTTAGCTAATAAATATATGCAGATCATTTATTCTAATTATGTGTAGCATATTATGTAAATTGTGTCTTTTTTGCACCAAGAATTCCATTAATAAGACGTGGAGTTCCGCAGCACCAATGCCACCTACCGTGCCGTCCAATTAATTTAGCTTTAATCAGTCAAGGAAGACAAAATCAGGATTATCAGAATATTATTGCAGTGTTATAAATTATGCCATTAATCATCCTCATAATAATTTTCCATTTTTGTTTAGGAAAGAACTGATATGTTAGTTACAGTTAATTCATTACAGTTAATTAAACAACTCCTGTTTGTTCTAGATCGTGTTCTAACTCGGTTGATGCGTTTAGAGACATTTTTGTGTAAGTTGCTCATGTTTTTGTGGATGGCTTTCCTCTACTTATATGTACCAAGTTGTAAATGGTGTTTGTAAGTGTTTGGTCCTGTCCTATTGTAAGTAGTACTCCTTTGTTTGTCTCCACCCACTATCTGTATATTCTCTCCATAATTATGTTATCTGGTTCACATTCACTCGCTGAGTCTCTGCTAAACCTTTAACCCTGCTTTAAAGGGTGTAAATGTGGAGCTTTGGTAGAAAAATGCCCTCACGACCTGAACAGTCTGAAAATATTGGTTAAAAGGAGCCCCTGCTTCTTCCTCCCTCACATCTAACAGCTAATAAAACGTTATTTTATGATCCTGCTGGTTCATTGCTAAGATACCAGAGCTCCGACCATAGCTTGTGACCCTTTAAAAATGCCATGCTTATTGTATTTTATGCCTCTTTCTCAAAATGCTATTGGCTCACTTTCACGTACCACTGAATTGTGAATTGGTCCCTTTAGAGCAATACCGTTGTAGCTAACGGCATCTTCTACATCATCTTCAGGGTGATATGAAGCTCGTTTGTGGGACTGTCAGAGTCTGCTGACCTAACCCTCAGTTATTAGACTTTGGTGATGAGTTTGTGGCTCGTGTACAATGTGATGTCCATTGAGCATCAAGATGAGATCATTTAAAGACCTTTCGCAAGCTAAAATTACAACTAACCTTTTAAAAACACAACATTATGTTTTACTAATTCTCACACCAACCTCACATACTGTATCTACATACAGATTTACACTGATCAGCCATAGCATTAACACAGCCTGGTTCGTAACGATGCTTAGTTATGGGTTACACCTCAAATTAAGGTTCACATGATTGCACGGACCTATGGTTTCCCAGCAAACCTTGTAATATCTTATCTCATTTGTTTGATTGGCTTCTCTTTATATACTTTTAGGATAGTTTTAGCTCATGCAGAAATATACATTCTAAATGGTTCACAAACTTTCAAGCCTGTCTGTCTAAGACATATTTCTCTCTATACTGTACACCCATTGTGGTTTGGGGTTTTTCTGCCCCGTAGATGTGACATTTCCATAGACATCCCTCACAGTACCAGGCAGAATCTGGGTCAACAGAAGAAAGCCACCACTGACCCGCTGCCTTTAAGGGATTTAGATCGAAACACATCAAAGCTTCTTCTCGTTTTTATTTTTTAGCAGTCGGAAGGAGAACTTACATCATCCAGCATAGTCGAGTGTTGCTCTGAAACTGAGAGACCCTCAGCATGGTGGGAAAATCACAGTCCATCACAGAACACTTGTCTCAAACCTGTAGCTCCTCAAATCTTCTCTCTACGTTTTTGCAAACTTAAAGACACTTATGCAAAGATTTTATGAGCCATTAAAAACCAACTGGACATGTGCCTGGACTTTTGCACACACCAAATTCTGTGTTTTGTAATGTTTTCCGATACGTTATAAGATGTAACCTTGAATTTGCAGGTTGTTTTTATTTAGGAAATCAGCTAAAAAAGACATTCTGTGGTCACAGCCAGCTCTTTGGCAGTGGTGTGAGGTTTTTCTATGGAGACCTGACCAGTCTGAACAAGTGTTCCCAAGCTTCTATTTCTAAATTCCATTTCAGTGAAACTTGCACATAGATCTGTTTTTTAGAACTTCTGTCAACTGCTTAGAGTGTAAGCACAACCAAAAGTCCGAGAGACTCGGAGGGTCACAGAATTTAGGTCTAAAACCAAGAACCAAATCCAATCAAGTAAACAAGACCTTGGTGAATCATCGCGAAAAGTCCATAACCCTTTTAAATTCAGCTAAAAGGAAATTAAACCTGTTTTACACTCATTAATCCTGGTAGATTTGCCACTGAGGGTTGGAGCCTAACCTGGAATTCGCACAGGCAAAGGTACATTTGGATATGGCATCAGTCCCATCGCAGGGTTTCACAAACTCACCACTCGAGCTCCGTCTGGCTTTTACTGCCGAGCCACCGAAGCAGCTAAATCCAGCTAATAAAACGTAATGGGAGGTGATAAAATGCAGAAATATGTCATATTAAAGTTTGTTACCTGCTGACCTTATGGGTGTATCTGAAGCTGAGCAATGAGGGAAGTTACATCGCTCTGTACTGTCCCGAAAAATCCTGCTGGATATCTGATTTCATTTTACTTTCAAAACAAGTATATAGGATAAATATTTACATTATCGTTATATTAAGCGTGTAGAGTTTTACGCAGATTAATGGATCGTTACGCTCGCAGGTGATAAGGACGTACACCCGGCTGTGATAACACAGTCCTACTTGAGATGCCTCATTAGGCTTAAATTGGCTCATCTGAAAGAAAAGAAAAGAAAAAGAGGGAATGAATGTAAAAGCTGCACTTCTGCTCAGTGAATTTGTGAATAATTAATGTACAGCATCCCAAATAATCTGTAACGTTTTTAATCACGAACAAATCCAGCATGATGGTTTCATAATGTCATAACAGTAAACAAACTCGATGCGTCTGAATAGCGTTTGCTCGCTGGTTAGGTAGGAGCATACCTGCAGGCGTTACCTGCTGTTTCTTTGTAAGCCTGAATCTTTTCACCCTGTTGTGATAAAACTAAAGAAACACTAAAAATACATTCTCTCCGCTGGGATAATTCCACAATTCCTTTGAATGCTGTGTTTCATTTGGTTTTGCTATTGTCACTACCATATTTGTTGCTTCAACCATGGTGGTATTGTACGAAACAGTTACAGTGAGAATTTGTTCCAGAATTTCTGACGGTGCAGAGTGGGATAACTCATTAAATAATCCTTCAAATACAACAACAATAATAGCAATGCAAACCTCACTAATTACATGTCAGGGTGCCAGCAGCATCCGCAGGCATCACCAGAGGGCGCCAGAGCTGCTTTGCACAGTCTGAAGTATCTCTTTTAGTGTCCTATTTAGTCTCATTTTATCTACACTTTTCGCAAATGTTTACATTTTAGTTCAATATCTCTTAGGTCATTATTTAATTGCAATACTTTGGGCTGAATATTTTAGTTTGTCATATGTGTGTGTTAGATGTGTATTGATCTGGAGCAGCACTCCTAATTTCATTGTAGAATTGTACAGGCATCCATTGCCCAGAAGCCATGCTTAAAAAGGACATATAAGGCTTTAAAATATTCAGGATGGAGACAGAAAAGTTTGTTCGAAAGGGGTTCTTATAATATGTGTAAGAGTGTTTCAGGATATGGATTTTAACTCCTATCTCTGCAAAAGCTGTACATTTGTAGTACGTTTGCTGGACCTGCCACAAATTCAGACAACCTTGTTAAACACAGAAAGGCGGCGACTGAAAATGTAACAAGCCGAACCATCACTGACTCTTCGTTCGTTACAGACTGGCTAGGATTAAATTTATTGCATTTACATGGAGATCTGAAATCTCTGCATGTAAACAAGAGAACAAAAGTTCGTAGACACGGCAAAATCATATTCAAAAAATGAGTACTAGTATGGAGTTTGCCCCCTACCCTTTCAAGGTGTCTCAAGATTTTGTGTAAGCCAGCCAAGTTTTAGATGAAACGCTGGCAAAACCAATTCTACCTGGACTGAAAGCAATGTCGATGAACTGACTTGTTGGAAGCAGAAACCTAAAAATGTGTCATATTGAGAGGCCTTCTACTGCCACTGTTTGCCTTTGGAGAATCCAGAAATGTATGCATTATATTATTTTACAAGTGAGTGAAATAGCAGCGCTCAATCATTATAAGGGGTGTCCACAAACTTTTGCCTTTTAATTAATCTGTAAGCAACCATGACCTCGTAGCCCTCATAAAGTCAAATGATTCATGACTTATTCAGGTGACAAATTGTACCATCATACCTTAAAAAGATCTCGCTATGTCTGGAGCACGGCTCTCCTGCAGATCTCCTCAGGGCTTGAACCGAATTTTTAACGAATCCAAAACGAATGAAGGTTTATCAGAGCGCAGGCTAACTAGCACAGAGTCTGATTGAAAAGCTATCAGAAACATGTCAGGCCATGATATGACATGATCGACTTGATGCATTCATAGATAAATACGTCGCCTCTCGGAGAGTAAAAGGAAATATGTGGTGAATTATTCAGCGGTGGCCTAGATAGAAATCTGATCTCATCTCTGAGGGTTTGGGAAATATTTCGGAGCAGTGCGAGAAGACGGTTTGCTAATCAGAGGATCCTGAGTGCAACTGCATGACTTTTTTGATGAACAGGTTGGAGGTAGAGTGGGACACCGCGAGGAGTTACACGAGATGGATGAAGGAGATGAATGAGGAATGGTTCCACCACTTTACATCCATCACGCTGAGATACGCTTCATTCCGGGGCGGATTAAACCGAGTGCTTCCTCTCACCATCTGTCTCGACAAATCTCCGTCCTTCTTCTCGCTTCTGGAGAGGTCTGAGAAGCGAGATCTGGCCAAGTTCCACTATCACTTTAGACATCAGGTGCACCCTGGTACAGCAAGAACGTCGACGAGCCACATTATGGCCATGTGCCAAACATGCTCTTGATCCTCCACTTCTCCCAAAACAGCCCCGACCCTCTGAGCCATGGATTATACGAGATCTCTGAAGGAGCCCGAGACATCAACTTGAAAAGATCTGACCCTTTTTCACAGGAGCACTGCATGACGAAGCTGCTTTCCTCTCTGATTGCCCCAAAAACACAACGAGAGTCCCCCCTCTGAGAGTGCTCCGAGATCCTGTGTAATCATGCTGCGATGTTCGGGCTCGTGCAGCTCGAGTACAGACTCGGTTATGGGAATACAGAGGTCTGACTGTGGAGAAACGAGGATATCACTCTTCTCTCCGTCAATACAGAGTGATGAAGGAGCCAAACGAGGGCTCAGATAGGTCACAGAGACAAAACGCAGCCCTGAGGAAGGGGATAAATGGGTTTATCGGGGATTTAAGATATCTTTAATAAGAACTGCCAAGATTTAGAAACCAAAAAGGATTTGTCATTATACAGTAATACCAGAGTGCAGTACAATAATACTACTCAACCTCACACATGCTTTCATTCATTCATTCATTCATTCATTCATTCATTCAAAGAACAACACACGCACGCACGCACACACACACACACACACACACACACACACACACACACACACACAGAGTAAGGGCACTTTAGAAACATCAATTAACCTAATGCATGTCTTTAGACTTTGAAAGGGAACCATAGTACCTGGAGTAAACTCATGTGGACATGGGAAGAACGGCTGTATATAAATAAATAAATAAATAAATAAATAAATACATAAAATAACTCAGCTACTCTCCTTATTAACAGCTTTCTTTCTTAAACCACAGCAGCAAAGAAGCTCATCTGTGTGTCATTAGAACAAGATTAGCTACTGCTGTTTGTTTACACTGTGCATCCTACCCGTCACATTATTAGAGATTTGTCATTGTTCTCTGTATTTCTGTATCTAAATGAGCTCTCTCTCTCTCTCTCTCTGTCTCTCTCTCTCTCTCTCTCTGTCTCTGTCTCTGTCTCTCTCTCTCTCTCTCTCTCTCTCTCTCTCTCTCTCTCTCTCTCTCTGTGGATGGGAAGCATGGAGATGCAACCTACATGCATAAGCATGTGTTGTACTGGTACAAGAGTTTTTAAACACCTCAGTGTCACTACTGGAATGAAAAGAGTCCACTAACCAAAAATATCCAGCCTACAGCATCCCATGGGCACCATCCAGTGACCATTGATGAAGGACTGCGAAGGACTGGTGTCCATTCAGGGCATGCTTGCATCTGTTCCCAGTGTTCTCCGGCGACTGGAGGCACCTGTGACCCTGAAAAGAACAACCAGGGATGAAAAGTAGGGGAAAGTTACATATTAAGTGTTTTGGGTTAAAGCAGTTTAATTATAATCTAGGGTAAAACCACAACAAAAAAATAACCTGAAATGCAATAATAATAACAAGAAACACAGTGAAAAATGTATTGTTATATTATATATGTATATTAAAAAATCTGTATTTTTTCTGGTTTTATTTTTTTCCCTTGTTTATTAAGGTCTTAATATATTCTCTTTAATTAAATAGTTATATTTTAATTATTATTATTGTTTTAATTATTATTATTATTATTACTGTTATTATTATTATTTTTATTATTATGATTATTATTAGTAGTAGTAGTAGTAGTAGTATTCTTAATAATAATAATAACAATAATAATAATAATAATAGTAATAATAATAATAATAATAATAATAATAATAATAATAATAATAACTGTATTATTAAGTTATTATTCTTATTAAATTAAATTATTATTATTAATATTAATATTAAAATTAAGACAAAAATTTTATAAAAAATATTTTTTGTGATCAATTATTAATTTGGTTTTGTATGAACATACAAACAACCAACCAATGATAAAATACAATCTGTAATCAGAAAAAAAAAATATAGGGGAAAAAGTAATCGATGGAAGATCCTAATTCAGTCCATGCTTCCTTTGCCTTATTTAACTTAAATAAATAAACAAATAAATAACTGTTCTATTTTGAACTGCTGCACCGCTTTCAGAACAGAATGGGATGCTTTTATTGTCTGACCTTAACCTGTAACAAAATATACAGACCTTGGTTTCATTCTCATGTCTATTCATGGTAAGAAGGGCCCCTGTGAGGAGTTTGGCATGTTCTTCACCTCAGACATCCGCATGTTTTCTTGCACAACCCCAAAAACCATGTGTATTGGCGTTTCTAATTTTTCTTCAGATGTGAGTTGAGTCTGATTTATGCTCGTGCGTTTCATCATTATCAGAATGAATGAAAGCAATGCAAATCAGCAGCAGTCGAACCAGAGCGTCATAAACAAACAACAAACTGCTAACAGAAAAACAGCAGCTTTCCTTGTTCGATAAATTGACATTTGTTCGACTCGCAGCTTATGAAAGGCAGCACAGTGTTCAGTACCAGAGCGAAACAGAGAGACGCTGTGAGGAAATTGGTGAGTCACCCAAGTGTGCACTCTGCTCCTAAACAATATTATCTGATATTTTTAGATGAAGGGGTCTCCCCACTTCGGCTGGCACTAAACAGACCGAGATAGAGAGGAAAACAGGGAGAGGAGAGACAATGCAATACAGGAGCTCATTTTATGCACTGAGGTTTCACTTGTATGCACTGAATCAATAATGTATAGCAAAAAATGTGAAACCCTGTGGAAAGCTTTATTTATTTATATCTTTTCTTTATCATATTCATTCAGTACAGTACAGCAGAAATCACAGAATGTAAAGGACTTATGCCTTAGATGTTCATACTGGGTAAATAATATTAAACCACTTTATAGATATTATTAATAATTGTAAAGTCAACTGAATCTGAAATGACATTGTTTAGCAAATAGTGCACTATAGGTTCTACGGAAAGCATATGTAGTGAAGGGGAATTAAGACTGAACGGAACGTTTTGTTACTATAAATACAATTTGCTGTGTCTGAGGGAGAGAGGTTGGACAAAGGATCATCCACCCGCCTCTGGACCAGAGACACATCTTGCAGCGGAAATGAAGTATTCGATTGCACTTGTTTCCCTCGTGGAGGGGTTGTGTGCCCAGCAGGGGGATGTTGTGAGAGGAAATCGAGATTTAACACTTAATAGCATGAGGCATCTTATTATTCTAGTATCCTTTGTGTTTCTTTTGCGCTCAAATATATTAAACTTAAAGGTGTGAGACATCTGTAAAACATTTCATTTTCATTACATTTTGACACCATTGGCAATCCAGTTTGACATACTATTCATGACAGAGGGCGCTCTGCCGGCGCATTCACTAGCAACCACTGCAGAAATGAGTCCAGGATTGACTCCTAAGGTGCCTTCTAGCCTTTTTAGGAGTCATATAGGCACGATTCACCGTGTCCAAGGGATGGCATGGCCCTGTGACGGACTGGCATCCTGTTCAGGGTGCACAGACTGTCCCATGACCCTGACCAGGATAGGCAGGGTTAAATATTGGGAGCTGGGTGAATACTGTATACTAATAGTCTGTTAGGATGACATTTTTTTTCTGACAAACAGGTTTTGGCTCCGACCCGCCCTCTAGTGCCTGTAAAGTTCAGATTTGTGCTTGATCAAGTACTTGAGTTATGTTTGATTTTATTTACTACTTGAGTTATGTTTGATTTTATTTCTCTAGCCCATCTGATAATCCGTTCTGGCGCAGCTATTCTCATTCCGACGATGCATTTCACCGCCAGCGCCTCGGAAATCCTGCACCGAAGACAAGGTGGTTGCGTTTAATTAAATTCGTCAGGCGTCGAAGCAGTGGCGTCCCGCTGAGCATTCTTGTCTATTTCATGCAGCGTACAGAAGGGTTTGATTTGCAACGAAGACTTTGCGAGGAGAACGGCGACCTCTGTGGATGAATTATCACACGAAGGGGATCATGTAACAGAGTCGGCCTTCTGAATAAGATCTACCAGCAAAACAACAAATCCAGATGTGACACAACACTAATGTACCAGGTATTATATTCCCTTAGCCTGCGAACTGAACCACTAACTCGCTATAACAAAAATAAGGCGAGTAAAGAGTGCTCTGAATGGTTTCGTCCTCCACCTACACCCTCCGATTTCATTTTATTCAGTGTTTATTTAGCCACGCTTGAATAAGTTGTATGATCGCAGATATACGCAGACCATCGACAGAATTGTGTATTAATAATGCGCCAGGTTGTCAAACCCTTAAAAGCGTCACACTGGCAGTTTGTTTCATTAAAAGAACAAGTAAGCGCCGCTGAACGACCATCCGATCTCCGCCCTTTCACAATTGTAATGAATTATAATAGGGAATGGAAATCTGCTTTTTAACTCCAGACGTTGTGGCGTAAACAGCCAATCGACATGGTCACCTTGACAGCCAATGAATGCTGCAGATTCACGTGTAGAGGCGGGAGTTTAAGAGCAGAGACCAACAGTATGTTGACTTTAACACAAAGCTAAAGCAGATTCTTCGTAAACTCGTCGCACACTTAAGAACGGAAGTGAATCCTGATTTCAGCAGCTTGTTTGGAGGGATGGGGTTACATTACAGAGGAATAATTGATTATTAATGTTATTAATGATACATTGACACCCTAAGCCGCAATACAATCACAAATACCATGACCCCTTGTGGTAAATTGCTTTATTTATTTAGTATTTAGAGGTAGAAGAATCTCATTTGGTAACGTTATTTGTAATTTTGTTAACTGTTAATGGAAAATCGTGAGGCTACAAAATATTGGTGTATCTGGTGCCACGATGACCCTCACTAGGAGAGGCGGATGGAAACCGAACTAAAACTGTATATTTAGAAAAAGGCACATGCTAGTCTAACTCTACTCACAGTTTCTTGAACCTTCTTCCCTCTTATTGATATCGTTTTGTGACAAACCTAATTCAGTTGATCTTATCTATAATCGTTTTCTAGGGAATCCGTCTTATTTAAGTTTGCTCTAGCTCCTTCGTTGTCCAAGCATGGTCTTCATGTTTTGTCTCTTTGTGGCAGGGGTGTATTTATCTAGAGCCCGTTCTCGATAGTCCCTGATTTGATTGATAGGGTCTGATATTTCGTTTCTCTGCTTCTTGTTCTCCAAACTGAGCTGTAAAGAGCAAGCGAAGCATGAAGAAGATGACAGAGATGAAGATGGATGATATCGGGGTGACCTCAGAACGCCATGTGTTTGGGTGGAGATCTTCTAGACTTGTACGCATTTGTTTGTTTTTCTCCATGTGTGTGTGTGTGTGTGTGTGTGTGTGTGTGTGTGTGTGTTTTGTTTAGGCTGGCACTTACCCATCACATCTGGTCGATCTAGACCAAACACGTCTAGACGTTGCATCCCATTGGTGACCGACCTCTAGAGTAATTGCCTTTTTTTAGCGTAAGCAATTGGATTTGCAACATGAGTGGATCTTTAGAGGAAGACAGATAACACACACACACACACACACACATACACACACACACACACACACACACACACACACACACACACACAAAATAACAAGCCGTCAAATCCAAATTCATCTTGTGAAATTCATTACATGATGGCCAGCTTGTAATAGGGGTTGTGGCACTTAAATCCAGGATTGATCTTGTTTCCTGTCTGCAAATTTGGCATGTTCTTTTCATGTCTGTCTTCATTGCCTTATAAAACAGTCCACGAAATGTGCCAGCAGTGCACTGGCCTCTCCAAATCGTCCCTTGGCGTGAGTGAGTGAGTGATGCCCAGCGATGCCCTGTTCGAGTGGCATTTCCCACTTTGTGCAGTCAGTTTGGGAATCAGGAGACTGGATGGATGAAGAAACAACTTCTGCCTTTAATATATTACTAATTATAATGTGAGTAATATTAATAATGTTACTCACATTATAATATATGACATTATCATCTAGGCTGGAAATTTAAAGAGACCTACTCGTTTAGGCCACTAGTAGTGCTGTAGAGCGCTGTAGGATAAAGGGTCACATGCTCATACAGGATATGTAGTACATAGATCTAACAATAAAATTTAATAAACTATTGTCAGACCTTCAATAAATATTTAAACACATCTGATCTATTTAAACCAAAGGTATATGTTGAGTTTTTTATTAATTGTTTTTTTCTATAAAATGTATACTAATTTTTTAGTATACTAAGGCTTTAAAAATGGAATCAAATATGATCTGAAACCTGACTGTACTTTCAACTCTTTCCAACTCTAACTTGTCTACTCATCTGATTGGCTTTGTCACTATTAGCGCGGCTAAAAACATACACTTTGAATATGTATATACAGAATTATTAATGCAAAATTAGGTTCTTGGCACATGCTTAGTAAGAGTGGGTACGTTTTATTTTTGAAGCGGATTTAAAATGGACAAATTGCTGCACATTTTTCCTTGCAAACGATCGGAGGTTCTGATATGTGTGCTATCTCTATCTCTTTTACACAAACTGCTAGTGAAATAGCTCTATATGCAGGGATTTCTTTAATATAAGGATTAGTTGTCATTTTGTTATTTGACAAATACTTGTAATATGGGTAAAGCGTTTCATTCAGCAGCCTACCTTGAACTCACAAGCTTCTGACTAAGAGTCTGGAGTCTTTGCATCTTTCATGCAAAACGAAGCCTGGCACAGACATATGACCACCCGATTTATATGCTGTAGCCATTACAGTCAATGAAAACAACAATTTGTTGGCAACCAGTACAAGGAACAAAGATAAAACTGTAATAAAAGTGGGTCAAATTCTGAGACCTAGTGGATCTCATGGAAAGGTGCAAACCATGCAAGGGCTTTGTGTTGAAGATTGAAATGGCAGAGCTTGTGTTTTTGTAAAACATAAAACTTTTGCATGAAGCTGCATACGAGAGATAATGAAAGGAACAGAAGCGGTGTGTCTGCAGCAGTTCAGTTCCCATATGCGATTATGAATGGCTGGAGGCGTCTTTTTGTTCGTTTGAGACTAAACTGCTTTAAAAAAACAGCACTTTTCAGAGAAGGTCAAACGCACAGCTGAGAGCGTGAAGAAATATTTATTGTGAAGAGCTTTCAAAAGTTCTCCAGGCTGAGCGAGGAAGAGGACGAAGGAGGAGGGTTTAGACAGACAAGGTTAGTGTGTAGGTGAGATTTAGACGTGCTGTTCAGAAATGAGAACTCCTCAGAGCTGGTAAGAATAGTACTCAAGTATTGTTTAGCTACCTGTACTTTACAACATTTCAAAAGAAAGATCTGTAGTTTTTACTCACTGCATTTTCTTAGCTTTTATGAATAATTATCTGTATTTTGTATTTATTTTTATTTAGGCATTTCTAGTCAGGCACTGACAAAGCGCCGATCGGAATCCTACGTTTAAACCAGACGCTTTGCAACTGGCGCCAAAAATGCCAGTCTTTCTAACCCTTTTTAATGTACAGCATAACACATTGTACTGCTAAAAATAACTGTACACACTTTGGGCTGTCTTTATTAATCACTAGAGACGCTAGAGGTGTATCCGTGTCCCTGGGGCAACTTTCTAAAAGTGTTGCATAAGTATATTATATTAAGTAGTGTAGTGGAAGTAGTTTAAAAGAAGAACTGTTGGACTAAATTGCAGTGATTGTGTTTCAGAGAGTCGATAATAAGTTTGGATTAAACATGATGATTTATCATGATATCTCGTTATGAGACATTTAACAGCATTTGTTTTAAAAAAAATCTAACATAGGTTGTATATTTTGGTTCCTCATGTCTGAGAATGTTTTTATTCTGTTCTTGCTGTGGTTTGATAAACACGATAAGGTCATTTGTAAGATTTTTGGAGAGTCATAGTACAAACCATTATGTACCCTCAATAAAAGACGTCCGGTTTCAGAAACTGAGTTAGAACGGCTTTTAAAAGAAATACTTATATTTTTAATACCAGTACATTTAGTAGTGTACTTTCATACAGATGAACTGTTGGCTCTTTTTGGCAAAAGGTGAGTTTGGCAACTTAACAAGGTTCCAAAAAACTAGACAAAGGCAGTGACGTTCTTACCTGCTGGCAAGGCATTTGTCCCATTTCAAGCTTGGCGAGGGCGAGAGCCGAGGCTGGTGACCTTTCTAGGTAAAGTGCATGGAGGGAAATCCGTCCTGCCATCACGGGTGGCAAGAGATGAGTTTGGTGAGATAACAAAGTTAGACTGAACTTCCAATCAAGCTCAGATTAGTAGTGCTTTTATTTAAGTAAATAACTTGGGTTTTTCTGCCACCTCTGGAACTCCTACATCCTGAACGGAGGCCTGATTTCATTGGGGGTTTTGGGGTGATGTGATGTCCAGATACTAACAGCTAAAGCCTGCTGAGTGACGGATGATCCAGTGCTGTACAGGTCATAATAAAATACAATCTAATGTTTGTTTCCAATCCCTCAATAGCAAAAGATAGCAGCAGATCTTCTGTAGGTGGAAGCTATTGATGGAGAGCACCACCACGTTACAATTACTAAGCACGTTCTTCTTTGTGAATGGGATCTGCTGGAGTTTCCACCCCCTCCTCACGTCTGCTCGAGGCCCCGGAGGTTTCGTTGCTATATTAGTTTTGGAGTGCTTCGTTTTTCTCACTCGGTTCCTCCGGGATGCTGCACTAAAGCCTCTCAGTTTGCACTTCCTCGATCTGTTCTTTTCATACTCATCGTGATTTACACTCCAATCCCGGAGGCCTCCACCTTCGAGCTTTATCTCTCTGAAGACTTTATCTTCTGACGTCTGTAAAATGTTCTTTCTCCTTTCTTTAAGTAAGAGTCGAAGGTAAAAGGTGAGCTTCGCTTAAAGTCATACTGCAGCAGGATCACCCGTTATTAGCATTATTAAAAACCTTAGGGGTCTGGGGCTACATTTGTGTTTTTAAATAAGGTCTCTGTAAACACAGATACAATTGGCTACACCTGAGGCTGGCATCCTCTCCAGGGCATGCTTATGCCTGTGCCCTGTGTTCTCCCTGGATAGGTGCCAGAGCAAATGCAACCCTGACCAGAAAAAGTGGGTTAAAATGTGAACAATTTAATACGAACATAAATACAACCTTTACAAAGGTTGCAGTGCGGGTTTTTGGTAACGTCACACCCAGCGCTTGTATTCCTGACTATAAAAAGCAACTGGCCACAAACTGGACGAACCAAATGACTAAATCTTAAAATGCTTGAAGACTTTAATGCTAAACTTCCTTCATGATTCTCTGTCTGCTTGGTTCTGGAGGGGAAACTGGACCGCCGGTTGGCAGGAGAGAACCTGCTGTGTGCCAGTGCGAATTCGGCATCACATGAAGTGCTACAGGAACCACCCTGGGCTTCTTCATCGCCTGCCGCTGGTAAGGTACCATCTAGGCTTCAGTACAGCACAGCTATCGACCTTGCCCGAAGTCCTGAGAGAGGCAACTGGCTTCCAGAGTGCAAATTGGTTTAAAATAATGCAGCTAGCTCTGATGCTTAATGGGTTAGAGTTGTGAACTGAATGTGCATAAACAGCCCAAACATTATCACCATCTGGTCTGTAATGATGTTTTCTTGTCAAACTGGCATCCAAATGCAGGTCTGGACCAAGGGTTTCCCAGCATCACCAGCTCATCAGACAAAACCACTTTCTTCTACTGGTCTAGGATCCACATCTGACACTCATGTGCCCATTTTAGACAATGGCAGGGATGGACCAGTCAGGCATTTCTGTGACTTGTGCCACGGTAGCACAGACTTGGCACTGATGGAAAAGTGTTTAGGAGATCCGACCAACTTGTCTTGCCATAAAGTGGCTCAGGTGTTTACTTCTGAACGTTTCCTACATCCAACACGTCCACTACGAGAACAGACTGTTCATTTGCCTTCTAATATATCCAGGAGTTTTAGATGTGCTGCTCTAACCAGATTATATCTATATAGTATATCTATTTAAGAAATGAAGAAGATCTGCAGGAACCTAAAACTAAAAAAAAGCTAAAACTGGAACTGAAAATTGGAAAAATGACCTAAAACATTATTCACTGTTATTGCAACCTTAAGTAACGAACAGTAACCGGTAAATTTGGTGCTGAAACATTTAATCATCCAGGGGCCAAGCTTCTTAAGAAAAGACTTGCAACGGGTGTTAAGACAAACATTAAGTTCATAAGAATGTTCTTAAATGCAATTCTCGAAAAAACATAAGAAGTTCTCAAATATTATCTCAAGAAAATCTTATTCCTATATTATTTCCTTAATATTATCTTAAGAAAATCTCCAATACTATGTAGGCTACTTGGCCTTTTCAAGTGTGCTGCTTATCTTGTCAAATCTTACATCCTGAGAGAAGTGTGAGTCTATTGTAAGGTTAAGAAAACATTTAAGAACATTTTCAAGGATACCACTTGTTCTTAAGAAAGGAGTTAAAAAAAGATTATTCTCAAGACGTTAGTTGAAGAATAAACATTTTAATCTTACGAATACAGTTAAGAAAAACATTTTTAAGAAGACACTTTTGTGAATCTGGTCCCAGAACCTTTGGTACTGCCAAACGATGCTTTAGTACTGGAACTGGAATTTGGGAACTGAAACTTGTGTACTGGAGCACAGTTCTGTTTGTCGGAAAGTTTCTGACGTATCTGGCTTGTTTGCCATGAAAAACAAAAACCCTGAACACTGAAATGTCACCGTAATAAAAAGCCTGCAGCCAGATAATAGATACTGCGATAAATAAAGCAGTTGTTATTGGACAAACGAGGCCTGGTGGCAGCTCGGGTGCAACCTGCTTCATCCGGATCCACCTGTCACCTCCACACGCGGCGCCGCGCCTCCGTAATAATGCCTTGTAATGAGGGGCCGTGCTGAGATCTGGCCCCCCGAGTGCTTTCCCCTAATTAATCATTTGCAGGCTCCGACTGGTTCTGATGAAGCAGGAGATGAAGAACGGAGGCTTTGAGGAGGAAACTTTCTGCTGTGCTGGATCAACACCGCCCAGCACCGGACGTTTCTCAGTCCTTCAATTACGAGTTTAGTCTTTTGTTTAACTCTAAGAATAGCCTGCTTCTTTATTTCCCAGGGTCTCCGATTTATTACAGATCTGTCTCTGTCTTCGACATGCTTACAGAGATATTTGTTAAACCTTTGTTTTCAGGTAGAAGCTATTTTTAATCTCATATATACCGTATTTTCCGGACCATAAAGCGCACCGGGTTATAAGGCACAATATCAATGATCGGCTGCTAACGGATCTATGTTCATACATAAAGCGCACCGGGTTATAAGACGCATGAAATGAAACAAAACTCTTAAGTTCCGTCTGAAGCTCAGTTTGGTCTTTACCTGGCACAGGACGTCTTCTTGCTTCCTCCACTTCCGTACCATTGATTAGTTAATGTTGAATTCTTTCACAGCTGCTCTGTGTCCATGTTGTACTGCGTGACTGATAGCGCTGAGTTTGAAATCTGCTTCGAAAATAAATGAATGAATGCACGTACCCTAATGCTGAAGCACATACCGTATTACTCCGCAATGTTTCCTGACTACGGTGGCCTTGAGCTTCGTAACTTACCAAGGCCGTGCTAAAACATTTTGACAGATTTATGAGCGCCGTGTACCATCTACAATCGGTTCTAGGTCAGAAAGCACAACCAGAATTAATTCATACATTAGACGCACCGCATTTAAAGGCGCACTGTCGATTTTTGAGAAAATTAAAGGATTTTAAGTGCGCCTTATGATCCGAAAATACTGTATCTGTACTGCAATGGTTAATAAAGAAATACATAAAGAAATGCATACCTTCATTTTTTATTTCTAACTGACAGATAAGTCATTGAATTATGGAAATTCAGCCAGATGAACCAGAGACTCAATGAGTGAATGTCACCAGTTTCTATAGTTATAGGTTAGAGAGAACATACAGGTAACAAAGGAGTACTACTTACACTAGGACAGGTACATACACTTATGAACACCATTTACAGCTTGTATACTCTTAACATAAATAATGCTATATTGATTATAATGTTTAAGACCTTGGCTGTTAAAGCGAACGAACCTTAAACACTTCCTATATAAAAACTACAAATCACACACTGGAATCTATTGTATTATCTTGTGACCTTAAGACACAAACTCTGAATTCTGAACACAGTGTGGCGTTTAACGCAGCGGGTACTTGCACATGGCACTGCGGATACCCGCTGCGTTAAACGCCGCGACACGAACACAATACACATCCGTGTCTTGCTGGTAGATCCACACAGAGCGTCGGCGTCTCTCAGCAGGGATTCACTGTAGAACTGCTGGGCTTCTTCCACACCGATAGAAATCAGACACATCCAATGCACGATAAATAACAACCTTTCACCAATCACAGATGGTCTAATGCGGCTCATTCTGAAAGGGCCTGGCAAGAGGGCTGCTCAGTTCAACCGAAAGCCTGTCTGGATGAGACTCGTAACGTAAACAAATGGATTTCTAATATTTGTAATTAGTTATTAGTGCTGCAGTAATGCCACTGAACCTCAGAATCACTCGGAGTTTAAAAAAATAAAAGAAAATGACATAGTCTTTTATTTCCTTTACACAATCCTCAATGTACAGCTGTGTATTATCTGCAAAGCACTGGAAACTTTACGAATAATTGAGCCGAGTGGCAGCACGTACAGAGAGAATAATAATGGGCCAAGCACAGACCCCTGAGGCACACCATACTTCGCTTTTGAGAGCTTGGAGCGTGGCATACTTACGTAAACAAACTGCTACCGGTCAGTCAAGTAGGACCTAAACCAAGAAAGTGCCAATTCCTTAACGGCTACTATTGTATTTTCTAGTCTATTCAGTAAGATATCACGATCTTTAGTGTCAAATGCTGCACTTACATAAGAAAATAACAACATCCATTATCCGAGGACATTAATAAACCATTTAGTATCCTAATTAATGCGATTTCATAGCTTTTTATTTGCCACGTCCTCCTGTGGCCGCCGGTTCTTTTGAAATTTCCTCAAACACAGAACAGTTGCAATTTCATACATGCCTTTGAATTTTGTTTGCACAGAGACATCATTGCAAATATTTATGAGGTCTTTTACTTCTACTCCACCATTGAAACATCTCACAGCGCTCTCGTCCTTTTTCCCTTCTCCTCAGAGCGCTTTTATGATCAATGTCACATTGTCACGTATCAGATTTCAAGACCACATATGAGGCCAAGATCGGAGCTTAAAATGACAGATTCTGTTTTTTTTCTGTTCACACTGCCCCAAAGATCTTTGTCTCACATGAACAGATCCGATTTCAGCCACTTTTACCTGCTGTGTGAACTCAAGTTAAAAAAATTAAAGTCAGATTTATTTCTATAGCGCTTTTGACAATGGAGCGTTGTCTCACAGCAGCTTTACGTTTAGATTATCTTCTAATATCTAGGACCAATCCCAAATTGAGTAAGCTTCGGGCGACAGTGACAAGGAAAATCCCTAAATGTTATAAGGAAGAAACCTTGGGAGGACCAAGACTCAAAAAGGAACCCGACCTCGTTGGGTGGCTTAGATGATAAATGTAAGAATGAAACTAATTTATCTAGTCAAATAAGTCTGCAGTATTAGTAAAAAAAAGAAACTATGTAAATATTAACAGATAAATAACATTTTTAAGATATCGGCATTATTTAATCCGATACACAGAGTCACTTTAGTCAAAAGTCCTTGGCGGCACGTCGTCCCAAACCAACCGCAGGAGGGAGGGAGGGAGTTCCTGCCCTCTGGGGTGGCTTGGGCAACTCAGCCCTGGAGACTAAGCTGGGTGACGATGCGTAGGAACATTTCTGCCATTCGTACCCACAAATTTACTCTTTCAGTCGCTACCCTAAGCTCATGACCATAGATGAGAACAGGGACGTAGAGCCAAGAACAAACCTCCTGTTTAACCAACACAATCCAGGATTATTAATGTAAAGCTGCTGCTGCTGATCCAACACATTTATCAGTCTTAGGCCATGACTCCTTAGTAAAATCCTGAAAGTTGAGTTGAAACCTCTCAACTCGCCTCAAGAGAGAACCCCACGCTTACTGGGAGAGTACCATCAGTACCTCAGACTCTTGCAGAAAATGCTTGGACCCTGCTGATCAGTGCTTATTAACCGTCTTTCCTGTCTAATCAGATATTTGATTGTTTTTTTGGGGGGCAAAACCTCACTTAAGTTCACCCAGTCTGGTAAATAAGGACTTGGAGTGCCTGGAGGGCTGCAGATCGTCGGCTTGTTATTTCGGCGGGTCTGGTGACACGCCACTAATCATACACACATGTCTCCGGTGCTGTTCATCAAACGCTGTCAGTCGTTCACAGGCCGCCTGTCGCCGGAACGTGACGTCTCGTTCTCGACTCAGTAAATTAAACTCCGAGCGAAATCGTAAACAGCTTCATTCCTCCGTCTGAAAGGCTTAACGCTCCTGGCTCTGGTGTTACTTTCTAATAGCTTAATTACAAACAGTCCATTTAAACGAAGCCCGAGCTAATAAACAGAAGGGCTAACGGAGCGGCGGAGCACGGAGACGAGCGCCGAGGTGTTAGGATTTCAATTAACCAAGGAGCAGATCGTCCATGCAGAAGAAACAAGCGCCGAGACAGAAAAGAGAACGTCCTAATTAGTATATGAAACGCACACACTAACGGGTCACTTTATTAGGTACACGTTCAACGGCTCGTTAACGCAAACATCCAACCAGCCAATCGCACGGCAGCAGCTCGGCACATTAGTGCATTATTTATTCAGCATTCTGAAGATCAAACCGAGCATCAGAACGTGGAACCGACTCTGAACGTGGCACGGTTGTGTTGCTGAGTATTTCAGAAACTACTGGGATTGTCTCACACAGCGCCATCTCCAGGGTTTTCAGAGGATGGTCCGAAAAAGAGAAAATATCCAGTGAGGGCAGTTCTCTGGGTGAAAGTGGCACGTTGGTGCCAGACTAATTCCAGCTGATAGAAAGGAAACAGAAACCCCGAAGAGCAGAAGGATCACCTCTGAACGCACAACGCAACTTCGAACCTTGGAGCAGATGCGCTACAGCGGCAGAAGCACACCGGGTAACTGAGGCTCACCAAAATTTGACAATAAAAGATAAGAAAAACACTGGCAGGCCTGGTGAGTCTCGATTTCGGCTGGTAGGGTCCGAATTTGGCATCGTGTCATGTTTACACAAAACAAAACATGTTCCCATACCGAGCATCCCGATAATAAGGGGGTCTGTACCACATAAACACGCCTTTACACCGGGTCTGAGTGTTCACTTGGAAATTCCCAAACGTGCTCTGCGAGAACGCGATGATTAAACCTCAATAAAAGCAGAGTGATAATTGCTCCGAACATGACGAGCGTCCCCGGTTTGTCACCACTCGTCTGGTTTAAAAGGATAATCACAGCTTTTCGCATGACAGCGGCTTTCAAACGTTCTCCGTCTACCAGTGTGCTCTGGACGACGCGTTCGAAAGCCATTTTCTACTAAACACAAACTGCAAAACATCTCTCTTTTGTATAGCCGTTTTCAATTAAAGGCTAACGTTACAAGCAGGCAAAAGTATGGACAATGTTTTATTGAATCCCAATTTTATCATCTCAGTTTTGTTTGTATATACTATATATTGTCCTCAAAACCTTCTTTCTTGGTCTTAATGCCTCAGATTTATGTTGTGGCAAGGTAGAGTGGATACCAAGAGACCTATTAGGATGAAGGCCTTCATTCTTTGTGTTTTAATAATCAAAAATTAGACAAAAAAAGCTGAATTAAGCAAAG
The DNA here is from genome assembly GCA_025084515.1 of Ancistrus triradiatus. Lineage (NCBI taxonomy): Eukaryota > Metazoa > Chordata > Actinopteri > Siluriformes > Loricariidae > Ancistrus > Ancistrus triradiatus. Next base: position 793,703 of record JAJAGP010000012.1, on the reverse strand, counting down.
AGAAACCATCAGTCCATAGTTACGATGGCCAATCATTTAGGAAAATGGCAAAAGTTCTGGAATATTCAATGGAACCGGCTCGAACATCAAACGTGATTTTTTTTCCTGCAATTTATTTGGACGACTTAAATGAACTAGAACTCATCTAGAACGACGGTATCTTTCACATCAAACATGCGTTTTTCAGATGATGAAAACGCGACGTTATATTACTAGCCCTCTGTCCGATTTTTGCAAACTTTCACCGGCGACAAAAGCTCCCTGAAAATCACCATTGCTACTGCGCCTCACGAGGCAGCTCCTGTATTTGCAGTCTGCCTCTCCGCTGGCAGCCTTTCCATACTCGGAACTAGACTGAGTGTATAAACTGTTACTTATAAACTGTTCAAACAATGTTAATAAAAGTAATAGTAATATTATTAATCATTCATAAGAAATTATATTGGCCTAAAATCTTAAACTTGACATGTAAATATAGAGCTCCTAAATCTAATTTTACAAAAGTTAAAGCTCTTGTATGAGCTGCTGAAACTCTGGGCTCCTTTTTTTTTTTCCAAAACTGTACCCGATAACAGCGATTGCATGTTTCTGTGAAGACCAAAAGGACGTCTGTATGACTCGAAGAAAACACAAAACATTTCAAGCAGACAGCAAAATTCCAAAAGTCATGTGACGTCCGAGGCAAAGAGACTGCATCTTTTCTCATGACGTTCGGGGTTTAACGGCCTTTAGTGTAAGAAATCGCTGGCTAATATGGCTGAATTAAATCAGCAAATATAAGGTGAATAAAACAGATAAGAGCTAAAGAAAGACAAATTAAAAGCAGGCGTGTCTGTGGGTTTCAGGTACTACAGTTTTCTTCCACAATCCAAAAACATCAATGGGCGTCTCTAAACCGTCATTTATACTCTGTATTGAATTACACGTTGCCTGAAATGCATCCTACATACATTAACTACATATCGTCTTACTGCTCTTATTAATAATTAACGAATGAAATCGAACATGCAGAGAAATTAAAGACTGCTTTTGGCACTGCACAGATAAATATGAAATGGTTTAGCAAATGCAGAAAGTAAACATGTTCATTACAATCCCTGACTGAATTAAAGGCACTTTTCACAAATACAGCTCTTAATCACGTGGAAGGTTATCTGAGCATTTCCCGATTTCCATTTTTCACCATTCAGGTATTTTTGGACGCTCTAAACCCCTTCAGTCGTCCTCGTACAGAACTTCGTCGATGAGCACGTCGCTGTCGCCTACAGGAATCTCTTCACACAGCTGCTCTCTGAAAGCCAGCGCGATGGTGTAGGGTTTTCCTTTGGGATGCCTCGCGCAGCGCTGCAGGTACGAGTCATAGAAGCCTTTACCTCTCCCCAGACGATTGCCTTTTTTATCGAAACCGAGCCCGGGCATCAGGATCAGGTCTAAACCTCCTGAAAGAGGATTTGGAGAAAAGCCTTTAAGAAAGATCTGATCAGAAACATTTTCTGTTATATAAAATACTGATATCACTAAACAAACACGTGTTAAGTGTTGCGTATGAAACGGTTACCGCATCAGTGTGTGAGCCCCTTGTGGATCGTGGTTGTATTGCAGGTTGTATCGGAAAAAGCAATGCTAATTACCTGCTAAAAGCAATTCAATGATTTTTAAGCAGAACCCAGCTCCGGTGGCTTAGTAGTAAAATCCTGGATGGCACGTTTACATGTAGATACTCCCGAGCAACTCTGACCAGGATACGCAGAGAATAAATTAGACTAATACACTGCTGGCCCTCCGCTTTCTGCCAAAATAGTCAAACATACCAATGCATGGACTCTACAAGACCTCTGAAGGAGGATCCGCCCTGGATCGGACTTCTAAAATAGACCGAGATCCGTGATTGGGAGTTTTTAAAAAAAAATAGAAAACAGGACCCTACAGAACAGATGACCTATTGCTCCAAAGTCCAGTTCAGATGCTTGTGCGCCCCATGCAGGCAATTTCAGCGATTGGCACGGGTTCGTAGTTGAACCAGTCTGCGGTTACGCGGTGCTATACTCAAGAGTGGGCGCTGTGCTGTGTCCCAAAAACTATATAAAGAAGCCTTTGCTTACGATTTTTACATTGCCCCACAAAACTATGGAGGAATCAGGATGCAGTTTTTATTGTGCAAACTCCAACGTGTTAAATATAGAACTTAAAAAAAAAAAATATGCGCCTTTCTTCGGCTTAAGTATTTTCGCTCCGGTAAGACGTACCTCGTATCCGTTGTTTTAAACTTCGCTCTGATCGTCTCAGAGCTCTTGCTTATCTTGTTAGAAGCAATGCATGGAGAAAGGGCCTCTTCAAGCGATATCTGAGCCTTGGGCTTCACTGTTTCACTGTTGCTTCCTCTGAATTCTAACACGTTCTCTACTGAGGTGATGGAGTACATTGCTGGATATACGAATTCTTCTAAACTAAAACACTTCTACACTTTGCTCAGCTACTACCTTGGGCATGAGTTCTTGTTTTGCATCTCCGCTCTCACTTTCTTTATCCTCCTATCACATTCATACCTACAGGCTTAAATATAACATTTTAAACATTGATTTACCATGCTGGATTTGGCCTTGGCAGAAAACCTCGACCTCCCGGTAGAAGTGTTGTTAGAAATATAAGCGATTATACTAAAGAACATCAGCACGCTGTTTTTATGGACTGCACATATTCATCACATCCTTCCTCCGTACTCACTAACATCGGCGCACCCTGACAGTGAAAAATGGTCCAAAACAAGATTCGGCTGGCGCTCGAGCTCGAGTCGCTGGTCTGCATCCCAACAGCCGTCTGAGACATAAATATGAATCACGGCTTCAAAGCGGCGTGACCTTATTAAATATTGATAAACACAAGAAGAACATAAAGGCAGCGCAGTAACGACCAGCAGCCGATAGAGTCTAATGATACACCGCTTTCTGACATTCATTCATAATTTAAACCAAGCGGAAAGCCATTAAGTACACAAAAAACACACGAAAGTTTGCGGACGCTACAAACCATTCGTCATTCCTGCTCCGGCAGCCTCCGCTCTTCTGCTTGGCATCCACTAGAATTTGGAACGTGGCTCCGAGGGTTAAGATTATCAGATCTTATCCTGGCAGACAGTTAAACAGGCCGTTTGAGAATCGCAACCAGTTCACAAAGTGTGCGAATTCTTCGTTTCTCCGTTTCAGCACAAGCCTTCTCCAGGGTGGGTAAATCTCACCCTGGAGAAGAAAAAGCTCTTCATCCTTTCCCAATCTCTTCCTCGATGTGTTATTCAGCTCTCGGTGCTGGATGAAGACGAGCTGTGGGGGGGCCTCGCAGCAGGCTCCTGATCCGGGATCAGCGTGTAATATTTCAGACGTAAGTCGAGGACAGGTGCGCTCCTTCTGAACTGCACACTCTTTTTGAAGCTCATGTTGCCCAGCTCGCTTCAGGAACAAATCTACAACCAACCTCTGTGCATCCCAAAGTTGGGGGTTCTCAGGTTTGTTTGGTTGTTAATATCTAGTTGTTCTGAGTCTATAAACAGAACCTGTTTGTACCAACTGTAACGTAAAACTCCACTCTGTTCTTAACATCCCAAACTACATATTCTGTTTTCGCCAAGACTTCTTCTGGCACCAATCCAAGCCTTTACACCTCTACTCAGACTACATCAGAGGACCCAAACTCCCCTCCCTTCCTGTGACTGTGAGACTCTATTTGCGTCTTGGTCCTCCCAAGGTTTCGTCCTCATCACAGTTATGGAGTTTTTCCTTGCCACTGCCACCCTAGGCCTACTCAGTGACGGCCATTGGTCTAGATACAGTAGGTCCCCTAGATATAAACCAGTTCCGTTCTGAAAGTGTCCAAAAGTCTAACATCCAGCTCGTGAGCCTCCAATACTTGATTTCAGCCGAATCCTTCGAAGCAGCTTTCCTTGGGACGCATCTTTTACTTACTATCATTTTACTGTCTGTTCTTACAGCTCGCTGCTTCTTATTGAGATCAGCACTGCTTTTATGCTTAGTATTAAACATCGCAACCTAAAATTGTGCACTTGTTTAAATCATTTTTCATTTACTGCACAGGCATGTTCACATCTTTGACTTTGCAACCTATTGAGTATTGAGAAGTGAGCATTTTGCAGTTATAGCGGCCACTAGTGGACATTTTCCACAACTACAGTTTCTAAAGTACATTGTGGAATTCGTTGTGATGAGACTTCAAGACACAATAACGCATCATCCTTGGTGACCTGAAGGGGCGGGGCTTTGTATAGTCGTACTGTTGAGCCCAAATTTTGGAAATGCTAATGACATGCGACAACCTCTTATATGATTCTAAAATGTTCCATAAATGTCCTCCACTTGTGACGATGCACTAAATTTCCTGCAAATTTCCACGAACGAGCCATCTGTGCCAATAAGAAAAGGTAAGTGCCGGTTACAGTGCCACCATCAGGTAGGTACGTGCCATAAGTGCCAGAGCATAATCAGAACAAATGTTCGGTGGTTGCTCGCTTAAGATACATTTTCTTCTGTTATTTTTATTAGGAAACCTGCGCATCATGTGTCCTGATCAGATGCAGTCACTCTTGAAACAATCGATAAAAAATTATGACCCGAAATGTAGTCCTTTAATTCTGGATGGGATCACAAAAACCTTTTCTCTGAATAAAATCCAAACCTTACTTGCTTTACACAGGGTGCCACAGAGAAGGACGTCCCCTGTTATTAGGGTGTTTAATATGGATGAGTCAGTGGGACGCAGACTCATCATCAGTACAGATAAGTGAACACGCACCAGTCCCTGCGGTTACATAACAGACCGACTGACGCTGTATTAGCAGAATTCGGAGAGGGGTGAGTCACGTCTGCGTGCTGCCCAGACCGCCTTTGTTTTAATACAGAGCGTGGCATGGTTAGTGGGACGTAGAGATGGGGTTTCAGCTCTGAAGAGGGAATTACGTTTCTTTTATGGCCCTGCCATGGCTGACCTTAACGCAGACAGCGGGATGTTAGTGCAGGACGAAGCGGTGTTTGCGAACACGAGGCACCTGTACAACACTCCATTAATGCATACAATACCTTATACTGTCTGGATTGTCTGGGGGTCTGGAACCGATTCATTCAATTTACATTATTCCTTATGGGACAAATGTGCCCAGTCCTCGTCGATTCAGTTTCTCGTCAAGCCTTCTGGAACGAATTAACAATGAGAACCGAGGTACCACTGAAGTGGCGAAGGGAGCCTTCTGATTTCTCAGTGCAAACAATGCAAAACAATTTACATTTTCCTGTATCAGCTTTTAAACAAAACAAAAACTTTAGTCCCTTGGGCTGAAAAGAATTTTAATAACTAGAAACATAAATAACATCGTCTACCTGGATTATATGTTCCTTATTTTGCAACTCCAGTTTTGAACACTAGATGGCACAGTCATATCCCGTTCTAGGTGAGAATGCTAATTTCTTTTAACTGCAGGGGAATAAAGTTTCTTCTTTTTTTTTTTATACAAGAAAAGCACATTATTGGAATTGTTACTCTTCAGAAAAAAAAAGAAAAGAAAAAAAAAAGCCCGCTGTGCTCCAGTTTCCAACATGAAACGGAAGATGCGCCGCATATGACATATCGAAAAGCAAAGTTGCTTTAGACGTCATAAACAGAATGCACGTAAAATCTCCCGATGTGCTCACACATACATCCATGGACCGATACATTTATTATCCTTGTGGATCGCAGGCAAGTTGAGGATTAGTTCTGATTGGAGGATTTGTTTCTATTCGTGGTGTAAAGGGGAGGAGCCAGTGGAGTAAGAAGTGCTGAGTCTTTGTAACACAGCCACCAGAGTTAAACTCGTTTCTCACAGTTCCTGCTCACTTCTGAAATACTGGGTCGGGTCATAAATGCAACGGCTAATTAGTCGTCCTGTCACACTGTCACTTGAGACAGTTTCTCATTCCATAAATGAGTTTGAGAGAGAGAGAGAGAGCATGGGATAAAGAGCACCGAGTTCCACTGTGGTTTTACCATCTTAAACAGTAAAACAAAACACAATCAGTATGATATGAAACTAATCAGTTTAAGGGCAGTGGTATTTTGGCTATATTTTTGGCAGAACATATCATAATAGACGTAAAGTAAGAACGAATGAAGAGGAATCCTCAGTGTTCAGCTAAAACGAAGGAGGCATAACCAAACAACCAGAAAGGAACTTCACTTTTTTATTAATCCCTGGTTACGCAACTCCATAATTAAAGATTTAGTAACATTAAGATCTCCTAAACTCCTAATAAGTTACACAGACATCAGAGCCCCGTCGGGGAGGATTTCAAAGCCCACGGTGAGAGAGGATTAGGATTAGTCACTCTCAGGTGCTGCTCACGAGCTCTACGGACGGGCAGAGCCTCAGCTACGTAACAGAGCAGCAGGACCGGAACGGAGAGCAGCACGTCCACGTACGCTTCGGACAGGAGATCCATCCATCACTCGATCACTCCAAGGAGCAACAAGCACCAACATCACCTGTTACTTTGGTTTATTTATGATAATCAGATTGATTGATCCATTTCATTAAATCCATATATTATTGTTTAGATCCACGTGTTAATCCAGGTGTTCCTTATGAGTCACATAATTCTTATTCAATATTTACTCAACACTGAGCCACAGTGACATGTAAAACTGTTACATAATCACAGTTTCACCTCCCCATTCAGAGTGGCTGAAGTCGTTTATGGTAACATCGCGCCACCTAGTGGTCCATACTTTAAATGTTCATTGATGTAAATTTTTTTACAGCCTCTATTTCTGCTGCAGATGTCGCCAGGATTTATCAACAAATAATTATAATAACAATAACAATAATAATAATAATAATAAAAACTATTAAAAAAAATAAAATCAATATTAATAATAAATACAATAATAATAATAATATTTGTATAATGATTATTATGAATAATAAAAACAATAATATTCATAATTTGCAACAACCAATAGCAATAATAATAATATTTAATAATAATCAAAGTTATAATAATAATAATAATAATAATAATAATAATAATAAAAGTAATAAATAATAATATATTAATAATAATAAATAAGCAATAATAATTAGAATAGTAATTTTACAAAAAATTGTAATTAGTAAAAAATATCATCATTAGTGATAATACTAAAAAAATATGCAATAAGAATAGCAATAGTTAGTAAAATAAAATTATATTAATAAGAAATATTATTAATAAATTAGTAATAATAGTTTGTGACAGTAATTAATAATATTCATATTATTAATTACTGTCACTACTACTATTACTAATTTATTACTGCTTATTAATATAATTTAATTATTATTATTATTACTGATTACTGTTATGAATACTATTCTCACTCATTTATTATAACTTAATATAATTTTTATTCATTTGATTAAGTTGTAATAAATGAGTGAGAATAGTATTCATAACAGTAATCAGTAATAATAATAAAATTGTATTAATAAGTAATAATGAATTAGTGATAATAAAAGTATTAATAACAGTAATTAGTATTAATAATAACAATAATTATAAGCCCTTCATTAGGACTCAAAAGTGTCAAAAGTAAATGCTGCAAACGACATATTTGGGTGTCACAAGGGTTGCACCCGGGTTTGACACTCGGCCTGGTCTCTACCTGTGTGGAGTTTGCATGTTCCTATGTGGGTTTCCTATGGGTCTTTAATTTACAGTAAATGAAAGTTAAGGGCTGTGCTGAAGAGCCTAACACCCTCAAACATCTGGTTAATAGTAAAGTTACCCACAGCTCCATCACTATGCTTTAAGCCCTAAGTCCTACTTAGTGCACTTTAGGGAGTAAGAAGCATGTTTCGGATGTGTGGGATCATACCTGATTCGAGGGCCTCTTCTCGCTGAGTGTCGTCGTCTGCAGGCTGCCGGATGTTCCAGCTGGTGACGGGCAGCGAGTTCACGTCCTCCACGCTGTGCAGACGCAGCATGTCCATGTGGCTGCTGCCGCTCCGGTATCTCGGGATGAAGCACAGCTTACCGCTGGTGAACAGGTGCTGCAGGATGACCTCGGTGCGCACTTCATCGTGCATGTTCAGAAACACGGCCACGCGAAGGCTGCTCGAGTACCTGGGATGACTAAACAGCTGAGAAGAAAGAAGCAGAAAGCAGAAAGAACAAGGACCGTATGAGCAGGCTGCGTTTAGTACGTTGTGAGATAAGAGTACAGAAGAGAAAAGTCAAGTCAAGTCAGATTTATTTACATAGCGCTTTTTCCAATGGAGCATTCTCTCAAAGCAGCTTCACAATTTTACATTTTCTCCTAATATCTACGTCCAATCCCAAAATGAGCAAGCCTAGGGTGACAGTGGCAAGGAAAAACTCCCCAAGTGTTATGAGGAAGAAACCTTAGGACGACCAAGACTCAAAAAAGGGACCCAACGTCCTTGGGCGGCATAGATGATAAATCAAGTTCACTCAGTTAATGTGGGGCCAGGCCATGTAGAGCTTTATAAGTTATAAGAAGTATTTTGTAATCAATGCGGAATTTGACTGGTAACCAGTGCAGTGATGATAGAACAGGAGTGATAGGATCAAATTTTCTAGTTCGAGTTAGCACTCGGGCAGCTGCATTCTGAACTAACTGAAGTTTATTTATAGATTTACTAGAGCATCCGGTAAGTAAGGCGTTACAGTAATCCAACCTTGAGGTTATAAACGCATGAACAAGTTTTTCTGCATCATTAAAAGAGAGGATATTTCTAAGTTTAGCGATATTACGTAATTGAAAGAAAGCAATTCGAGTGATGCTGCTAATGTGCGCATCAAAGGAGAGATCTGAATCAAATGTGACCCCTAAGTTTTTTACAGACGGACTGGGCAATACTGGACAGCCATCTAGATTTAGGATAGATGTAGCCAACCTGTCTCTCAACAGCTTTGGGTCCCACTAATAGAACCTCAGTTTTATCTGAGTTAAGTAAGAGAAAATTAAATAACATCCAGTCTTTTATTTCCTTTACACAGTCCTCGATTTTGTTGCTTGTAAGGCTGTCATTAGTTCTGGCTGATATGTACAGCTGTGTATCATCTGCATAGCAGTGGAAATTAATGCCATGTTTACGAATAACTGAGCCCAGCGGCAGCATGTACAGAGAGAATAAAAGCGGGCCAAGCACTGACCCCTGAGGCACACCATACTTCACTTTTGAGTCAAGTAGGATTTAAACCAAGAAAGCGCCAATCCCTTAACACCTACAGTATTTTCTAGTCTGTTCAGTAAAACATCGTGATCTATAGTGTCAAATGCTGCACTTAAATCTAACAGAACAAGAAAAGAAATGTATTAATGTCCTCATTTATTAATGAGGACATTAATACATCCTCAGCTCAGAGTTTCACAAGGACCAGGACGCTCGCCTGGTCATGACTCGACTTGGAAGCCAGAGTCTTGATTCTCGCCTTGGACTCGTACATCATTAACTCGAGACTCAACTCAGCATGACTTGACTTGGAAACCACATACTCGCATCTCAACTCCTAAACCAGCTTCCCAATTCTCATAAGCCAGAGCCTCGATGCTCGAGTCAGACTCACGCCAGATTCAAGACTCGACCCACACACACACTACTCTTGACTTTGACCTGCATGCCAGAAACTCTACTTGGTCTCACACACCTCAAACAACAGACAGCCTCAACTAGTATTAAGCCAAAGACTTGTAAGTCGACCTAGACCTGCACACTAGGGACTTAATACTCGACCCCGCATGCCACTCTTGAACACAAGAGACTCAACTCCGAGACCACAGACTCACGACGCAACTTCACGACGCAACTTCACGACGACACTTGATTCTCGACTCGGACCTTGGACGACAGAGAGACTCGACTCAGTCTCATATACCTATGACTTGCTAGTCGACACGTGACTCACAAACCAGAGACTTGAGACTACTCGTCTCCTTCATCTTTGCATGCTAGAGACTTCAGTCTCGGCTTGGACTTGCATCTCGACTCGGACTCACACATTTAAAGCCTCAATACTCTACCTTATATGCCACACCGGACTTAGTCTTGTACGCCAGAGGCTCAATTCTGACCCAGAAGATAGAGATTTGAGACTCAGTTCAGAAACCACAGACACACGACTCAACTCCAAAGCCAGAGTCTCAATTGTCGACCTGGACTCGCACACCAGAGACTCGACTCAAGACATATACACCCCAGACTTTCGAATCTTAACTCGGACTCACATTGGACGACAGCGAGACTTAACTCACAGATGACTCATGGATTCATATGCCAAATACTTGCACATTTGAGACTCAACAGACCAGAGACTCAGCTCAGACTTGCACACTAGAGACTCACTTCGATTCTAGACTCTGTTTTGCACGCACAGACTCACAACACGACTCGGACTCGTATGATTAGAGATTCAATACTCACTATTGTATTCCAGAGACTCGACACACGAGTCAACACTGGGACTCACAGGACGCGACACGTGAACATCTGTGATTGGTAGTAAATCATTAAAATCTGAATAAACTATTCACAATTCAGTTTGTTCTCTGCAGAGATTGTGTTTTGTGTGTGTAGGTTTTATTTACGTTTTTGTCCAATGGTGCCTAAACGTTTGCATGAGCCTGTAAGTCACTAAGCGAATGCAGCGTAACTAACGGGTGTAACTCGGTGTAATCATAATTACCTTTTGGGAGACGATCTGAGACTGTCGGAGTTTCTCCTCATCACTCAGTGAAGCCACGCGCTTCTTGATTTCTCTCCTAAGAGCTTGTTTAGCTGCTCGCAGTGCTGCCATACTTTTTTTTTAGCACACACAGATATATATACATACACACACACACACCTGTATGACTTTGGTTGTTATTTCAGCAGTAGATCAAACCGAGTAACAAACAACAAGCTGGAATGCCAGACTGAAGCAAACAGTTAATTATTAACTCGTGTATTTCACAAGTGTCCTGTTTGGGATTGCTACCTCGTATGAACTACATTTCCCACTTGGCACAGCAGAGTCAAACACTTCCGGTATTTCGAATCAGGCAACCGACTTGTGTTATCAATTGTAAGAGACAATTAACTTCACGCAAAGCACATATCCACAAATTACAGAGTATATCATGAATTACATTTATATCATGAATCTATATAAAAGATTGTGTGTAGGAGTGCTAATAACTACACAATTAGCGACTGGAAGTTTTACAGTAATGATCAGTTTTTATTTTGAATACTACTTAGTATCATATAAATGAAACAAACGTAATCTTTAAAAGTTATTAAGTCTCAGCTCCACAGAAAACGTGTCAGGGCTCAGATGTGCAAGTAAATCCAGAGTTTTCAGAAGGAAAATCGTTTTTCATGTCACATTTTAAGTTAGCTAGACACCAGCTTTGTCTACACAAATATGCACATTGATAAGTATTAGTTTAGCAATTATACAGAATATCAATAGATGTGCAGAATATTAAAACAGGCCTTCCCATGATATTACGGTTTGTAGCGTTTACAAAATACAAAACAAAGATTCTACAGCATTTAATAGAAAAACAGCATTTTAAATCATGTATGAAAATTTAAAAATATACATGTTGACTTGTTTAAAATGATACAAAAGAGAGTAAAGGTTTTATACAGCATATAATGTTTTTATATCTTATTTAAGAATATATTTGATATTAATCACTACTACATTTAAAGAATAAACATAGCACAGAAAAGGTTATAGTAAAGTACAGACCATATTAAAAGAGTAAACAGCATTTTAAACATATTAACTCAGAGCATTTTCAGAGCATACAGAATATTAATGATGTAAATCCTTTATGACATACATTATATTAAAGTATATACATTATTTAAACAGTATACAGCATTAGTTTACAAAGTCTAATGAGCATGCAAACTCCACACAGGTGGAGTCCGAGTTCAGGATTGAACTGGGGATCTCTGGAGCTGCGAGACCGCACGAACTGCTTGCGCCACCTCGTTTTAAATTAAAGCTAAAGGCAAAGTATCCTGTTTACCCCTTTATCCTAGTCAGGGATGGAGGAGGGTCCAGAACCTGTCTCAAAGATCACTGGGCACTGGGTACACCCTGGACAGGGCACCCAGTCCATCTCAGTTGGTTGATTAGTGAAAGTTCGCATTTTGACCCTGTTTATTCTGGTCAGGCTCGTAAGGAGTGCAAAGGATGACCCCCTGTAACTGCACCCATTTGAGGTTCACACTGCAGACAAGCGCAGGTCAGGGTTCGGACCCAGTTTTCAGGGACTGTTGCTTTCAGGAACTGGGTTTTAACCCTGAGCCAGTAACAGAGTTATCATGTAACGATGATTAGTTTGATGTACAGGAGAGCACATACAATCAAAATAAGACAACAAAGGAAATAAAACGAGGATGAAGATGTAATTTTTGTGAAGTTTGTGACGTCACTGGCTGATGACAGAGGGGGGATGGAGAGTGACAAAAATAACAAACAGTGGTTCTGGTTCAGGGTGGGGGAGAAACTGGAGCTCCAGCAGCTGTGCCTTGACTGAAAACATTACTTACGTGATTGTAATTAATTCCTAGGCTCCCCGTTTCTCACTTTGAGGCTTTATCTGGACGCCGGAGGAGAAAGCTGTCATTATTGTGCTCCTGTAAGAGAAGCTCTGAGGTAAGTTTTCCTAACAGCAACCCAGCCGCTATGCTAAGCTAACCAAGTTTCGGTTAAATGTCACCAAACACATGGGGCGCGTTTATATCTGAGAAAGCGTTTTATTCTCGGTGCTTAAACGGTTACGACGTTATAAATCGGCGGTATGATGACAGTCTGGAGTTGAAATGACGAAATAAAGACAGCTAATTAATCGTTAGCGTGCTAGCTTAGGTCGGTTGTCAAGGCTGCGTCCTAAACCGCATACTTCCATACTAGGTAGTATGTACTCATTTACTAAAAACGGGGCCGCTTCTATTCTTGCATACTATGTAGTACGGTGGACGCGTATAATGGGTTCCAGCAGATCGTGCATTCTAGTTCCTACGTAAGGAGGATTTATTTGGATTACATTACTGAGTAAGTACACCTTTTGACGTTAAACTATGACAATATTCAAAGTAAATCGTCGTTTTTAAACAACATATGGACGAAGAGGACAATTTGTTCCAGGAGAAGAACCTGCCTCGGAAGGAAATTACACACTCAAAACCGGTCTGTGACTTCAATTACTAGAACTAATACTACAAAATACTCTTTCTTGCAAGCATAGGTCAGACAACAGCTGGACCAACTGTCCAATTATGCCCTTTCAGAGGCATAATTCAAACTCGGGTCCAGCTTCAGCTATTCAAACTAAAGTCAGTGTTTCCTTCTCTTTTAGGGGGAAGTAACTAAAGCATTCTCAAAAAGTCCAAAATGCTGGTTAAGGGTTGCTCAGGGACCCAACAGTGGCAGAGGGATTTGAACCCTTTTATGGTCAATAATCCAATATCTTAACCATCAGGCCACCACAGTCCCAGTCATTCAACAGATTCCATCATACAGAGCGACTTACAACTGAGTCTTACAGTCCAAGCAGTTGTTGGTGAAGGACCCAATAGTGGCAATGGCATCTTGGCAGAGGTGGGATTGGAACCCTAGACCTTCTGGTCCTGTACCTTAACCACTAAGCCACCACAGTCCCAAATGAAGGTGCTTCACAAAGCAGTCTAGTACAGAACAGAGGAGAGGTTTGTCTCACATATAAGAAGTATTTCTTATAAAATCTGTATCGGTTGTAAGTCGCTCTGGATAAGGGAGAGTGCAAATTATTAAATGTAAATGTAAGTTGTGAAAAGATGAGGTGGATGGGAGATTATTCATTATTAATTTGCATTAGCTAACTGTATAAGGAAAGCACGTTTGCCCTCTTACCCCCCTGCTTATGGAATTTCACTTATCTTCATTAAGAAATGCCCAAAGCTCGGCCATACGTAGCCTCCCCTCTGTCCATGGTTGTTCTTCTAGCTTTTAAATCACTTTCTCTACCTTGTACTAGACTTTTTAGTTATACCATTATTAAAAAGACACAAGGACTTGTTATGCTATACTAAAATGTCTAAAGACAGTGCACTATAAAGGTGAGTAACTGCATTGTTCTGCTGCATTTCGTAAGAAGTAGAATGACTCTAGATTTGTCGTTGGTAATATCGGCTCAGGCAGGAGACAGTTTGCTGAGGTGTGTATTAGGCTGCGGTTTTAGGCCCGCCGGGTCACTTTTCCCTCAGTTTGAACAGTCAGATCAGACTTCCATAAACAACACAGACTTTCAGTAGAGTTACATAACTATGTAAACAGCAATCTAGCAAATCCAAATAGTAACAGATGTCACAACGCGGCCTCGTCCTTCCTCACAGCTCCTGTCGTTTGTGATCCACACAGAGTTCCGTGCAGAGTTCTGTCCCGTGTGTGTCCGATGTCTCTCTTTAGGCCAGGCGCAGGGCTGCCCGTGTGAGGGCGTGATTAGAGGAGTTTACGGTTTACATGTCGGAGGACTGGTGTGTAGGTTGTAGCCCGGTGAGTACTTCTGATTACATCTCATTCTGCTCAGTGTGGCGACTTCAGTGGCTTGAACCTTGACCACTGATAAACGCCGCGTAGTTTCCGGTTCGGTTATAGGACCGAGATGCAGGCTGCTTTGAGGTGTAGAGATTTATTTAGACTGTACAATGAGAATAAATGTATCTTTATACTTTTTTAAAATTCATTTTGCTTTTTGTTTCTCTCAAGCTCTTTCTCTCTTACTTTCTTTATTTATTTTCCTCTTTTGTTTTTCACATTTCTACCGTCCTTTTTTGCTCATGATTTTCCTTACTATGTTCACGGGGCTGTGGTGGCCTAGCGGGTAAGGTACTGGACTTTGGACCATAAGGTCCAGGGTTCAAATCCCACCTCTGCCAAGCTGCCACTGTTGGGTCCTTGAGCAAGGCCCTTAACCCACAATTGCTTGGATTGTAAGATTGTACCAATTGTAAGTCGCTCTGGATAAGGGCGTCTGCTAAATGCTGTAAATGTTAAAAAAATGTTCTTCCTTCTCATTTATCATCTTTCTGTTTTCTTAATTTCATTCTTCGTTCATTTTTATGTTCTCTCTCTCTCTATGCCTTCCCTTGTTTATTTCTTTTTTTCTTCTCCTCTCCACTTCTTCTTCTTCTTCTTAAAGGGTCTCCAGTCCTATATTCCATTTTTTTTCTGCTGATTTTTCTTACCATGTTCTTCCTTTCTCTTTTTTAGTCTTCTGTCTCATTCTCTTGTCTTTTTGTTCATTTCATTCTTCATTCACTTTTATGTTTGCCATAATATTTCACTTTTTTCCCTTTGTTTTTCCCACTTTTATTTCCTTCTTTTATCTTTATTTCCTGGTTGTCTTTCTATCTAACATTTTATTTTTTTAAGTTTTATATGAATCACTTTCTCTGTTTTTCTCCTTTTTTTCTTTCTTCTTAAAAAAAAAAAATCTAATTATTTTTTACACCTTGTTACTAAACCCTGTTTTATTGTGCAGCACTGGGTTTGTTTTTTTTGTGTTGAGTTCCTCCAGCATTGTGCCTAAGCTGGTGAATTAACGGTTTTGGATCCTCTACCATTACGTACTTTCCGAAAAGCCTCTTTGATTCCAGCATCTGCTGTGCGGTGCTCATGTGATAACTTGATTATACCACCCATCTAGTCCTGAAATTCAGTTCATAAAGACAAAACAACCATGGAGTTGTATTTATGCGTGTTCCTAGAGCTACTTCACTAATAGCCAGGCCTCCGTTTTGGATTCTTACACTTACCTGTACCTTTAGTTTATTTCTTCATGCTTTTGTTTTGCCCTGGCTCACAAGTTGCGGTTCCAGGTATTCTCAGTGGTGTCTGATGGAGTTAAAGTCAAGGCTCAGTGCAAGTCTGCCACAATCTCTGTCAAAGTTGGCAAACAGTTCCGTTATGGGCAGGACCGAAAGTGGTTGAACTGACTTGTTGGGGAGGTAAAACCTATTAAAATGCATTCCAGAAAGCCACTGAGGTTTCAGTAGATCCCACTCTGTTGCCACTGGCGGATGTATAATATTATGCTCCATGTTATAAACACGTTAGAAGTGAGATAACACAGAGCCCTAACTAGAAGTGGTGTCCACAAACCTTTGGCTGTTGGTGTCGATTTGTTAGCTAAACCATACGAATGCCACCTGATAAATCCCTCTTCCGTCCCCACAGGAGTGACATGGCTCAGGAGACGAATCAGACCCAGGCGCCCCTGCTCTGTTCCACGGGCTGCGGTTTCTATGGAAACCCTCGCACCAACGGCATGTGCTCCATCTGCTACAAAGACTTCCTGCAGAGGCAGAACACCAACGGCAGGGTCGCCGAGTCAGGTGAGGCTCGGCCGGCCGATCGATGCTCGGGTCGCGGCTTGGTTGCCATGGTTACCATAGCAACCGCTGTGGAGCACCTATAGCATACGCTTAACAACCTTTCCATAGCGACAGTCACCTGGAAGACCCTTGTAGCGATCCTTTGAAATGTCAAAGCAACCGCTTAGTGACACAAACGAACATCTAGATGAAGTATTAAGAGTTAAGTTAACCACCTGGAGTACCCTAGCAACCATTTCGCAATGCCCTAGAGACCACCTGAAATACCCTAGCAACCCCATAGTAACTCCATAGCAACCACATGGACCATCATCTCTACCACTGTGCTAAGGGCTGGGCTAAACAATCGATATAGCAATATATGGCGATATTTATATTAACGATTAAACTACAACTTTTTCAGCTCAAAGTATCATTTTTTTGAAGGGATCACACTCGTTTTAAATGTTGCGTAAGCCACACTCTCCGCTCCTGTAGATGGCGCAGTACGGTGTTTAGACTCAGTTTGTCCGCTGAGTTATCAACGTGATGTGACGTATTAAGACGACTCGGATTATACAGCAGTATTTCAGCTGCTTTTATATTTTCAGTGAACGCTGTGGAGTATCGCGATGCGTATCGTATCGTGACGTCCTTTCCGATACCCACCCCTACCAGAGACCACCGGAAATTCCATAGCACCCGCTTAGTAATGCGCTAATAAGCCTTTAACGTGTGTTTCCCCTTCCCATCTGTCCAGTGTCGGTACCTGCAGCATCGTCCAGTCTCGGCAGTTTAGACGAGTCTCTGTCGGCGCCGTCCTCCAGGGTATCTCCGGTCTCGCCGCTAGACCAGAGCAGGTACGGCTCACTCTTTGCATGCACTCTGTGGTCTGGAGTCAAACGCCTCTGTCGCCCGTGTCGTGTCTCAAACATTAACGCGAGGTGGATTTCTTTCGGTAGCCAGAGCCCCGTGAAGTCAGCAGAAGTCAGAGAAGTAGAAGACGCTTCAGCCGAGGACGAGGCCAAAACGAAAGGTACATTTAAACATCCAAGCGAACCCCTGATCAGACTTAGAGTTTTATCACACAGAACGAGGTAAAGCTTCAACCGCTACTAATACTCACTCACACACTCACTCACTAAATGTGGAAATGACCTCACGGTATCTCACGCACCCTCTCGGTGTCCTCTTTGTTTGGTTTGAGAAAGCACACACGAACAAATCCGCCGAAATCCTCAGAATCCTGGTTGTCTCTTCCTGATGAGCGCCTTTGAGGGAGTTCCGCCGATAATCTCTCACAAGGACGCGACATAAACGTCAAACTTTATGAATTAAATAAGGAAATTTAACATTTAGCATCTCACTGTTAGTTCCGGGGTTGCTTCAAGGGAAGCGAGTCGGAAACAAGGCAAGGCGCATAGAATAAGTGGACCTGGCACCCGTGTCGGATTACAGTTGAGTCCATGACAGAGAAATCGGATTAAATTCGGACTACGTTCAATCTCGGAGTTCGAACGGCTCTTAACTCAGACAGTTTGTACATAGAACGGTCCTTTTGAATTTTTTTTGGGCCTCATACTTGAACAGAAATTCCAACTTTGAACATCGGCACCCGAAATAAAACACTTATTGCCGATAATGCGCCAGTATGGTTTGACAGTCGCCATAAAAGAAAGAAGACAAACAAATGGAGCGAGACCATAAGGATATTATGTATATTATATTATTTTATTATTATATTAAGCATATGTATATTATCAGTAAGTGTGATAAGACATGCCCAGACTGCATTGTATTACATTCCTTTGCTTAATTCATGCTATTAATCATTAATTACTTATGAATATTGGCATAAAGACATTTGGGTTTCGGGAACGGATTAGTCCTATTCCCATTACTTCTTTTGGGGAAATCTGTTTCCGACGTCAAACAAATCGGAGTTTGGATGACCTTCTGGAACCAATTGTTCTGAGGTTCCACTGCAAAGGGATGTGTGCCCTGAGAAATCCAATTACTGTGTAAAACCCAGCTCTTTATCGGATTTCTGAATGGAGTTTCCATTGTGAAATGGAAGATATGCTGCGTAGGATGTAGGATTGCGCCCTCTGGTGTTTAAAAATGCAGTAAAAGTGCAGAGCGCACTCAGTATCTCCACAGCACATTTTTTGTGTCATATCGGTACCCTAATGGACATGCAGGAGGATGTGCGTCTGTTATACAGAAGTATGTAGGGGAGGGTCCTGGAAGCATCGCTCTGTGGATACAGAGGGCTGCTTGAACTGAGAGTCAAATAATCCTGTCTTCCTGAATCTGGTGTGTGATGTAGGCCTAAGGCCAGCGGTTCAGTTTCTAACTTAGTACGGGATTTACTGCAGGGACTGAGGTTTTATCGACTTCAAGTTCCACTGCTTCCATAAAAAACTGAGCATGGTTGTTTGCCTTAATGGTTTTTAAACCAAAACGAGAAACCAGAAAGTTAATAATAAAGGTATTGCAATTAATTAAAGGTATAAACAATTAGAATTAATAATTAAACATTCCTTTCTGTGGGTCCTGATGTCTGAAATCCAAGAACTACTTTTTTTTTTTTTTTTTTTTTTTTTTTAGTGAATGTGGCTGGCGCTTTTTGTGATGGAGCATTGTCTCAAAGCACCCTACAATTTTACATTATCTTCTAATGTCTAGCAAGCCTAGGGCAACAGTGGCAAGGGAAATCCCTAAACATTATAAGGAAGGAACCTTGGGAGGACCAAGACTGACCAAGGGGATGATGATAAACGTAGGAATGAAACTAATTGGTCTGGTCAGTTAAGTCTGTAGTAATAGTTCAGAAAACAGAAACTAAGCAAATATTAACAGATAAGTAAAATATTGACTAGTATAACCTTTAAAAAATGTGCATATCGGTATTATTTACTGTGATACACTGTCATTTAGGATCTCGAGTCCCAAATCTGCTTAAACGCTCCAGGGCAGGCAGTCATATCCATTTAAACAGGGATAAAACATTAAACTAGGGATGGAACGATACGATAAGACTGTTAGCTCATTATTGTGGCTGATCCCGAAAATGTAACCTGCATTTAAAATACAGGAATTCATTTTAGTGATAAAATAATAATAAGCAATAAAACTGTTAAATTGGTTTCATTCCATTTTATTTTCTAACCTTTAAAAATGTAACAATGTTTGTTTTGTTTTTTTGGTATTGAATTGGTACTGGCAGTAACAAGAACAATTACTTTAGAGGTAGAAAAACCGTTGACCTTTATCTTTAAAAACCACCAAAATCTTAAGAGGAGTTCCTTAAATAATTCCCGAGAATTTATTTTTGCAACACATGGCAGTTTAAGGGATTACCTAAGGGACATTCGATATTTAAGAGGTTATATTTCCCTTAAGGAAGCGCTTAAGGCTTTTTTTCCTGAAACACACTTAGTTAAGGGATGTTTAAAGTTAATCTTAAGGGACATTTCACTTACGCTGTTTTCTGTCACTGGGTGCCTGAAGGACATCAATAAGTCTTCATGACACAGGATTTCTGTGCGTCTGGAAGTCTGAAATCCAGGAACTATTTTTAGTGAATGTGGCTGCGGTTCTTTCTGAAGTGATCCTGGCTGTTCCTGCTCCCTACAAAGACCGGACCTTTGTAGGTGTGAAAGCATCTCCACTAGCTTTAGGGAGTTCCATTTGTAATCAGAGCATGAGAATTGAGCTACCTTATTGAATGCAGAATTTGAATGACCCGTGTTTGATCTCCTACATTAGTCCATAAGTCTCTAAGATAAAACCGCCCCTCTAACCGGCGTCATCACTTCAGAACGGGCCGCACTGCGTCGCCGGTTTGTGTGCATATCGAATCGGGCCTGTTTTGGTACCCGTTTTAGGGGACAATCCCTCTGTTCTGTGTGTGTGTGTTTATAAAAGGAGCCTCGTGTAGCGCAGCAGTAGCTAGCGTACAACAGAATCACCCGCTCAGGGCAGGTGGGTCAGTGGAGGCGAGCGCTAGCAGAGGAAAGAGGAAGCTAGACGAGATCCTTCAGCTAGATGGAGAAAGTGGTGAGTGTAGCCAAGCTGAGAGAACTCACGGTCTGATCACTCTAACCATGTAACACCTAGCTTCTGTCTCAGGCTGCCTGCTCCGGTAAGTATGAGCAGAGCTTAAGGAGTAGAGGATCTTATTCAGGATGCCAGCTTTCATTCCAACCTGATCTGTTAAAATGGTGTAGCTTTGAGCTCCTGCTGAACTGGAACAAACCCCGGCCGTCACAGGGCTCTCTGTGGAGAATCTTGCCCATCCCTGATGTACGGCTTTCTGCATGCGCACTCTGCTGTGGTGGGGTTTTATTGTATTTGTCACCTGGTACTCGTTATTCAGGCTCATCTACCATATAGGGAGTGTATTGATCTCTATAGCACTCTATAGGAGATTTTAGATGTATGGCCAATCCCAAATGGAGGAAGAAACCTTGGGAGGACCAACACTCAAAAAGGGTCCCGAACCTCCTTGGGTGCCTTAGATGTTATATTTAAGAATTAAAAATGATCTCATTAATGTTTTTAGTAGTTTAAATAAATATTAACAGGTATAACATTTAATAATTAAAAACATTTTAGAGAAAATGGAATATTGTGAAGAGTGTAATAAAATGGAGCCAATCATGAAAAGAAAATTGAGAGCGGGGATCATATAATGCTGAAGTTGCTGGACATGTTTAAGCTATAAATGCACCGTTTCGTTTTGCACTCTGTTTTATGAAGAAAAAAAGTTTTAATGTAGTATGTAAAAAAATAAACATTAAGGCCTAAACAAAGACAAAAACAAATGCGATTTTTAACGCAGAGGGACATTTTTTGTCTAAACGCTTTCCCTTTCTTTAAGTTCCCTTCTTAATGTGTCAGATCTTACCATGTCTTTAAAACGTCGTCGACTTTAAAAAACAAAAACACAAGTGAAGATGAGAGCAGGAAGCTTTTTATAGTTTGTGTTTCTTATTTTAGATAAATAATCAAACGGTTCCATCCAGTCCCTTTCTCCAGCCTTTTAGTTCTATTCCACCAGATCCTTTCTTTAATATCCATGTTTTTAGAGGCAGCCTGTTGCTCGTCCTGTAAGCTCTTGATGAACTGTTCTGCCCGGCGACCGAGCTCTGATTGGTCAGCCTGATTTTAACACCGAAATTAGAACAGGATCTGATTTTACGCAGCGTCGTGGTCCGTCGGTTCCGGACTCTGTGTGAAGGACGGCATTAATGTACGTCATGTGAGCTACAGTCAGGAAGTTCATAGCTACAGAGTCTCCTGTATGGAGGATGAACCTGATAACGATATGGAGTCGAATCAGCGACTCCTTTATTTATGTGTCATTTTTGGAAAAAGCCGTTGCGTGTGTACACGTCGAGCTAAAGTGTGCGTGACTTTTTCAGGCTAAAATGCTTCTCACCGAGTGTTATAACCCTGTCCTCAGCCTCGGGATCAGACGCGCCCTCGCAGCCGCCCGCCGACGAGTCAGGCAAATCCAAACCCCGAAAGAGCCGCTGCTACACCTGCCGCAAGAAAGTGGGCCTCACGGGTACGTATGGGTGGGGCATTCATATTACACGGTGCTGAGATGAGACATGATATGATATGATATGATATGAAATCCTAAAACTTCAAAAGACAAGCATGAAGGAGAAATTGATGTTACTGATTTGCATATGCATTGTAAAACAATGCAAAACATTTTATTTTGTAAGTATTTAAACAAATAAGTAGCCCCTTTCAGTTAAAACAATTCTAATAACTGGAAATATAATGAACTAAATTTTATCTTAAATTATAAATGAGACCCCGTTATCAGTTTGTCAGACACCTTTTTGTATCAACTGTGTGTGTGTGAAAAGTGCTATACAAACGTCTTTAAGCATCAAGCTTAAATCCTACAGCGCTTTTTGCACCAGAGCATGGTCTCAAATGACTGAGAAGCTCCAAGCAAGAATAGTAAATAACTGCACTCAGCAGCATCAGATATTTTGCTTAATGAGTAACAGCCAAAAGAAAAAACTTAATGTAATAAATATCAGTTATAATATGGGCTAAAATTCTAATGTCATGCCGATAGCCAGATAAAACATCCACATATACTCAGATAATATATCGTGCATCGCTGGCAAAGCAGGAGTGGTTCGAGCGCGGTGTTAACGCCAACCCCGGCGTCTCTGCAGGTTTCGATTGCCGCTGTGGGAACCTGTTCTGCGGCGCTCACCGGTACTCCGACATCCACAACTGCAGCTTCGACTACAAAGCCGACGCCGCCGAGAAAATCAGGAAAGAAAACCCGGTGGTCGTCGGGGAAAAAATCGCAAAGATCTGAGAACCCTCGGACGAATTGGAACGTTCTAACACCTCCATCCTGTGATGCACGTGGGAACTCTGAACAATACAACCAGCACAGACCTGCAAATCATGCGTGTGCCACACGGGATCTCTCTATTGCAAATTTATATATAGCTATATATATATATATATATTCCTCGCTCGGTATCGTTTGTGTGAAATGTTACAGAAATCTAGATTTATATAATAATCGTATTCTATTTTCAGTTCGACGACTAACAGGGCTAGGGGGCGGACCACTTGAGGGGCGGGGCTTATCTCAAGTTTAAACGTAACAGGCTCAAGTAGGTATGAAATAGTTCGGCGAATAAATGGAACGTAGGTTTTTTCGGACGTCGAACAATCAGTGACCTTAAATTATTGCGGGTGGCGAATATGAACGAGGGAAGCTTATCGTATAAATCATCACACACACGCGCGCACACACACACACCTCATACCTCAGTTATATACACCGATCAGCCAAAAGCGTTCTAACGATGTTTAGGTCGTTCACTAACCGTCTAATCCCCGAGCTTTTTCGCCAGAAGTCTGTGTGTGGTTTAACGTTTTAACGTTTCGGCTGATCTTTGTGTATTCGGTTCTATTCATGACACTATGATGCACTGTTATGAAATGATTCAAATGAGTTCTGTTCCTCAGCACGGTTCAGTGTCACTACTCAGGCTCAGACTCACGTAGGAAGCGCGGAGCAACGTTTTCGTACTGCTGTTTTAACCCAGTTTGACTACGCAGTTTTAGGAACGCACAATGGAAGCGTCAGCCGGATGCGAATCACTATTTAATCGTTTTTGATAAATGAACCTTCATTGTTTTGTCTGCTGTCGCACAGTAATGAGCAAATTACGTTTCAACGCCTGCTCACGCCGACTACGATTTTTTCACGCGTTCTTTGTCTCTTTAGCCTTATTTAATTTCTTCTCTTAATGTGTCAGTTTTCGCCGTGTCTTTTTCACATGTCGACTTAAACTTTTCACTTTTTGGGACTGTGGTAGCCTAGCGGTTAAGCTACTGGACTCTTGACCAGAAGGTCTAGGGTTCAAATCCCACCTCTGCCAAGCTGCCACTGTTGGGTCCTTGAGCAAGACCCTTAACCCACAATTGCTTGGATTGTAAGATTGTATCAATTGTAAGTCGCTCTGGATAAGGGCGTCTGCTAAATGCTGTAAATGTAAAAAACAAAAACACAAGAAGATGAGGGCAGGAAGCTCTAGTTTGTTTTTTTGTGAGCATACAGACTAGAATGCACTTAGATAAATAATCAAACGCTTCCATCCAGTCCCTGTGAGCTTTATCACCATCATTCTCCAGCCTTTCATTTCTATTCCACCAGATCTTTTCTTTAATATCCATGTTTTAGAGGCAGCCTGTTGCTCGTCCTATAAGCTCTGGATGAGCTGTTCTGCCCGGCGACCGAGCTCTGATTGGTCAGCCATTCTCATGTTATTTTTAAAAAACTTAACGTGTTTTTTTTTTTTCGGTACGTAAAAATCGGACTCGGTGTGAAAAGGCCTTGTAATGTGATTTGCACTGTTAATACGTTATCTGCATTAAAATTGTAATGGAGACCAGTTTTGGCCATGCCTCCTGGTCGGGCCGGGCTTGGCAGACTTACGGGTGGTGTGTGATGATCTATTTGTGATCTGACTTCCCTTAATTATTTATAAATCTCGTAGCTAAAACGAGAAAAAATAATACCTTCGATGCTTTGATTGCCGGCCGTCTTGAAACTGCGTACGCCATTGTTGGCTTCATCCTCTTTGAATACCTTCTAAGGTTAAGCGATTGGAATCAGCCGCAGAAGGTGCGCGAGTGTGATCTCAGCAGTAGAGTGCTTAAATTGTTCATTTACACTTAATTGTTGACTGATTTTTACCTTTCTTGCGGACCGGGCATGAATGCGAGCGTAGCTCTGTTATTTTATTACTGTTGTTGTTTTCGCCTTCGTCGGTTTGACCTGAATAAAGCAAACAGAACTTTACGTTTAATACCAAAATGCTGAGGTTGAATCCAAATGAACCCAGAAGTAAGATCTAGAAACTGAGGGATTAGGGGATGAATAAGTCTTGGGTAAAAAGATTGGCATCGGTGGTCGGCGCCCCATTGAGCCCAAAGACTGGAGAACCCTGCATCGTATCCCACCTCTGGCAAGGTAAGCTTTGGGTAAATGTAAGTACTGAGATATTTTGATCACAGAAATAGATCAGGACTGAAAGAGGTGAGTTGTTTTACGTTTATTAAGTCGACAGAATGCGTAGTTTGATCACAGGGGCCCACTTTACAGGGGCACATACCCCAGTATAATCGCTGCATTAAAAAGTCAACTTTGTCTGGGATCGCTAAGCATAACTGCAGGACCCCATGCAAATTCACTACATTTCCCATAATGCCCCAGCAGCTTTCCAAAAGATTGAGTCTTTAGTAAAGGACATCTGCAAATATTTAACAGAAAGTCAGCCATGCTCTGACAAGGTAACGATAGCTCATAACTTTGTTTAGTTGATGCAATTAATTAAAAATTATTTAGTGTTAATTTGTTTCATTTCTCATGGCAGAGCAACGCCCACTTTAGTGTTAAATCCTTTAAGCTGTTTAGTGTTCTAACAGGCTTATTTTTATGCATAATTGTGCCCCGATGACTGACTGACGGACGAGCAGACGGGTACAGCGGTGCCCCTCTAAATTTCTAAAGTACAGCAAGTAGTCTAGCCCCTGATGGGACTTTATTTCAAAACATACAGGTCCTTCTCAAAAAATTAGCATATTGTGATAAAGTTAATTCTTTTCCGTAATGTAATGATAAAAATTAAACTTTCATATATTTTAGATTCATTGCACACCAACTGAAATATTTCAAGTCTTTTATTGTTTTAATACTGATGATTTGGCAATACAGCTCATGAAAACCCAAAATCTCACAAAATTAGCATATCAGAAAAAGGTTCTCTAAACGGCTATTCCCAATTCATCTGAATCAACGAATTAACTCTAAACACCTGCAAAAGATTCCTGAGGCTTTTGAAAACTCCCAGCCTGATTCATTACTCAAAACCGCAATCATGGGTAAGACTGCCGACCTGACTGCTGTCCAGAAGGCCATCATTGACACCCTCAAGCAAGAGGGTAAGACACAGAAAGAAATGTCTGAACGAATAGGCTGTTCCCAGAGTGCTGTGTCAAGGCACCTCAGTGGGAAGTCTGTGGGAAGGAAAAAGTGTGGCAGAAAACGCTGCACAAACGAGAAGAGGTGACCGGACCCTGAGAAGGATTGTGGAGAAGAGCCGATTCCAGACCTTGGGGGACCTGCGGAAGCAGTGGACTGAGTCTGGAGTAGAAACATCCAGTGCCACCATGCACAGGCGTGTGCAGGAAATGGGCTACAGGTGCTGCATTCCCCAGGTCAAGCCACTTTTGAACCAGAAACAGTGGCAGAAGCGCCTGACCTGGGCTACAGAGAAGCAGCACTGGACTGTTGCTCAGTGGTCCAAAGTACTTTTTTCGGATGAAAGCAAATTTTGCATGTCATTCGAAAATCAAGGTGCCAGAGTCTGGAGGAAGACTGGGGAGAAGGAAATGCCAAAATGTCTGAAGTCCAGTGTCAAGTACCCACAGTCAGTGATGTTCTGGGGTGCCATGTCAGCTGCTGTGTTGGTCCACTATGTTTTATCAAAGGCAGGGTCAATGCATCTAGCTATCAGGAGATTTTGGAGCACTTCTGCTGAAGAGCTTTATGGAGATGAAGAGTTCATTTTTCAGCACGACCTGGCACCTGCTCACAGTTCCAAAACCACTGGTAAATGGTTTACTGACCATGGTATTACTGTGCTCAATTGGCCTGCCAACTCTCCTGACCTGAACCCGATAGAGAATCTGTGGGATATTGTGAAGAGAAAGTTGAGACGCGCAAGACCCAACACTCTGGATGAGCTTAAGGCCGCTATCAAAGCATCCTGGTCCTCCATAACACCTCAGCAGTGCCACAGGCTGATTGCCTCCATGCCACGCCGCATTGAAGCAGTCATTTCTGCAAAAGGATTCCTGACCAAGTATTGAGTGCATAAACATAAACATAATAATCTGAAGGTTGACTTTTTTTGTATTAAAAACACTTTTCTTTTATTGGTCGGATGAAATATGCTAATTTTGTGAGAATTTTGGGTTTTCATGAGCTGTTGCCAACCAAAATCATCAGTATTAAAACAATAAAAGACTCGAAATATTTCAGTTGGTGTGCAATGAATCTAAAATATATGAAAGTTTAATTTTTATCATTACATTACGGAAAAGAATTAACTTTATCACAATATGCTAATTTTTTTAGAAGGACCTGTAATATCTTGGACAAAAACGCGAGTTCGTTAAAAACGTGCAAAAAATTCGAACCTTAAGATCAATCAAATCTTTGTCATTTCACCACGGGTGCAGTGACGTTTGCTTTTAAGACTGTATAATGGATTTCGTTTGATAACCGTGCAAATGTTTAACGATTTGACTCGATTGTGCCGAGTCAGGAGCAATGCGATTAAATTAGGAGCTGCGTTCCAAACAGAGTCCGTTTTCCACATATAGTGCACTCAATAGGGTGCCAAAGTGTGTCGTTTATTATGTAGTGCACTTTGTGCGGCTAGGCTGGGTAATGCCAACTGCACTTTGAGCTGGGAGGATGCAGATTTGAGTGTGTGATTGGTCCTTGGATCCAGGGTTGCCAGATTTGGAGGTAATGCTCATGTGAAGGTTTTTGTTTTTGCGCTTGGATGCGTAAAACCGCTTATTCCGGTACATACGTTATGCATGTCAGGGTGAGCATTGCTTTGCTTTGCAAGGTGTTTTAACGGTTTATGGAGATCTACTTAAGGGTTTTAAAGTCTGCAAGGGTCTAGTATAACCTGGCAACCCCGTGTAAGGAGGCGGAAACTTTGTATGGCTGCTGCCAACATCTGGAAAGCCTTATTATCGCTGCTGGTTACTGCTGGTTACTACTGGTTAGAAGCGCGCCTGAGTCGAACTGTTACTCCAAAATGTCTTTTATAAAAACAGACGAACTTTCAGACTTCTCCTACCACAACCTGCCTTACGGCGTGTTCTCCACACCGGATAACGTAAGTATCACGTGCACGGCTGGCAGTTTGTACCGTTGTGATTAAATAATAATGGTGATCATGGTTTATTTTCGAGGCTCGGAGGAGGATCGGTGTGGCCATCGGGGATCAGATCCTGGACCTGAGCGCGGTTAAACACTTCTTCACCGGCCCCAGTCTGTCTGAGCACCAGCATGTGTTTGATCAGGTCCGAGTTCGTGCACCCTGTTCGCGCGTGTGTGTGTTTTGGGGGTGTTAATGTTCCCCTCCCTCTCTCACAGCCCAGTCTGAATGCGTTCATGGCTCTGGGATCTGCAGCGTGGAAGGAGACGCGCGCGGTCGTGCAAAAGCTGTTGCGCGCGGATGAACCCACGCTCAGGGACAATCACGAGCTCAGGAGCAGGTACACGCACACACCTACCTCTGTTCAGCTAGGGTGGCATATGGAAAACTCACCTTTCCAGAGCTTGTGCACATGCATTTAGATATCTGGAGAATGTACCAACTCGCACGTTCAAATGTGGCTCCACTTCATACATCACAACCCGACTTATTAGAATAACCCCGCCCCTACGTCGGGTGACCCGCCCCCAGCGTCAGAGGACACAAGGTCGGAGTGGATAAAGTTTTTATGAGTGGATTTTATGACTAGTACTTTTTAAGCAGCATCGTAAACGAAACATCCATTATTTTATAACGTCTGCAGTTTTTAAGTATGAGTCATTCCGCCAAATGGGTGCCGTTTGCTTGTTGTGAGTCTTCAATTAAACTGGATTTCTGTAGTTCTTCAACAACACACACATTTAACTCTTCATAATGAATATCTTAGGCAACTTTATTTGTTTGTTGTTTTCTCGTGTTATGTTTCTCTTCATTTGAGTAACGGGACAGAGTTTTCAGCTCAGAATTAGCAAATACTTCAAATGCAACCACATGGCATCCGCGCCAATAGTATTAGGACACTGAGCACATTCTAATGATTTACCAAACCATAATAGCAAATAACATCTAAAAGTAATGTCCGTAACAGGGTAGTAAGTTGAGATCTCAGTCATAGATACAATATCATCAAATATACAGGGAAAATAAGATGGAACCTAATTTGGGTTCTTCCCATGATCTTCAGAAGGTCCAGATGATAAAACGTCCTATTGATGTTGACTTGTGGTAGAACATGTTCCCTAATTTCCTGAAGTGGGTAACAGGACAGGGTGAAAACCTGGGGTCATGACAATGGTAACAAAACAATGCAGCAAAAAAAAAAAATTCGAATCATTATATTTTATTGTAAAGTGTATCGTTAGAGACCAGGGATGGCTAACAAATACTATTTTAGTGTTCTAGGTAGTTTTTAGTACTTTTTAAAAATATACGTTATATTTACAGGACACTGATTAATAATAAAATGTTTTTTTTTTTTTTTTTTACAGGTAATTATTTTAATGGTATATACGTGTGATGTTCGGGGGGCTGAAATGGCATCCAGTCGGTGGAATGGCTCTTTTACTCCAGTTGTTGTTTGTGCTTTGATTCACTTGTGTGTGTGTGGAATCAAATGCATGCGATTCCCAAGAAGAGTCAATTCAGTGATTCGAGACCCTAAGAACTAGACCTTAAAACACGGAGTCGATTCCTCACACAGAAACGGGATCGCCTCTCAGTCAGGGCGTTCGGTGACGTTAGGTTAGCAGCGTTAGCTCTGTAACCGCCCTTTATTTAACGTGAACATTAAAATGACCTTAATACAACAAATTATAAGCTTATAATAATTAAAGGAACCAATTCAGAATCGTCTCATGCCCGTTGTGAATCATTGTCATTTAAAGCAACAGGAGCTGAAAACGGACTGTTTGGAAAAGTGCTGTTTAAGGCAGAGTGAGAAAGTGGCATGGTGTTTGATCCTCGCTGTGTTTAAAGACCCCATCGTTAGCGTGTGGAAAAAGGGGTGTAACATATTACAGTTTGGTTTAGTAGTGTGTGCGTGTGTGTGTGTGTGTGTGTGTGTGTGTGGATGTCAGGTGGTTATTCGTGTGGCTGCATACAAGTATTCACACTGGAGTCTAAAAGGAGGATTTTAATAAACAAGCAGTCTAACTTCTTTCATTTCTGATCAGTCGATTATCATGTTGAATCATTTTAATCAATTCATTTTAATCTCTCTCCAGAGCCTTTGCTGATCAGAGCTCTGCGGTGATGCATCTCCCAGCTGAGATTGGCGAGTTCAGCTCACACACACCTCACACACCACACTGCCTCTCACTCACTTCCTCTAATATCACATCACCTGTCTGTTTGTACTTTGCCCTTAGAGTTGCGTACAAAACTTTGTTTAACCTTAGAAAGATCAAAAAGCCCCAGAACTGCAAATAAACGCCAGGCTCTGTGGTTTGGGTAATACGATGTTCCATTTAAATGTTAGAATTCCTTACGTAAGCTGTGTTAGGGCTCCTGAGTGTGTGCGGATACGATCGATATTATATCCTTCATGTATTTCGGATCGATTTCTCACTGGAGCCAGTTTGTGTGCTGCACCTTTTGACCACACGAGGGCGCGGTGCACCGCCTCACTTCTTCAGTTTCAACACGCCGTGTTTCTGACTCCAGCTTTTAGCTTACTTTTTAATGAAGTGGCTCATTGTGGTTTTTAATTACTTTTGACAGTATTGTCAGTTTTATTGTCGGCGCAAAACAAGCCACTTAGTTCTATTACAAATATCAAATGAGTTGAGTAAAAGAGACACACGCTCTAAAGTCATGCTTTGTTAATGTAATTCACTCTTTACGTACTTCTTTTTGGTCATTACGGCTATGGTGGTCACGCTGGCCTTGTCAGGGCAAGGTCTGGGTCTTACACAGAGTTCTCGTGCCACTTCCTCGTTGCTGTCATTTTCCGGTTTGAGTAACGTAGCTGCGTATTGCAGAGTCCGCAGGTCGTCTGTCTTTTATGTTTGATCTGTCTTTATTCCTCAGGCGACTACACGGACTTCTATTCATCCAGAGACCATGCTACCAACGTCGGGATCATGTTTCGGGGCAAAGAGAACGCCCTGATGCCCAACTGGTAACAGTGAAGCCCTCGACTTTCCTTAACCGATGCTTAGAGTTTTTTATTTCCTTCGCGCTGACTGGAAGGCTTCTCTCCGCTTTGAACTGAGTTTCTGCTCGAGTTCCTCCAGCTGTTCTCTCAAACCTCTTCGTCTCATTGTGAATCTGAGTCACTGAATCGTTTGTACAGAGTCACTGTGTGGCTGTAGAGATGATACACATGCGTAGTTAAGTGGATGGGTGGAACATGCTGGACTGATGCTGTTTCTGCTCGTCAGGCTGAGGCTGCCTGTCGGGTACCACGGTCGGGCTTCATCCGTGGTCGTCTCAGGAACTCCCATCAGGAGACCTCAGGGCCAGATGAGGCCAGATCAAGGTACACACACACACACACACACACACAGGGCTGCACACAGTAGATCCAGTGTTTACTAAATGATTCCGCTTTGGTTTGTCATCTCTTCAGCCAAGCCGCCAGTGTTTGGACCTTCAAAGCAGCTGGACATCGAGCTGGAAATGGTGAGCGTGTTTTGGCCTCATTTTAAAGAGCTAAAGATGATTTCGCATATACAGTACTGTGCAAAAGTCTTAGACCACCATTAGACTAGATATACCATTGGTTTAGAATGGTATAGTGACCATATATAATTATTTCTCAGTCTCTTTATTAGAATATTGTATGCAGTAAAAACTAAAACAATCAGTATTTAGTGTGAGCTCTCCTTAGAGCAGTAGCAGCATCTGGGGGCTTCATCAGGATGCCAGGCTTGATCCGGAACGGTCTTTTTTGAAGGGTAGCAGCCAAGAAACCAGCCGTGGGGATGGGTTATATGTTCCGACAAATCCATCATAAGTTAAATGGATCAAGAACTGATTGATGAGTCATTGTGAATCTGAATCACTGTGTATTGACTCGTGAATCAAGTTTCAGCTGATACAAGTCTAAGCAAGAGTGCCGAGAACCGAGAGACATTCTTCTACTCAAAATGCGTGTGTGTTGCAGGCATTCTTTGTGGGACCCGGTAACAAACTGGGAGAGCCGATCCCCATAGAGAAAGCCCACGAGCACATCTTTGGCATGGTCCTGATGAACGACTGGAGCGGTGAGAGACATTTCCTTCGTCTTCCTCACTATAACTCTCAAAACAGCTCCTTAAAAATATGAGAGCACTGCAGAATGATCAGTTTCTCTGGGTTATCTGGTTTTACTTACTGTGTGTGTGTTCGTATGTGTTGTATGATATCAATCGCTGTCAGATTCCAAAACGAGCGCTTATTCGCTGCAAATGACAGCTGGTGACAATAACGAAAATGATGCAGTGTTTTCAGACCACGATTAATAATACAAAGAAAACAAGCTTGTTACTCATGATTTAACGTAGGAAAGTTCAGAAATCGATATTTCAGTCCCTGCTTTCATGTCTTGTGAATAAGATCCGGTTTGGGTGATCAGTAGCTCATTAAGTGCTGAAATTCATCAGGTACTGCAGAAAATTTGGAGTGGTCTCTCAATTTTTCCACTTTGATCATGTATTTGTTTGAATTTTTGAATGAAAAGAGCATATAAGGGGAACTAACTGTTTGGAAAATATACTAGGAAAGATGGAACCAAAAACAAAAGAGGTGCGTGCAAAAGTCTGGGCTCTGATCCAGAACTCGACTGAGTCCTTAATGATGCATTAAAGTGGGGAGAGATCTGTCATGTTTAGGGTTATTCCCTGCATATAACTGAACATTATGACTTTACATAAAGTAATAAGTCATGTAAAACAAATTCAGGCAAACCCTTTTATCCATGTACCTCCTGTTATGAAAATTCAGATAGCGAGAGCCCAAAGTCCATTATTTCCAATTAGGAAACCCAAACCTGGGTCCTGTATCTTCAAAACCCTGTCTACTTTCAGTGATCATTCTGATCTGGTCTCCTGGTTGTTAAAATACTTCACCTTGTAATTAACCTCTGAATAAATAAAAGAGAAGGCCGTTCAGAACACTATCTACTCCCATTACCAACAAATCTGATGTTTATACTATACAGTATGCATTCCTTAGACAGATGCTTCTTTCTTTAAAACACTGTCATCCGAGACCCGGTGCAACCAAGCCCCTGGAGGTTAAGCGTCCTGATGCTCCTGCTAGTCTCTGAAGTACGACTCTGAATTTATTCTCAGCCCTATCAGATCAGACAGGCCTCCCGAGCTGGCTGTGATTTAATGGAGCTTCCCGGCAACTCGGAGACGGCCGGCCAGGGTGAAAACCGGTCCATTTCTTTTATTATTCTGTCACTTTTAGCCTTGAGTCTGTGACCCGGCCTCCACAGCGAGTGCAAATCAGTGCTGCTTTTTTAACCAGCTCCCCTGATTAATCGGGGTCTGCCCGCAGCAGAATGAGTCACAGGGCCTATTTCATTAAGAGCCTTCAGCCGCCGATCAGTTAATGAGAAGTTAAGACAGGCTGATGTGAGGATGATTAGTTAATCGCTACAGAGACGCGCTGTGTTCTCTCTCTCTAGCGAGGGATATCCAGGCGTGGGAGTACGTACCGTTGGGTCCGTTTCTTGGGAAGAATTTCGGCACCACCATCTCACCCTGGGTCGTCCCTATGGAGGCTCTGATGCCCTTCGTAGAGTCCAACGCGGTTCAGGTGAGCACAGCATAGGTAAAATACATTTCTGTTTATTATTATTATAGAAATAATAATAATACATATTGTGTGTTGATATTGAGTATAACTGAGTGTACAGTCTGACTGCATTTTTTTTTTCTGGTTTTAGGACCCGGAGCCGCTTCCATACCTCCAACACAATGACTCGTACACCTTCAACATCAACCTCTTCGCCTCTGTTAAAGGTGTGTGTGTGTGTGTGTGTGTGTGTGTGTGAGAGATAGAGAATGACTAAGTGTTTGTTGTACGTATTTGGACCATATGTTCCCTGAAGGAGAGGAACATTTTTTGGATATCTTTTGACCTTTTGCTGACATTCTGCTTTAATTGCTTGTTTAACAAAACGGCAACTTTTATTGGAAAAAAAAAAAAAAAGATTTGCTTTAGAGTTACTGAGGTTAGGGTTCAGGGTTCAGGGTTCAGAGTTAGGGGCCCTAAAGATTTGAGTTTAAATGGGTAATAGTTGGAATTAGGTTTTAGAATCAGGATGGGTTTTAAGGTAAGGGGTAAGGATTAGGGTTGGGGTATATAATGATTTGGGTTAGGTTTTTCAATTTGATAAGGTTTAAAGGTAAGGGACTAGGGTTAGGGTTGGGGCGAATGGTGATTTAGGGTAAGGGAATCTAGTTTGGTTTAAGGTGGAAGATGGTGGTTTACAATCAACAATTGTACAATGAAAAGAACAAAAATACTTAAAATATTTTTAACAGACTTAATAAATTTAGACAAAATTAATAAACTCTAAAGACGAATAAAAAATGGAAAATGAAGAAAAAAAGGATTTAAAACTAATTTTAGAAAAGTATTTTTAGAAAATATAATTTTATATAAAATAAAAAAACCTTTTTAAGAACTTTAAAATTAAGTAAAAAATTAAATATGATAAAATAAATACTGAAATTAAATAAAACAAGATGAAACTGTAAAATAATTAACACAATAAAAGGACAACCAGGGTTCAGGTGAGGCGCTTTTATTTGTTATTCTAGTTTTCATTCAATCCATTGGATATGATTGTTCTTAGGATTAAGGTTAGGCCTGGGGATAAGGCTGAGTTTAGGGTTATGATTAGGGTTAAGTTTAAGGGTATGGTTAAGGTTAGAGCTAGGGTTAGGGATGGGATTTTAGAGTGTAGCATTTATGTTACCCTGACTTCATCTGATTCCCTTATTCTCAAACCTTTTTATTGAATTATAAATGGATATTTTTAAAAAAAAACAAGTGTAATATGGGTTGGGGTAAAGGTTCGGGCTTGGGTTAGGGATTCTGGTATTATTTATTTATATTTATATATATATATATATATATATATATATATATATATATATATATATATATATATATATATATGTAATGAAACATGAATGGATGCCTTTAAAAACAAGTGTAGTATGGAAAGAAACATTTATGGGGTAAAGTTTTGGGTTAGGGTCAAGGTTGGGGTTAAGTTAGGATAAATGTTTAGATCTAGGGTTAGGATTTATGGTTATGGTTAGAGTTAGTTGCAGCATTAAGTTACAGTAATTGTGTAATTATGTTAGTTCATAGTCATTCATGTGATGCTTTATTCACTAACATATTTCTGTCTGTTAGGTGAGGGCATGAGTCAGCCTGCTACCATCTGCAAATCCAACTTCAAGGTAAGTGTGTGTGTGTGTGTGCGCGCGTGTGTGTGTGTGTGTGTGTGTCTGTGTCAGATAGTGATGCTCCATTGCGTCCCTCAGTACATGTACTGGACCATGAAGCAGCAGTTAGCTCATCACACCGTCAACGGCTGCAACGCCAGACCAGGAGACCTGCTGGCGTCGGGCACCATCAGCGGCCCGGTCAGTCACATATTTATGGGTTATAAGGATTAGGATAAGGGTGTGTGTGTGTGTGTGTATCTGTGTTATGATATGGACCCGTGTGTTTCGTAGGAGCCAGAGAGTTTTGGCTCCATGCTGGAGCTCTCATGGCGAGGTTCGAAGGCGATCGATTTGGGTGGAGGAGAGACGAGGACGTTCCTTAAGGACGGAGACGAGGTCACACTCACAGGTGAGACTGAGGGGTCAGGTGTGTGGGTTCGAGGCTTCTGAGGTGTGTAGCCGGCGTATATAGGATTGCATTTTGTCGATGGTGAAAAAAAAATGTGCCAAATGTTTAGATATAAAAATATCAAGCTTTTTCTTCCCATTCAAACCTATTACGAGTAAAAAGCTTAACGTGGTTTACTGTACTAAAACAATGACCTAGAAAAACCAAACCAAGCTTCTCTCGGTTATTACTCGTACCCAATCTGTACTGCTGAAGTGATGAACCTGGGATCCAAAAGGAAAGGACTCGTTCTTACATTAAGCTTTTATGTATAATAGGTTTAAATGGGAAGAAAAAGCTTAATGTAAGAACGAGTCCTTTCCTTTTGGATCCCTGGTTCATCACTTCAGCAGTACAGATTGGGTACGAGTAATAACCGAGAGAAGCTTGGTTTGGTTTTTCTAGGTTATTGTTTTACTATATTTAAGCATGTTTAGCTCTTTTAGTTTCTCTGGAAGTGGCCAAAGTTTTGAGCACTTTTGAGTGTCCAGCTTCCTCTAATGCTCTAGCGCAGTGGTTCTCAATTTTCTCATATGACCTTGGAAAATGAATTAAGGGATTATTTATTTATTAAAAGTCTTAGATTTCTGTATGTGAATCACGCGTGTTTCAGACTGTTCATAATGTTTTAATGAAATTCATCTGTTTTATTAATTACCTGCATCCTGTTACGTAACTGCCTCCCATATTTCGAATTTTATGAGATGTTCTCAGTAAGCCTTTTGCATTGAATAAATCGCCTCTTTGATACTGACGCATTTTTGGACTCATCAGGCGTGTTTTTGAGGCATAAAATGTTTTAGTAATCGTGATTCCACCATGTTTCGATACCCAGCCCTAGGCGTGTTTCTTGTAAACATCAAGACTCTGTAGAGATGGGCATCGGGATTCTGCTCTGTGCTTCACCAAGGTGAATGCTCCCTGGTGGTCCGAGTGTTTCAGAACGACACCGATTCTGGCTGCCTGACCATGACAGGGCCGGCAGGGCAGGGCACGTTCCTCCTCTCCTTTGGGCAAAGCAAGTTGTGCCTGTGTGTGATACCGAACCTGGACTAAAGGCAACACCAGGCTCATGAATGCTGTGTATTAAATACTAAATTTCACCATCCCCTCTCTCTCTCTCTCTCTAGGCTACTGTCAGGGTCTGGGGTACCGCGTCGGTTTCGGATCATGCCGAGGGACGATCGTTCCTGCACTGCAGCAGTGAGGCAATCTCGCCCTCTCATTTCCCTCCGTGTATCCATCAGCCTTCGTCCAGTGACGTCTTTATACACCACGTTTAAATATTCAGGGCCTGTACCGGGGCGGAGCGCGTTCTGTGATCAGCAGTGATGATTAGTACAGTGATCCTATCAGAGAGAGCGTAATCGGTACAAAACGGATCCAGAACTTTGTAACGCCGCGGCTTCATTATTTCCAGAATCGATTTGGCGAACCTTGAACATGACGTCTAATTACCAGAGGCAGTATTGTGTGGGTTACTGACGTCCTGCGAATAAACGTTACTGATTCCTGTTTAATAAGTGTGTGTTTGTGGAGGTGTGTGTGCAATCGATCGGCACGCTGGGTGTCTTTAAGGCAGCGTGATCAGATTGATCGCTCCGTCTCCAGTACGAGTTCGCCTGCTGTGGGGTAATGATCCAGAATTTCACCTCACCTACTTATAAACGACCTTATTCTCTGTGTATATTCCGACGACTGAGCCTTGGTAGGGGTTCAGGCTTTCATCTGGCAGCAGATGGTCCTGAACTTGAGGTGGCCATGATCAGAGCGATGTGGGTCTCTCTTTCATTCTGTGTGTGTGTGTGTGTCTGTGTGTCTGTGTGTGTGTGGAGAGCCTAAGGACCAAGGAGCAAGATCAAGAGAAGGTTAAAAAGTCCTGTACAACAAGATTCACTATATGGCCAAAAGTATTGGGACACTTTCCTCCTACAGGAGCCTTTCCACCTGTAATAGCTTTCACTCTTCTGGAAGGATTTCTACAAGATTTTGTACTGTTCCCGTCTTGTTCGAAGGGGTCAAGGTCAGGGCTTGATCAGATGAACTGTTCCCTCGGTGTCGGAAGCGTACGATTGTCAAAAATATCGTGGTATGCTAAAGAATTAAGATTTCCCTTCACTGGGTCTAAGGGGCCCTGTTATTACCCTGGAGTTATCTTACGAATCCAATTTACTGCAGAAAATTCAGAAATTACTACGAAATGGAGCGTCAATCCTAAACAGCGCACCATAAAGGGCAACTAGAGGGAAAATACATGGACGCCAGTGTTGGTTCTGAGCCCTGTTAATCAATCACATGACGGCGATGAGGTATTTCATTAGGTTTATGCCCAGAGGAAAGAAAAAATCCATAGTAATAGAAGCGCTGGAGTCATTTCTAGTGAGCCGCTGACTCTAGCAGAAGTCGTACTGTAAATGTCAGCTAATAACCAGCAACCCTGTTTCTTATGGACGGAATCAGGCTGGGTGATGCAGTTCATTTTTTAGCTTCAGCACCGGAGCTAATGTGGCTGACTAGTCTAGCTCAGAGCTGTAACGTTACGGGTCAGCTCAAAACAACCAGAGTCACTGATTCCCTTAAATAAACACTTATCTGTAATAGTTTAAGTAATAATATAACATGGGAGGGGACTTCGCCTCTGGGGAGGCAGAACACATGAATAGGCACAACCAGAAAAGGAGACCAGTGGCATGACTCCTCACCAGACCAAAATAACCTGAAACCTGGGACCCGACAGCAAGAGGTCTTACCAAGTCAGGACCTATCAGCGAGAACCCTTACCAGGCTGTGACCCGACAGTGAGAGGTCTTACCAGGCCAGGACCCGACAGAGAGAGCCCTTATTAGACCAGGGCCTGACAGCGAGAGCCATTACCAGACCAACACCCTGAAACCTGGAATCCAACAGCACAAGCCTTTACCAGGCCAGGACCCGACAGTGAGAGGTCTTACCAGACCAACACCCTGAAATCCAGGACCCATTTTGAGTCCTAGCCCCTCATTTTTGATACACAGTGCACTAATAAGAGTGGAGAAGCTGTTGTGTTCCAGACTTTTGCATGACTACTATCAATCGATATACTTTTTCATAAGGGGTATAGTACAGCAGGTGAAATACTGAACAGAGCAGCAAGAACTTCTTAAAGGTAAAGGAAAAAATTCTATTAAAAGGTGAATTATTTATCGACTCCAAAGGGAATTACTGCGTCTCTAACCATCGGCCCTTTCTCCATCGCAGCAGATCTTTCTTCATCTCTGCTCCTAAATAAAGTGGGTGGGAGAACATTACCTCTAAGACTGGCCGGTGCTCAATTTTAGACCCGTCTTGCAGTATTACTTCCAGAAGGAAAAGGAATCTGATCATTATTTCAAAACCGTGGAGTGAGGAGGCTTTGGCGCTCTAATGCGACTCCAAACATAGCTAATGGGTCAAAAAACTACCGGCCAACCTGCCAAGAGCCTGACATGAATCACCACAAGGCTCTTGTAACTTGATTAATGGTTGGGCTGTGGGAGAACAAGCTCGCTCATTGATGAGGAAAGCAGCTGGAAAAAATTATGCTGGGTAACTTCTACATCAGCCAAGTGTGCACCTTATAACCCCAGCCCCAAAAGATCTGCATAATCATGGTTCATCAAAGAAGAAAGTACAGAAAGGAAGCCCTGTTTCGGATATTGTCAGTAAAAACCATGTATAATATTCCATTAATTTGTGTTCATAAGATGCAGTAAAACCCTGTTATCTGAATGAAAATCATTGTGGGAAATTTTTGGTGGAAAATATTTGGATAGTGGGAACCTATTTTCATTACTACCTATGGAAGAATCTCTTCCTGGTTCCTGTATATTCAGAACCCCAACATGTTCATTTGGGGCAAAACCTTGTTTTCTGAATGTACTTCATTTTAGAAAATGGTTTGAAAAGTGAATATTCAGATAGTGAGGAGCTCTTTCCTTTATTAGCTATGGAGGAATCCCTACCTGGTTCCTCTACGTTCATAACCTCACTATGCTTGGTCGGGGCACAACCCTGTTATCCAGATGTACATAGTTTCAGAAATTGGTTTGTACAGTGAAGATTCAGATAGTGACGAGCTTATTTCTGTTATTTCCTATGGGGAAATCCCTACCTGGTACCTGTACATTCAAAACCCTTTCATCCAAATGGACCTCATTTCAGAAAATGAGGAGCCTATTTCTGTTATCAATGGGGAAATTCCTACCTGATTGTTAGCAGAATGTTCCTCATTTCAGAAAATGGTTTTAAAAGTGAAAATTCAGATACTGAGGAGCCTATATCTGTTATTTCCTGTGGAGAAATTCCTCCCTGGTTCTTGTAAACTCAAAACTCCAGCATGTTCAGTTAATGCAAAACCTCATTATCCGAATGTACCTCATTTCAGAAAATGGTTCGAACATTGAATTTTTAGATAGAGAGAGCCCATTTCCATTATTATCTACAGAAGAATCCCAACCTGGTTCCTGTACTTCAAAACCCTGTTATCCGAATGGACCTCATTTCAGAAAATGGTTTGAACAGTGAATATTCAGATACTGAGGAGCCTATTTCTGTT
The DNA here is from genome assembly GCA_025084515.1 of Ancistrus triradiatus. Classification (NCBI taxonomy): domain Eukaryota; kingdom Metazoa; phylum Chordata; class Actinopteri; order Siluriformes; family Loricariidae; genus Ancistrus; species Ancistrus triradiatus. Next base: position 753,493 of record JAJAGP010000012.1, on the reverse strand, counting down.
ATTATAAATGGGGAAATTCCTACCAGGTTGTTATCAGAATGTTCCTCATTTCAGAAAATGGTTCAAAAAGTGAAAATTCGGATAGTGGGGGGACTATATCTGTTATTGCCTATGGGGAACTCCCTACCTGATACATTTCAAAACCCTGTTATCCATATGTACCTTGTTTCAGAAAATGGTATCAACAATGAATATTCAGATAGTGGGGAGCCTATTTCTGCTATTACTTAAGGGAAAATTCCTACCTGGTTCCTGTATATTCAAAACCCCTCCATGCTTGGGTAAAACCTCGTTATACACATGTACCTTGTTACAGAAAACGGTTTGAACAGTGAATATTCAGATAGCGGGAGCCCATTTCCATTATTACCTATGGAAGAATCTCTACCTGGTTCCTGTACAGTCAGCCTTATACATCAGGGTGGAGTGTGTATGTCGGAGCCTCCGTCACACCGCTGGAATTCTCTTTGCTTTGCTTTTTCGGAGCCTGGGTGATGGATAAGTGCTGCAGAGCGACCTTTCACAGAGTTTGTGTGCTTTTAGAGGATCAGAAGAAAAGCCTGGACTGATCCAAACCTGGGGTGAGCCAGAGCCTGTTGAGGTCACGTTACAGCCACTTCATCAACTCGGGGCTCGTTATGGCTGCTAATGTAGGTGGGTGCCAAACACGCCCTACTTGTACATCAGAATCAGCTTATTCATTATTATTTTCTTTTCTCATGCATTATCCCTTAACAGGAACAATGAAGAAAGAAGCAGAGGCATAAAGTCTTCGCTGTTTTTATTACGCAGTAGAAGATGCAGGCTAATCGTAGCACAAGACCATTTGAGGTGAATCTGTTACACCGTGTGCTGTGGCTCGTTCGTAAAAACAGGACAAAGCCATTCAAGACAGTCTTTGTGATTTCAGCTGAGGCACTTGATCACATGCAGATACGATTCGAGAAAATTCTGCAGACAAACACTCAGAGCGACAGAACGTGGAGGCGAAAGGCAGTCACAAAAAAGTAAAGAGACACTAAAGAGAGCTCAGTTAGACCAGCCTGTCCTGGGCATCCATGTACAGAATAGGGCAGTGAGCACTCGCCCTCAGTTTATGGGAAATGTGGCAACCCTCCACTGGAACTGATCCATCTTTGGTTCCTCTCCCTTATCTGGTTCTAATCGATTTAAAGGGAAGCAGATCGACGGCATTTATTGCTTTTAAGTGTACAAATTAATAAAAGATGCCTGGTAGAGTTTTTCTGAAACTAAAAGGAGGATCTTCATTATACATGATCTTAAGATCAATAAGTTAAGCCCAGGAATTTAAGCTTATTCACTTTACCTCAGGACCTTGATCCACCAATGATTTTAGCCCATATACTTAACATAAGATCAGTAACTTCAGGCCAGGAACTGGAGATCAGTAAATTAAGTCTAGGAATTTAAGCTTATTAACTTTAGCTCAAGAACTTTAACCCACCAATGATTTTAGGCCATAAACATAAGATAAGATCAGCAACTTAAGGCCAAAAATTGAATGTCAGTAACTTATGGCCAATAATTTAAGCAAAACAAAGTACTTTTCTTAAAATTAAGAATTTAAGACCGAGAACCTTAGCCCAGGAATTTAATCTTAACTTGACCCACCATAAATTACCATAAATTAAGATCAGTAACTAAAGCCTGGAAACTTTAGGACAGCAACATAAGCTTACTAACTCTGTCCCATGAACTTAAGATCGGTAACTTTATCCCAGGATCTTTAGCCCAAGATCATGAGCTCATGAGTTTAAGCTCAGGAAGAAAAGACCAGTAACTGCAGCCATTGAGTTCAGTAGCATAAAATAAAGAACTTAAGCTTGGCATCCTAAACCAAAAAACTTAAACTAGAAATCTGATGAAGTTTAGCCCAAGAACTTTGACCATTAGAATTAAGCTCAATAACTTCGACTAGAAACATAAGACCTTTGATGTAAGCCCAGATTCATATGATCATGTGCTAATTAAAAACCAGGATTTAGGATCAGGAACTTAAACCCACATGTTTCAGTTTCAGTAATAAGCTCAGGAGCATAAGAAAGACCCTTTAGCCCAAGATCTTAAGCCCAGAAACTGAGGCCAGGGTCATCTGAACCTGAAGATCAACAACATAAGCCCGGGGATGCAGCATCATGAACGTAACTTATTTAGCTCAAGAATATAAGCTCGGAAATGATAGCTTATTAAGAATAATCCAAAACGTCAGGCTAAGAACTTAATATTTAACACTTGGGGTTTAAAGATTAGGAATTTAAGCAGAGGAACTTTAACCCTACGGGTTTTAGGCTAAGAGACTTGCGCATAATTAGGGATCATTAGAAACTCATGTCTAGGAACTTAAGATCTTAAACCCAGATCAAAGTCTAAGTCTAAGAATTAAAACCCAGGAACATTGTGAACTCTAAGCCCGGATGCAGAGAAACAGAAAGAGGAACATAAGAGTAGAAACTATAGCCCATTAACTTCAGCCTAGAAAATTTTGACCCAATAATTTAAGCCCAGATTAAACATCCAGAACCTGATCACAGGAGCTTAAACTCGAGCCACGCTAGTCCAGTGCTCCTGCAGGACCTCGTCCTGAAATGAAGGTGCTGATATTGTGCGAGCTGATGAACGTTTCCGTTATAAATCTGATTATCTTCACGTCCCACACCGTCGTTTTGTCTCTTGGCTGTAAACAGGAATAAATGATGATGTTTCCATGCCGACGTTTGTTTATGAGAAGCTTTGTCAGCAAACTTTCCTGCCAGGCTCCGTCTCCTATTTACACACGCCATCCGTCAGCGCATTACACCCACGTACAAAACCAAACAGGCGCGCTCCGAAGATGAATGGGGAACAGCGCAGACCTATTTATCCCATCAGCCCCCTCCCTGTAGCCCTCCCCACAGTCCAGTTCCAAACCGGAGCGCTTTAATAATGCATTTGATTCATTATATCATCTTCAGGTGAAGGCTGAGCTGTTCTGGGATCGGTTCTGTGCTCTGCTGGGTTCTGCCCAGTCCTGGATCTGTGTCTCATCGATGTGCTTCAGGGTTGGAGTGAGTCCGGCTTACTTTGCCTTTCAGCCTGGAGAGAGGTGCAGCTGAAAGATTGGGTCAAAATAAATCATCTAATAATAATAAAACAAATATTTATAAAGTTGAAATATGCACATTTCTGGGAACCCGACCCACAGTGTCACACAGTGCCAACAAAGCCGGACCCCTGACGTGTCTCTAATAATAATGTAAATGTTAAAGAACAATTATATAAGTATGAATTATTACTGAACTCATTTCAGTAACGTGATATAATGGTAATAAAATGTTTAACAATGAACTGTGCCATTAAATTAAGGATCTAAACCCATTACTTTTACTGCATGACCTTTAAGTTTGTTAAGCACAAGTGAGGAATTTAAGATCAGGAACTTTAACCCGAGGCCTTAAAGTTCAGGAACTTTAGCCTGAGACCTTAAAGTTCAGAAACTTTAACCTGAGACCTTAAAGTTCAGGAACTTTAGCCTGAGACCTTAAAGTTCAGGAACTTTAGCCTGAGACCTTAAAGTTCAGAAACTTTAACCTGAGACCTTAAAGTTCAGGAACTTTAGCCTGAGACCTTAAAGTTCAGGAACTTTAGCCTGAGAGCTTACAGTTCAGGACTTCTTTGGCCTGAGACCTTAAAGTTTTAGGGGCTACTTTAGCTGAGACCTTAAAGGATGATTGTGTGAGGTTCTAGAGACATTGTCTTTGGCGCGAGACCAACAACAATGCTCTTTTAATTACCTCTTTCACCTTCGTGTGTGATTCTCATGTTACTAGGGCACTGTCCCGGCATATTCAACTCTGTTTTCCGCACGGACCTTAAAGTTCAGGATCTTTAGCCTGAGACCTTATAGGTCAGGAAGTGTAACATTGAGACCTTTAAAGTTCAGGAACTTTAGCTGAGGACCTTTAAAGTTCAGGCAACTTTTAGCCTGAGGACCTTAAAGTTCAGGATCTTTAGCCTGAGACCTTAAAGTTCAGGAACTTTAGCCTGAGACCTTAAAGTTCAGGATCTTTAGCCTGAGACCTTAAAGTTCAGGAACTTTAGCCTGAGACCTTAAAGTTCAGGATCTTTAGCCTGAGACCTTAAAGTTCAGGATCTTTAGCCTGAGACCTTAAAGTTCAGGAACTTTAGCCTGAGACCTTAAAGTTCAGGATCTTTAGCCTGAGACCCTAAAGTTCAGGAACTTTTTTGTGATTTTAACTCAAGAAGCTAGATAAGTGCATGCTTGTCTGTGTGTGTGTGGTGTGAGTGTGTGTGTGTGTGTGTGTGTGTGTGTGTCTGTGTCTGTGTCTGTGTGTGAGTGTGAGTGTGTCTGCGTGTCCATGTGCACCTGCGTGTGCTAGTCGTCCAGGTGCTGCTCCTCCCAGGTGGAGGTGGGGATGGCGCTGTATGGGTCCATGATGACCTTGGCACAGCGGATGATCATGGCCACCAGCAGCAGGCAGAGGAAGGCGATGCATGCCAGAGTCAGACCCTGGTCGACGTCCACGAACTCGGGGTCCGGGGTTGTCTCCTCCATCGCTTCGGCTTCTCTCTGTCCACATCGAGCTGGACCACAGCTACCATCCTGATCCCTTATCTGAGAGCCAGAGACAGGCGGAGGACATGAGGGTCCTGACCTACACAGGGGAAACTAATCTGGAACCGTTCCATGGATATTCGTTTGATTGGTTCGTACTTAACTGCCTTTATTTTCCTGACTTTATTTTCTGACTCGGACTCGTTTGGAAAAACCTGGCAACCTTCAAACCCTTGAACAAATGCCCCCTCTGCCCTCTCTCACTTCTTTTCTCTTCTTACTGACACAGAGCTAATAAAGGATCCGGCTTCAGCGCTCTGGCTTCGGGTATCAGGGTGTCCTTCGTACGTCAGCGGGTTCTGGGAGTTTCCTCAGACATACGGAACACGTTTTAAGAGCGCTCCTGGAAACAGTCGCCATGGGAACGGCATTAGCAATTTAATAAAGACAGGAGGGCGCTTTGATCCGGGAGAGTATCTCGATGCCAGTACAGTCCTCAGAACACCGGGACTCACTGTGTCCCTAACCCTGACACTCACTGTCTTCAAACTGCCACTAAAGACTGTTCTTTCACTCGGTGAGCCTTCTAAGAAGAATAAAGCACCGGGAACGTCATGGCTTGGGTTTCCTTGGAAGTATGCAAGCCTATCATCACCAAGCATGATGCCAATTGTTGGATGGAGTGGTGTGAAGCATGCTGCCACTGGACTGTGGAGTCTGACAGACCAGTCTGGGTTTGCTGAACGCCAGCCAGGAGAACGTTACCTGACTGCATTGTGCCAACTGTAAAGTTTGGTTGTTTAATTCCAGTGCAAGGAAATCTTAAATAACCGAGACATTTTGCACACTTCCAACTTTGTAGAACAGTTTGGGGAAGGCCCTTTACTGTTCCACTTTGAGAGTCCGTAAAGGCATGGTTGGCCCGCACAGAGATCTCAACCCCATCGAACACCTTTGGGATGAACTAGAACGGAGATTGTGAGCCAGGCCCTCTCTTCAACATGAGCCACTGACCTCACATATGGATGAATCCCCACAGTTACAGTCCAAAATCTTAGTAAGCCTTCCCTTCGCCTATGGATTTAGAATGGGATGCCAAAAAATCCTTTTGGTCATATAGTGTACGTAAACAAAAATCGCAAAACGCCTTCTGCGCAATATGTTTTGATATTTTTACTCTCAAAGATCTCCTACAATTAAACTTCTCTGTTTTGCACACAAAAGAAGGCGTCCTGAAGAGGCAGGTACACTCGAGTGATCGGTCCGAAAACCAGTCGTCCTGAAGAGTGTGCGATCTTTGTGCTTTTTGACCCCAGAGAGCTTGGAAAAGGGCTATAATATGTCATCTATAGGGTTGGGATTAGAGTTCGGTGTAGAATTAATTAGCTACAGTAATGTAAAGTCCATTGAAAGTCCCCACAATGATAGGAAGACAAACCAGGGTGTGTTTTAGCTTTACTCTGTAGTCTTTACTCTGAGCTCTGTTTCTTTCATTATGGCCCATCTGTCAGTGCTGGTGTCTGAAGAGATCCCACCTGCCTTAGCCACTTTAGCGCACACACACACACACACACACACACACACACACACACACACACACACACACACTGCTTCCAGATGGAACCTGGCATTCACAAGTGGTATTTTGAGCCCTGATCCGTTTACTTGTGTGTTTGCCTTTCGCTAGAGGGATCTCACAAAGGCTGCTTCTCTCTGAGTGTGAGTGTGTGTGTGTGTGTGTGTGTGTGTGTGTGTGTGTGTTGGGGGTTGGGCTACAAAGAAACAAGCTACAAATCTATAAACTTCCCCACCCCAAACACGCCTGACCGAGCCCCCAGGCATAAATGCAGGACAATGTTTGTGAACCCTCTGTGGAGCTGCTCACACTAAAACACAGAAAGGTCCAACAGAGGGTCTAGTAGGGGTCAAAAACTATTTCCAGCCTGGCCTGGAATCAATCAATGAGTGCATAATCAGATTTCCACAGTTACCTGATTGTGCAAGCATACTCTGATTAAGAGCTAGAAATCAGATTACAGAATCTGATAAAGAGCTGGATTTTCTCAGTAATCCGATTACTCAGTGCATGTATCCCCTTACTCTGATTTCAATCGGTTTTCGCAGTCTGCCCAAACGTAAGTGCCCAAAAGGAGTGAAGGGCTGTCCCAAAAGCGGCTTGCAGAATCAAACACGGTTGCCAAACACTTATTCTAAGTGAGTTTATTTTTCTATGAAATTGCTTAATATTGGTGGTTGCAGGTTTTTGGGGGTGTTCCTAAAGTGTAGTTGTTTATTTTCCTGATCCTTTCTTTGTCTCTCTCTGTCCAATATTCCTGCAAAGTTTTTTTTTTTGCTTCTTATGGTCTTATTATGGCTTGTTTCCATAAATCTGATTGCATGTTTCTCTCGTGGGATCTGGCAACCTTGGAATTAAGATAAAAAACTGAACCATCACGTGTGCTGTTTGCTATGACGTGCTTTGAATTGTTTCAAAAACACAGAATCCTTTGTTGAATTTTTGGATCCTGTAAGAGTTTGGATGTGCGTTTGTGTTCTTACCCGGGAATTAAACCCGTGCAGCACCCGCAGAACGGCTACCAAACACTTTTGGGGAGACTCTGAAACGCAGAGTATGCTTGAGGAAATGAAGAATGTGAATGTTCTTCCTCTTATAGAGGGTTGGAAACGTTGAAGATGTTTACAGAAACTGCAACTTTCTGATTTTACAACTGAAACAAGGTACAAGGGGCTGGTTAAGCAAGCACTTCGACTTGATCCCTCAACCTTCGGATCAGTAGTCCAGTACCTTAAGTTAGCAGGGGAAGGATCTGCTGTAGTCAGAACTCTAAACAGCTGCTGTCGCATCGAGAGCCGTTCCAGAAGAGGAATCCACTCACCTCTTCATCACAGCGTGCCAAAACCTAATCACTGCGCTGCCATTCCTATCGCTGGCAGAGCTGTATTTAATCACAGAGTTACAGCGGAGGCCAAAGCTGCCGTTCAGGATGAATGTCCAGGTCGGTCCGAGCCGGCGTCCAAAGAGCATTAGGGATCATATTCTTCGTTATTTAGAGGCCCGGGAGTGTCATTAGCTCCTCGTTATCGTCTGCACTTAATACATCCTGATTACAGCTGGAACAGTTTGAAACAGTCCTGCCTGAGTGATATAAACCTGCCATGGACTGGCACCACGGCCGGGCATACCTCAGCTGTGCCCAGTGGATTCCAGGATAGGCTCCAGACCCCTCTGCAGGGATACGAGGAGTTAAATGGAACGCTTTGCTTTGAATTTTGCTTGTTTTGTTCTTTTTCTCCTGTGCCCTCCAATGGCAGGATTGACCCTGTCCAAATTCTTCTAGATGGGTATCTGTTGTGCCATGAGGGGACTAGTTGGCACACCTGAACTGGGAGAAAATGTGATAGCAAAGACTATTACAGGCTTCCAGATTATTCTACACAGACTCATTCTGAGCCTTCATCTCTCTCTCTCTTTAGCAGGAGTGATATAAAACTCAGATAAAATAAGATTGATGTCAGAAATCCTCCGCTATCCGAGAGCACAGCCCCGGTTCCTCCTCTGATAAAGTTTAATGGTGGCTGAGATTCATGAAGCATGCAGGAACTCAGAAGATTAGACAACAGATGAGAACAGGAAAGAACAGAATAAAAAGACAAGGAGAAAAGAACGTACAGGATAAAATGAAAAGACTTGAAGACTAAACGCCTATAAAATGAGAAGGGAAGAGATGACAAGAGCATAAAGTAACACGATAAAGGAAAAAATACAAAGCTGAGAATAGAGATATCAGTGATAAGTGATATTAAGAGATATAAATATTACATTAAAGAAAGACAAACTGCAAGTGATGACATTAGAAAAGAAGAACTAAAAATTAGAAAAGACGAAAGAATCAAAACTAGAAGAGAAGAGAAATGGGGAAATAGAAATACAGGTACGTATTGGAAACATCATTGGAAAAAAGTTTACAAGAAGATGAGTTAAGGATGACAAAAGGAAACAGTAAAATAAGTAGATAGTAAATACAACAAACTAGGAAAGAAATGACAAAAGCAGAACAAAAATTGAGAGGAGAAGAGAAAGAAAAGAAAAAAAGAGACAGAGGAGATAAAAGAAACCAAACTAGAAAAGAAGAGAACTGGGGAAAGAACTACAGATACGTATTAGATACAGTTTACAAGGAAATGGGTTAAGGAACGAAAACAGTACTGAAGAAACAAAAGAGAAAAGAAAATATTAAACATTAAAGACTATAAAAAACAAGAAAGGAGTGATTACGATAAAATATGAAAACAGACTGGCAAAAAGAAAAAAAAGTAAAGAAGAGAATACTAAAAAAGAAAAAGATGAAATAAGGAGAAACTGAAATAATAAAAGAAAACTTTGCACAAAAAACAAGTTACCAGAAAAGAAACAACAAAATAAGAAGAACAATCTGAGAAGAAAAGAGTAAGAAAAGCAAAACAGAGGGCGAGACGAAATAATCAAAATTTGTAAAAACATAAAAAGGGGGGAAACAGAAATACAGGTATGTATTAGAGCTTACAAGAAGATAAGTAAAGGAATAAAAACAGTACAGAAAAAAATGAAAAGGAAAAGAAAATGTTAAACTTTAAGGACTTTACAAAATGAGAAAATAGAGAGTAAAAGAGAGAGTAAAGAAGAGAAGAAGCCTGAAAAAGGAGATTAAAAAGGAGAAAATGAAACTTCCAGAAAAGAAATAATAATAGCAGAACAAAGATGAGAATCAAAGGGAAAGAAAACCAAAAGAAGAGAAGAGAAGAAACTAAAAAAGTAAAATACTAAGTAAAAGTACAATGGGGGTAAAGAGAAGTACCGATACGTATTAGAAACAATGTTGGAAAAGATGAGTTACGAGCCAAAACAGTAGAGAAGAAATGAAAAAGAAAAGAAAATGGAAACTTTCATGACTATAAAAAAAGAGAGAAAGAGAACGAAGAAAGAAAGGAATAGTTCGCAAGAAAAAAAAAGAGTACAAAGAGAAGAATACTGAAAGAGAAAAAAGAAAAGAAAATTACTAGAAAAGAAATAAGGAAAGCAGAAAAAAAGATGAGAAGAGAAGAGAAAAATGGAAAATACGAGAGCGACAAGAAACATGTAGAAGAGAGAAAGATCTAAGGAGCGATGAAAGGAAAGGAAGAAGAGAAGAAGCTCTTCATCCACTTGTAAGTCACTTTATTCATTCATTTTTGCCATTTTAAAACTAAAGTAGGATAAAAAGCAATGGATTTTTGGAAATGTTTGGATCCAGAAGGCTACGCTCAGGATGAATCCCAGACTTAATGTTTGCACCGAATAAACTTAATGAAAGCAATACCAGTGTAATGAGTCCTTCAGAAGCACCTGAGCAGTGAGGAGAGTACGGCTCACACCCAAGCACACTTGGCTGATCAGTCAGCAGGCTCGGACTGCGTCATTAGTCCCTGATTTATTTCATCACACAGCCTCGTCTGTATTCAGAATGGATCCGTGAGGTGCAGCTTCATAAAAAACATCTTCAACACACGATCGTCAAGAAAAATGAAGGAAACAAGGCCGGACCCTCAGAACATTACAGCCTGTCCTCCCTGAAAACTCCACTCGACTCCCAGTTTGCATGTTCTCCCCGTGTCCGTTTGGGTTCACTCCGGGTGCTCCGTGTTCCTCCCACATTCCAAAGACATGCATTAGGTTAAATGGTACCTCTGCATTTTGTAATGGTCTTATACCTTATAGTTTGGTATTTTCTCTGTTATTATACTCTTCATTATTTCATGTTCCCTGTCTTAATATTTATTTAGCTTCTGTTTCTTCAACCTGTTATTACTATAAACATTGATTAGATAACTTAGTTTAATTCTTACATGTAACGTTATATCATCTAAGCCGCCCAGACAAGTTTGATCCCCATTTTGAGTCTTGGAAATCTCAAGGGTTCTTCCTTATAACGTTTAGGGATTTTCCTTGCCTCTGTCGCCCCAGGCTTGCTCAGTTTGGGATATCAGAAGATCATCTAAAATTGTAAAGCTGCTTTGAGACGATGCTGCATTATAAACACTACAGAAATAAATCTGCACAGGGAGCGGGGTTGAAGTCCTGATGCTACCTTCGGACCTTTGTATCTAGGCACATATGTCCAAAGCAGTGCCAGGAGCCAAACTATTTTGGCAGGCGCTCCACATCATTTAACTCAGCCTGACACTCAACTCATTCAGGGCTCTAAACCTTGTGACAGCAACGAATGTTTATAGCTGCTCTAACAGGCGTGAAATAACTTCTTGCATGAACATTGCCTAATAATTGATGGTGTATCAGCTTTTAATCAAGAACGTTGTGTAGCTGCTGGCCTGTCACGATTACATTTAGTCATTTTAGCAGACGCATTTATACAGAGAGACTCACAGGCGATATCTTACAGTCCAAGCAACTGTGGGATGAGGAGGCCTTTTAACACAGAGTCCGATTTTTAAAGACGAAAAAGTGCACGTATATTAACATCGTCCTTCACACCGAGTATGAAACTGAAGCTGAAACTGAAGCTGCATAAAATGTTTAATCCGAGCCTGTTCTAATTTCTGAGTTGTTAAAATCAGGCTGACCAATCAGAGCTCGGTCGCCGGGCAGAACAGCTCATCAAGAACTTACAGGACGAGCAACAGGCTGCCTCTAAAAACATGGATATTAAAGAAACGATCTGGTGGAATAGAACTGAAAGGCTGGAGAATGATGGAGATAAAGCTCACAGGGACTGGATGGAAGCGTTTGGTTATTTATCTAAGCGATCCCAAAAAATACAAAACTAGAGCTTCATGCACTCATCTTCACTTGTGTTTTTGTTTTGTTTCTTAAAGTTGACGATGTCAAAAAGACACGGTAAAATCTCCAACATATAAAGTGAAAGGAAATTAAAGAAAGCAAAAGCAGGGAGTTTTCAGAGTGTTTAGACAAAAAACATGGCGCACTTGGCGGGAAGGTAATGCTATGTTAAAAACCGCATCCATTTTTCGTGTGATAAAATCCTACTCGGTGTGAAAGGCCTTAATCTGTTACAAATAACTAATTATTTCTACAAAATGTAATGGGGAATACATCACCAATACGCTTATCTTCAGAAAGTGGAAGAAGAACGGATTATAACCGGAAAAACCCCCTGGAGATGCGAGGAGAACATGCAAACTCCACACAGGCGGAGCCACGCGTTTAGACCGACCGCTATCGCATGTACATTATAAATGTTTTTTAATCATCTAGGGTTTTTATTCATCACATGACTTTTTTTTAGCAGTTCAGTCTATGTACCTGTATGATCCAACCTACACAAAGGGTTCTCCCTGACCTTACGTAACAAATCCCTAAGCAGGTATGCATGACATTATATTTCATACCTCTGATATTCTTTATCGTTAAAAGAGTTTATCGTTGCACCTCTTTGAAATTCAAAACATGATTGTATTTCGATGCATTTTGAAAGAGCCTCATAACACATGTGCTGATCATAAATCCAGATCTCGCATCATTTCTGACTCCAACTCTGGACTGCCTGGAGTTCAAGCAAATCGAACACAAATCACACTGCGAAGTACAAACCAAGCCAGAAACTCCGTGCCCAGTTCGAGCGTGTCACTAAGATCTTCGGTCCATGAGGAGGAGAGGATCATAGACGGATGGAGAGACGGGTAACCATGGTAAATTAGAGACAGAGCAGGCGGCTCTTACCTGATCTTACATCCTGTGTAGCATAAAGCGTGGAGAGAGCGGCTTCCTGCTGCACTCCGGCTCCGATCAGGGGCTTTCTGCGCTGCAGCATCCAGCTCTCAGTCCTACTGCACCAGTCTGTGTGTGTGTGTGTGTGTGTGCTCAGCGTAAACCAATAAGATGAAGTGTGCAACCATGTGGAAAGGCAGAATCAAACACACACACACACACACCTTATACACATTATTAACCTTGTAAGTGTGGATGATAAACCCTGGCTCACGATTGGTACCAGAAAGACTGGAAGGCCTGGAACTGGTACCGGAACATCTTAGTGTGAGGACTGGAACTGGTATCAAAACATCTTAGAGTGAGGACTGAAACTGGTACCGGAACATCTTAGAGTGAGGTCTAGAACTGATACCGGAACATCTTAGTGTGAGGACTGGAACCAGAACATCTTAGAGTGAGGACTGGAACTGGTACTGGAACATCTTAGTGTGAGGACTGGAACTTTTACCAAAACATCTTAGAGTGAGAACTGGAACTAGTACTGGAATATTTTAGTATGAGGACTGGAACTGGTACTGAAAGAAGAGCTTGAAGAGAAAAGAGAACATGTCGTTAGGGGTGTTATGAACTGTGATTGTGAAACAGGTTCCTTTCTTGCACTTTAATCATTTAAATTCATATCTAACATTTTGATGGGTTTTTGTCATCAGTAACACATCAGCAGATCGGGTCCGGTGTGCAGATACCAGGCGAGGCTGAGAATGATGTGCCCAGCACCCCGGCCCTGCTTCTGGGTTTTCGGTAATTGATGTTCTGTAAAGTCGACGAGACAGGATTGATAGAAGCCTTTTTTCTGGTACTTTTTGCTGCTGACTCATGAGCTGAGCTGAAATGAGGGGAGTCACGGATCAGCAGGCGCACAAATGGATCCCTGTTGTTGTTGCTCTGGCTTAGAAGTGCATTTATTAAGTCTGTGTGAGGGGCGTGCTCAGAGTACCCGAAAACTGAACTCAGGCAAAAACACGGTTGCTTTAAAAGAATAATTACTCAAGCAGAAGGGAAAGCAGTTATTTAAATTATTAGTTGAGCAGAAGTAGGAACATATCTTAGTAAAAAGACTGCTCGAGTAGTGAGTAACTTCATCAGATCTCATTTAATCATCAGAACAGAACTGCAAAGTCATGGCTTGTTTAGGTCGCACACACAAAAGCACCAAAGTCAATACGTTAGAAATTCTCAACTTCATGTTTTAATTGTAGTAAAGTAAACAAAATGTATAAAAATCATATAAGGACTCATTTCTATGCCTTATTAAAATGAACGGTGACGTTAATTCAAATAAGCACTCATTACAACCTGAGGGATGCAGAAGAGCATCTCTGACCAAACAACACAACTTTGAACCTTGAGTCGGCTGGGCTACGGCAGCAGAAGCACCCTGGGTGCTGCCCACGTCAGCTGACGCTACAATTGGCACGGGCTCACCAAAGTTGGACGATAGAAACATTGAAAAAATGTCATCTGGTCTGATGACTCTTGATTTCTGCTCGATTTTCTGCTGCAGTCGCAATTTGATGTAAACAGATGAAACAAATGAAAGCCTGGATTTTTTGGCACACCAGGGCCTACCTGGGTATTGTTGCTGACCATGTGCACCCCTTTATGCCCACAGTGCCCACTTCTGATGCCTACTCCCAGCAGGATCTAAGCTCAAGGTTTCTTGAACATGACGATGAGTTCACATACTAACACTAAATCCAAACCTCGGTGCGTTCCCTCTAACCTAAATCCTCCCCGGTATGTAGGCCAGGCGGCGCCCTGTTCCTGATTTCCGCTGATGAAAAGTGGGGCGAAATCAAAGTGCAGAACAGCAGAAGCTCCAAACTGGACCAAGCAGCTGCAGAGGTTCGAGTCTGCGCGCAGACGCTGATGAATAGTTTAATGAGCTGTGAGAGAGAATGGATGTGCGAGTCGAATAAAAGCAAACGTGCCTGGCCATGAATAAAGATGATTTAAAACCAGACGGTGTGAAGCCTTCATTTAATATTCTGTCAAACTTTATTTGTCACGCAGAGGCACCCGTGGTCTGGACCAGCTACCACGTAGAGACATGGAAGAGCTCTGAAACTCCTGGCAAAGAGGACGGACCAGAGTCAAAAACAGCTCGGGTGAAATCAGAAATCCATTTGTTCTTGGCTGAAGTCTGAGGAAACCTAAGTCGAGTTCTTTCCTGATCATAAAACGCTTTCTACTCCTATTTCTGTCAAGCTTTATGACCATCTCCCTAGCACGGACCCAGCTGCATTTTACACTTAAACCTAAACAATGCAACAAGGCCACAAACGATGCCCTAAAGCTAAATTAAAAGCAGCTCATGAAGTTAAGACGACGTTTAGAAGCAGACAGTGGTGGAACAAACAAGACTGGAATGAACTGTAGTTCTGTCTCTTTCACCATCTGAAACATTTTTATGACAATCCAAGACCCAGGGGCTGTAGAGTCTGAGGGATACACTATATGGGCAAAAGTATTCGGACACCTCCATGTTAGACATACAGGAGCTTTTATGGCATCCATATCTAAATCCATAGGTATTAATATGGAGTGGTTTGCCCTGTCACAGCTTCCACTCTCCCACGAAGTCTTTCTACAAGATATTGGACTGTGTCACTCCACAGAACACGTTTCCACTGCTCCAGAGTCCCGTGGTGGCCTGCTTTACACCACTCCATCCAACTCTTGGCAATGTGCTTGGTGATTTGCTTGGTGGGTTTAGATATAAAAGAATAGATCAGGATTAAATGTGACTCGTCATGACTTTGAGGCCTCGGTCTCCGGTTCTGGATGCTTTATTAAACTTTTAGAGATAAAACATCAGCGGATTTGGGAGGATGACCTCATTACGGCTCTATTCAGGGCACGTATAAAAAGGGCGAGAGGAGCAGGTTAATGAGGAAAGCCCTGTGGATTTACAGCCTGAATCATTTAGATCTGACGGCCTCAGCCTTACACGAGCCCTGACATGATTTTTAGAGTCTATATATATATATATGGTATGTATGGCACTGTATGGAAAAACTGATATTTCTTTGTTAAACGAATGAATACAGGACTGATACTTGGAAGAAGGTAAGAACAGGTCAGGTAAAGACAGCTGCTGATCCTAACCTTTAATGTCTCGAGTCCGATGCTTTACATTTTGAACCGAGGTACAAGTCATAACCTTTGAAGTTTGTGCTATAAGTAATTTGCTTTGAAGTCTGATTCGACTTGTGAATCCTAACCTTTTGAAGTTTAAGCTGAACTGAGAGTTATAAGCTTTGAAGTCTGAGTTACAAGTTTTATTTTTAATACCAGTTATAGCCTTGAAAACCTTATTTAAGTTACAAGGCGTAACTTTTGAAGTCTGAGTTCAGTTGTTGAACTGAAGCTGAACGGTTAATGAACAGCTTTGAAGTCTGGTTTAAGTTATAAACGTAAGCTTTCAAGTCTGATTAGACTTGTGAGTCCTAACCTTTTGAAGTTTAAGCTGAACTGAGAGTTATAAACTTTGAAGTCTGATTTGAGTGACAAGCCACAAGCTTTGAAGTCTGATTTAAACCGAGTCATCTGCTTTGAAGTCTGGATTAAATTACAACTCATATAATCATAATACCAGTTATAGGCTTAAAACCCTGATTAAAGGTAGAGCCACAAGCTTTGAAGTCTAACTGTGAGTCATAAGTTTTGACTCTGAATCGACTTACAAGCTTTAACCTTTGTAGTCTGAGTTGAATTGTGAGTCATAATCTTTGAAGTCTGTGTTATAAGTAATTTTCTTTTAAGTCCAAGTTAAACTGTTAATGAACAGCTTTGAAGTCTGGTTTAAATGACAAACCATAAGCTTTGAACTCCGATTTGAGTTGGGAGTCTTAACCTTTGAAGTTTAAGATGAATTGCTTTGAAGTCTGATTTGAGTTGCACGCCAGTTGTGATTCATAATTCAAAATAACCAGTATAAAGAACTGAAGTCCAAATAATGTGAACTAAACCGGATCAGTATCAGTGCATTCTCTACATTATTACATTCTACATTTACATCAAGCTTAATGAACCCAATTAATGCATCATTTCATTTATTAGTAACAGAGCAGTAATAAAAACAATAATACTAATGAGCTCGTGCTCTCTATTAACATTGTACGTCACTGCACTTCAACATGACACACTCCACTGAGTCGATTCTTTTGAACCAGTTCTTAAAGCCTAGCTTGAAATGAATCGAGTGATGAAAAGACTCGAGTTTGACTCCTCATTCGGAGTGGTTTCATGGCTAAGAACGAGCTTCTGTAAGAGCAAATAAAAACATAATTACTGGAAGATTCACAATCCTAAAAGTATCAGCATAGTTTTTATTATAAATACATGATTAAAAATATAGTTTGGTTTAACTTCTTTATCTTCGTAATGGTTATAATGATCTTTTAATAAAAAGTACTTTAGAATAAAATTCTAAGAAAAGAGGTATGTTATTTTATTGATCTCATTTTTTTCAAAACAATGTTGTTTTTATCAGCAAAAATCAAATAATGTCAGCATAAAAATAATTGTTTAAATTTAAATAAAATATTTTTACAAAGGACAAGTCAAAATTAAATATATAATAATAATTATAAATATAATAATTTAAATTTGAATTTAATATGTGTACTAAATAATTTTGTTTTTATAGTAAAATACATTGAAGTATTTACTGTAGTTATTTATTTTCTTAATTTTTTAATGCTTCTTAAGAATCCTGTATAATCACCGCTCAGGGTCACGGGACATGCTCTGGATCCTACATTAAAATTTGAAACATATACTTCTGATCAGTGTTGCTTTTAGGCTCAAAATAATAGAAACAGTTCAAACTAACTAAGAGTCGAATTAATTTTTTTTTTTTTTTACAAACAGGTTTACATTTTAAACAGATATATGTTTAACAAAAAACACCGTTGTTTGTCAGAGTAATGACAGCATAGTTCTCATTAAAAACCAATGCTTATTTTTTCACAAAACAATCACATTTATGGTTAAAATAAGACAAATTATATAATAAACAAAAGACCCATCGATTTAAAAGCTCCATTCGCGGTAGAGAAACGATTCTTTGGAATTGACTCAGTCAGATGAGTCGTTCATAAGAAAGCGGTTCGCTCGCGATTCGTCCATCGCTGGTGTCGTTTTTTGTTTTTCAACACCAAGGCGATATGGCTACACCCGCCGCCGTTAATCCGTCCGGTAAGTCAGATTCAGCTGTTAGAAGCTTAGAAAGGTTTGCAGATGACAGAAATAGATTCCGTGTTGCTGTGTGAACGTGTTTTAAACCAAAAACGGACAAAGCTGTGGTAAATACAGATCGGCGCTCGAGCATCCCCCTTCCCCCACTGGCTTTAACTGCGCTGTACCACACCAAATAGATTTAAAATGCTGCTGTTATTGTGCTTATTCAGTACATCTGCTCAGTAATGAGCATTTTGTACAACTGGATTTATTTAAAACGCGAAAAGATTTAATCCGGGCTTTGCTTTATGTCTGAAATGTAAATGAGATGGTGAATACATTTACACGCAACCCTGTACGTGCCATGATTTCATTTAGCCCACTCAGACACGAATATGACTAAAGCCGGGGTTTTATTAACCTTTTTATTCAATCTGTTTACAGGTGTAAGCTTGTGTAACACAGACTAAGCCCTTTTACCTCCTTGTTGTGCCTGTTGATTGCGTTTTAAACACATAGAAGCTCACCATGGCTGGGCTGAAGGAATCAGGGTTGCCAGATTGATGACTTTAATGTGCTAACTGTTAACACTTACTAAGTCACTATAATAACGCTGACTCATAATTAGGTTGCGTTTAAATAAAGTATTGCTAACTTCCTAAAGCTGATTTTATTCCTTACGATGTCTATATTTTTTAAATCTATAAATGAGTAAAAAAAGGAGAAATACAAGAAGATCTGGCAACCTATGAAAAAGCATTTTTTTATGTATTTATTGTGCATTTAATTCTAAATTTAGATATTTATGCTATAGTTTAGCAAATTCCAATTCCAAAATATGTAGTGTATTTTAATAATAATAATAATAATAATAGTCATTTGAGTATAAATAGATTATATATCAATAAAATTATATTTTAATTATAAAAAATAATTTGAATGTTTAATTAATTAGACGCACTTGTTACAGATATAAATTCATGCAAACGTTTCAAGTATTTATATGAATAAAAAAATAAATAAATTGATACATATATGGTCATAAATTTTGATAGGCAAGTGTAACTGAGAACCCTGTTAGCTTTAAAATAAACAGAAATTAGTTTTTCTGGAAAACAAAACTTTTTCTTAATTTATGGTTTATTAGTGAATCCTTTTACATGTTCTAAGAGTTTTAAACTAAAATAAAACATGTATAATATATATATATAAATACGTGTATATATATATATATATATATGCGTATATATATATATTACGTGTGTATATATATATATATATATTATATATATATATATATATATATATATAATATATAAATAAAATAAATGGATCGAATAATTAAAAGTTACTAAAATGAAGCATATATAGTTAAAATAAAATTTAAAAATACAATTTATTAAGTAAATAAAATACAGATGAAAAAAGTAAATAATGTACTTCAGTTTAATAAATGAAACTTAATAAAACTAGACATATAGCCTTAGAACTGTACTGAATTAATGGATATTGTTAATTCAAACTTAAAATACACGTATAGCGCGTATATATGGAAAAACCTTTTTTAAGTTGAAGCCGCTGATATGAATAAATCTAACACATTTCAGTCTGTTTGCTCGTTTTCTGTCAGTAAAGTCACGAAGGTGGAGGCGTCTGTGTGGGTTCCTTCTATTTCAGGCTAACAGTACGATGTGTGTGGGCATCACATCATACCCATACACCTTGTTCCAGAACCATGGGATATAAATAAGGAGCTGGTGCTGCGTGGCATATGCACTAGACTTCGCTCTTCTGGTTTGCATCCAGTAGATTTTGGACCGTGACTGTCGGGATGCACTTCCATTCAGCCACAAGAGCTTAGTGAGCTTAGTGAATCAGAACACTGGCCCTGATATTGGGTGATACGCTTGGGTATAACGTCAAATAGATGCTTTACAGCTGGCAGAACGTGGCACTGTGCGTTATAGTTCTCCTGGCAAGTTAACTGGCATCGTTCTGGTGACCTCTGGCATGAAAACACAACCCTGACTGAGAAAGTGGAAACAAAAAGCAATTTGTGTCGCATAATTTCGCTTTAAATGCAAAGTAGACACCCATGGCTGGATAGAAAGAGTTAGGGTTGCCAGATTGATAATATTGGGTTTATGTGGCTTTTTCTTGTTTTTGTAAATAACATAAAATATTTTTGTTTTTTTGGCCTAAACTAAAACTGTGGTAACACTAATGAATAAAATGCATTTTTTTTATTTTGTATTCCTGATTTTTATTTCTTGTAAATAAATGAATTAAAATGTTAATTTTACTTTTTAAAAAGAATTCATTGTAGGAATAGTGTAATTTTGTATTATGATATAATTATTTTATATCGCTTTTTTAATTAGGATTCAGTGATCGAGCATAAATAAATGAAATACAAGAAATATAAATAAGATAATAAAAATCAGAAATAGTTTTTTTATATATATATTTGTTTAATACTTGGATTTATTTCATGTATTTTTTAATACATTACTTTACATTTCTCTGCACGGGTTCATGTGTGTGTTTGTGGTTTGAGTAAAGAAAAATCGTATGTTAGGAAAACGATAAACCAAAATAAAAGTCAAAATTAAATGCATGACAGCTCTTTAAATATAGCATCTGTTTCCTATTATTAGTTCATTAAAGTCCATAGTTTCAGGAATAAACGTGATTTTTGACCATATTTTAAATTTATTTTTACCTCACCCTCGCAGTTTAGTTTCCTGGGATTTTGTGTTATGTGGAGGTTCTAAAAGTACAGCCCATAATATTCCCGGCGGATTAAACACAGGATGCGTATGCAGCCGAAGAAAAGCAGAGCCTGTCCGACTCGTTTTGTTGAAAGCATTAAAGCGGGTTTTTTCCGCAGCGCCTCTTTG
Organism: Ancistrus triradiatus; assembly: GCA_025084515.1. Lineage (NCBI taxonomy): Eukaryota > Metazoa > Chordata > Actinopteri > Siluriformes > Loricariidae > Ancistrus > Ancistrus triradiatus. The sequence continues at coordinate 733,050 of JAJAGP010000012.1, read as the reverse complement.
GAAATGCAGATGAGAGCCGATGAATGAAGAACGCGAGCCTTATTAGCACCTGGTCGTGGCCCCGGGGCGCTCCAGCTCGATTAGGAATGCACAGGAGCATTGTGGGTAGTCAGGCGTCAGCAGGGATGAAGGACGCGGTGTTTAGAAGCCAGCCGGCCGTGTTTGGTCGAGCGGTCCCGAAACCCCCGCTCACTCGGACTCGGACGCAGATTCAGATGGGAGTCCTGCGGCGCCTGTGGCTCTGAGATTATAGATGGAATTGATTGGCTTGTGTTTGCGAACCGTTGGTCGGCCTGCCTCGGGGGCTCTGGGTGTGGCGTGTGGATTCGCTCTCTTTACTGAGAGATGCTAAACGCGCGAGTTTAAGAGAAGAATAGATAAATACCGAGGCTGCGCTGTGCATGTTAATACGGATACGCTCTGAAATCCAAGGTTTTGTCCCTTTTGGCTTTCCACCCGCTCTGAAACGGTCCTTTTTCTGGCCCTTTTTCCATCGTAAGCATGTGGTTCGACCCCTGGGGGGACATTCGCGTTAAACTGTGCATAAATACATTATATATTCCATGGCAACCACACAACAACACCATAGCAACCACATAGCAACACCATTGCGGCCACCTGCAATATCATACTAACTACCTAGCAACCATGTGGAATACTGTAGTGACTCTCTAGTAACCCCCTAATAATAAACACCATGGCAACCACCTGTAATATTGTACTAAACACCATAGCAACCACCTGCAATATCATACTAACCACCTAGCAACCATGTGGAATACTGTAGTGACTCCCTAGTAACCCCCTAATAATAAACACCCTAGCAACCACCTGTAATATTGTACTAAACACCATAGCAACCACCTGCAATATCATACTAACCACCTAGCAACCATGTGGAATACTGTAGTGACTCCCTAGTAACCCCCTAATAATAAACACCATAGCAACCACCTGCAATATCATACTAACCACCTAGCAACTCCCTAACAATGACCTGGACTATCATAGTAACCTAGCAACCACGTGGAATACTGTAGTAACTCCCTAGTAACCACCTAATAAAATACACCATAGCAACCACCCAGCAGCTCCCTAGCAGCCACCTGCAATATCACACTAAGCACCTAGCAACACCTTAGCAACCACGTGGAATGTCATACTAACCACCCAGCAACTTCATAGCAACCACCTAGACTATCATTGTAATCTAGCAACCACGTTGAATATTGTAGTAACTCCCTAGTAATCCTCTAATTATATACCCCAGAACAACCAGTAGTGCATTCTGGGGAATGCAGTTCCCAAGGTTAGACCTGCAGAGAGACAGAGAGAGAGAGAGAGAGAGAGAGAGAGAGAGAGAGAGAGAGAGAGAGACTGTACTGATCGTATATGATGAAGCTTTAGGTTATTGGGATGGATCTATGAGTGGAACCAAGAATGAAAAAGTCGTGGCAGAGGAGGGTGAAAATGAGACAGGGAGGCGTCCCCGGCCCTTCAGTCTCACAGCGTGGATTAATGACACCGCCCTGAAGATGATGGCGAGGTCGGAGAGAAGCACAGTGGAACGCTGCAGTTATTTATGGGCCTAAAACTCATTTCCCGGGTACGATGGAGGACAGATCACAAATTTTCTGGAGGCCAGAAGCAGGTTTAACCCAGAAGGCATGCTGATCAGGACATCCTCACAGTTTGTAAGGTAGTTATGGGTTTGGAGAGAAGCGCCTCCTGCTGGAACGTTGTGCTAACTTTTCCTAATATGACTGCCTGAGATTCGTCTGCATTCAGCCAAATGTAGAAAGGATGTGGTGGCACAGCGTCTAAGGCTCTGGTTCAAATCCATGCCACCGTTCAGCCTCTGAACAAGGCTGCCGTGTTCTCTCTGGGCCTGTGTGAGTCAGCAGGTCTTGGACTGGGCTCCTCTTCAGAGTATTTGAATGGTTTATGCTAAGAGTTTTCCAGACATTTTCGGATCATGGAAGCATTTTCTGTATTTGTGTGTTTTCTAAAGCTTCCATCACTTTTTGTCTAACACACCTTTCTTGTGTTTTATGTAGAGATGGGTACAGACCTGCCCGGCCCGGTGGCCATGGCAGGCGCTGTGGTGGGTGCAGGACAAGTGAGGATGGCGGGTACCATGCCAGGGCGAGGGGGAAAGAGGAGATCGACGGGGTGAGTGTTTGATCCGATGAATCATAACGTGTTATAATTATGTTATTGTCAAGATTCAGGTTTATTTATATAGAGAATATAAATAAATGTAAAATAAAATGTAAAATCTATGCAGATTTTTTAGTTTACATGAACTTGGGTAATCAGAATCTTTTTTCTATTCTACATCTAAATCTTATTTCTATTTTACATTTGCAGCCAATAATCTCACAGAAAAATGTCTGCTGATGTAAATTTCTTATTTTCTTTTCGTGGGTCCTGCATTTCATTCCAGGGTTGCCAGATCCCACCAGGGAAACAAGCAACCAGTTTCTTTAAAAAACAGGCAACCTTCTACAATGTGAGAAAGTGACCACTTGTTCTGTTAATACAGAAAGCCTGGGTTCGGTTGAAGCACGTCCTTCCAGATGGTCATTAAAACCTAATTATGCTTTTTAATGAGGAACCCGGTCTATTTATTTATTTATTTATTTATTTAATTTTACATTTCTTGGACACTTTGGAAGCTGCTGGTTGATCTGTTTAATGTGCGCTGCCGTTTTTAATTAGCTCTTCGGGCACAAACGCCAGAGTCAGCATGGTTTCCATGGATAAATGTCGCCTCGGCCGCCCACGCCCTGCATCGCTAACACGTGGGCTTGCGTTGTGGCAGCCTGTGCCCTGCTGTTTCCTCATTTTTGGCCTTTCTGTTCCCCACTTGATTTGGATTAAGCAGATCTATAAATGAAAGAATGAGTGAATGTTATAACTCAAATTGACCCCGCACGGCTTTTGGGACATTCTTTGGGACCGAGCGCACTTGCAGTTTAGGCCACATCCCTGCTTTGTTCTCTGTTAGTTGCCTGGTGTTTGTTAAGTTCGTTTAGAAAAGACCCGAGTTCCTGCCTCCGGGTGCCTCTGTCCTGGCTCCTCAAAAGCGGGGGCTGTTTCTGAGGGGGTCCAGAACCTATCCTGGTGCCCACCGGGTGCAGTGGTAGGAGTGGTGGGGTAGAAAACTGCCATTGTAGTCCCATTTTTCCTGGTCAGGATATTTAAGACTTTGGTGCCCATCCCTGGAGAACAGGGACCCCCTGGGATCGCTGGTGCAGGACCCGGTCGGCACTCGGCCCCAGGTTCCTGCAGTGGTGGGCTGGTATGTTAGACCTGTGTGCCCCTGGAGCGCCCCCTGCTTTTAATGTCATGAATAAATACATGGATTAATCAGTCCAGATCCAGAAGTTTACGCTGGTTTTATAAATCGATGAATCGAGATGTGTGTGTTTGGTTTATCGATCTATTAATGTGAGTTTCTAATCCTTTCCTGGCAGGATGGACTTCGACGATGAGGACGGAGAAGGGCCGAGCAAGTTTTCAAGGTTAGAAAGTCTGTGTTTACGCTGTGAAGCGAGTCACGTCATAAGCGAGTCATGCGCCGATCCCATGCTGTGGGTCAGTACCTTAAGCACGTCATTCCAAAAAGTAATAAGCACTTTGTTTTTATGAACAGAGCAAGTCGAGTCAAATTTATTTCTAGAACTCTGTCTGTAATGGAGCTTTATGACTATCTAGACCAGCGGTGGGCAAACTTTTTGACTCGGGGGGCCACAATGGGTTCTAAAATTTAACAGAGGGCCGGGCCAGGAGCAAAAGAATACAGTGTTTGCGTGAAGTAATATAAATGACATGTAAAAGCCATTGCATAAAAAATATTTTGGCCTTTAATAGGTAGTAAAGCATGAATTTGCAAGGCTTTTTGCACAAATTATTTTCAAAATGCATTTTTTCACAACACAGTACAGAAACGTAAATCAATTTTCAGTGGGAACAGTGTTGTTGGTCTCCCTTTTTTGCCAGTGCATCGAAGTCTGGAGTAAGTTTTGTTGTGGCAATTCTCAGTATAGATCTGAGGGTGTTGGTCCGTTAAACTTGGATCTGTGGGCGGGGGATTTGTTGACGTTCATGACGCTGAACGTCTGCTCACACACACACGTAGGTGGAGCCAAACAAGTATGCCATCTATCGAGGAAACGCAGGAATTGCAGGGAAAATTCTAAATTAATGAGGTTTATTAATATTACGCTCACTCATTTAATATAACGATAGAATTTAGACAAGTTCGGCGGGCCGGATTAAAAAGCCCAACGGGCCGTATATGGCCCGCGGGCCGTAGTTTGCCCATGCCTGATCTAGACCCAAAACCTTAACTGAGCAAGCCTAGGGCGACAGTGGTGAGGAAAAACTCCCAACATTGTAAGGAAGAAACCTTGGGGTGGCTAAGACAGCCTAGATTTTGTACGTAATAATCAGTCAGAACTTCTTTCTTTATTTTAGCTTTATCTCATAGGTTTGCATTATTATTCACTATTCATGGAGCTCCAAAGTTTATTTACAGTAGAATAATGGGGTGGACTATGAAATGGATAATAAGGGCCTCTTTTTTAGAGTGTTCACAAACACGTCTGCAATTTGCAGCTATGTTCCTGCGTTATTACTAAAGTGTTTTAGTGTTACAACGTTTATTTCTGTTTTATCGCGTATCTGCGTTTGTTACAGCCTTAGTTACAGGACTATCGGCGTAGGAAGCGTGGGATCGGTGCATCGCTGTCATAAATGTCCTTCAGCATCACATACAGTCCATGAATCATGCCTTATCCTTATTGTTTTCTGCATTTGCTTTGTTAAATCGTGTTTTATTTTGACTTTTCCAGCACCTCGGCCCTGCTGCAGCTCCACTCTGTGCCCAATCACACCCATTTTATTTAGTGTCTCCGTTTGTTTGCTTCACCCTGCCGTTTCAGTGCTTGTATGGAGTGGAAACAGCGTCCTCTGGTGGTCGCGACACGTATCTACGTCCAGTTATTTAGGATGAGAAATTCGTTATGGTTTTCGCTAGCCAAACAGTTCCAGGAGAAGGTGGAGAAGGATTTGTTAGGCAATAACATGCGTATATCCTCCGTCATTGGACTGATGATTTGAAGCTTATTTATTCAGTATGTCATATATTACAGTTCATTCTGAATACAAGTGATAAAACACAGCCACGTGAGACTGGTTAACTGAATTGAGCTTTATTTTGGAATCTGTGCCGGATAGCTTAAGATTCTCAGACTCTGGTAAACAGAATTGTGAGCTTGAAGTACTCACCAAGTGGCCTTGAGGAACAGGGTGCAGTCTGTGTAGCTGCTCTAAAATACATGGGTTTTACAAGCGACAACGAAACCAAGCCAAGAACAGCAAGTATTCAGAAGTTGTGACTGAATTTAGGGTCAGGGTTTGGGAGCCTCCTAAGATAAGCAACATAACCACGTTTAACTTTTGACTTCCTTCTGAAATAGATCGTAACGCGGCCCTTAAATGTCTCAGGTTTGGCCCGTGCACGCTCTCTCTGTCTTATCTTGCATGGTCGATTCATCTCCAGTCCATCTTCATTCACACCTGTTGCACGTTTCCTCGCTCGCCTTCCCTCCCTCACGTTGTTCTCTCTCTGTTTTTAGGTATGACGATGATCAGATTCCCGCCGATAAAGAGCGTTACGCCAGGTAGGGCGACGCGGCACCTCTAAACACCGAGCCTACCCACACAGAGGCCGGCCTGATCAGTCCCGCCGGACATAACCCGAGGGACTGCGCCAAGGGGCAGAGAAACGTTCAGAAAAGTCGAAACCATAAACACCAGTGGATCGTCTGGAAACTTTTGCACAGCGCCAATGCAGTACAAATGCAGAAAGGGGTCACGTTTGTTCCCCTAGAGTTCCTTGTGTTATGTTCAGTTCGTAGTAAAGCGACAAAACGCGTCAGCTTACGTATCGTTCAAACCTAACGTATTATTTTTGGATTCTGAACGAGATAAAAGAAAGTTACACCACATCTGCAGGGGCATGAGTCCGCTTTGCACATTTCTGCAGATAAAACATGTAATATCTAGGAGAGTGGGCACTCGGGGGGCGCATTTATGCCCGCCCACCCCCACAAGGACCTGAGGGGGGAGGGGAGGTCGTTTGGGGACATGTACCAGCTCTGGGCATGCTTACTTAAAATGTGGATTGACAAAATATTGGAAACACCTCTAACGACATTGAGAGTGCCTCTGCCACCTTATAGACCAGGGGTTGTAGTGCGCCACCTCGGGGATGGGAGGCGAGTCTGTGGTTTGGGACCAGAGGTGCCCTGGTGCCAAATATAGTTATCTAAAAGCAATAATGAGGAAGTATTATTATTTAAAGGATTATTATAAATAAAGGATTATTAAAACAGGGTTATTTTCTGTAACAGTGGCCTAAAATGTGACCTCGGATTCCATTTAATTTTTCAAATTCACTTTTCATCTCCATCTATAACGTCTCCCGCTTCCTCACCCCCTGCCTGTACTCATACATCTCTAACTCATAACGGGGTCTGTTCCTGGGAGCTGCTTTAATTAGGGGAACTTTTAGGTCCCCAGGTTATAAATTCATGTTATTAATACTTTGTTATAATATAAATAGCTTCGGTATTACTTAAAATCATTATGATTTCCAATGTTTTAATGTTTTAAACATGAATACTCAACCCAGACTTTAAAACTTCTGCTATAATAAAATGAAAAAGTCGTTCAGTCATGAAAATATCATGTTTTTGTATAAACCTAAAAAGAACCAGAATGTGTTCTTTTTGTTCATCTATACAACTTTGGCATATTTTTGAACGGTATATGATAGGGGTGGGCGATGCAGTATTTTCCACTATTGATATGATAACGATATAAAGTGGAACTTCAGAATATGAACTTCATTGGTTCCGAAGGCCGTTCGAAATCTGATTCAAATTTTCCCATAAGTAATGTAAACAGGATTCATCTGTTACTAATCCGACCCCCAAGTGATTGTTTTTACTCCTAGTTTTGTATGTCGTTAAGAATTAAAAGCATGAATAGAGCAAATGGACATAATGCAAGAATAAAAATCAATAAATACATGAAAAAAGAGAAATTTAAAGACGTGAAATAAGTGAAAATAAAGTGAAACTTTATAGACACTGAGGTGAGCGCAGGGACAGAACTGGGGGCGAAAAAAATGTTCGAATTGAGTGAAGAGGCGATCAAATTCCAAGGTTCCACTGTAATATCGGGATCTCCCAAAATAAATAAGTTAATATATAAATAAAAGAGATGAGAAATTGTTTATTTTTTCTGTTATGAATTCCTTCTGAATGCAGCTCAGAATTGGTCATTAATAAAGTTTAACTTATAAAGTCAAAACATCAGCGTCATTTCAGTAGAAAATGTTGCTTTTGGAGGTGCTTATGTTTATTTTGTTTCACTGTTTCTCGCTGTACCTTGGTACCCACCTACTGGGGCATAATGAGTTATCTGATGATAAGACTTTATGCTGTAACCATGGAACAAAAGAAGTATGAGAGAAGAGACATTTTGATTATTATTTGGAAATGTGAATAATTGAATCATATTTAATATTTAAATTCTATGTAAGCTCAGTTACAGCCATCATTACTTCTTTAAAGCATGTAAACAATAACTTGAAGTAATTAAAATGAAATAATAAAAAATTTAAGGTGATTAAAAAAGCCCCCCCAACTGAAGAATCACCCCATTACTCCCTTTGGATTCATTATTTCTCCTCATCACTGGCTCTGATCCGATCCTGGACAGAGAGTGGAATGTAAAGCAGAATTTTACGTAGTTTTGGGTAATATCATTATTAGAGTAGCTACATCTTTTTCATCTACTGTCTGTTGCTTTTTCGTATTGCATGTCCCTGTTCTTTGAGAGATGACCCATAACTGACTGAAGCAGGGGGTCTCCAAAGTGGGGCCTCTATTAGGGCAAAGTTTAAATCAGGATTTTAAACTATTCCAGAGTTATTTCAGCTGCGGAGCCTCTTCCACCCGCTGAGCTGTGGCCGGTTTCTCTGTGCAGAGAGAACCACAGCGAGATCGAACGGCGCCGGCGTAACAAGATGACTCAGTACATCACCGAGCTGTCGGACATGGTGCCCACCTGCAGCGCCCTTGCCAGGAAGCCCGATAAACTCACCATCCTGCGTATGGCCGTGTCCCACATGAAGTCCATGAGGGGAACCGGAAACACGTCCACCGACGGGGCGTATAAGCCCTCCTTCCTCACCGAGCAGGTACACACCGCCCGTTACAACACATGGAGCATTTTAATTTCTTAACCCGCTATCTGAACTCCCACTATCTGAACTCTCGCTATAACAAACTGGGTATTTTAATCTTCTATCATGCTATCTGAACTCCCGTTATAACACGTGGAGCATTTTAATTCCCTAACCCGCTATCTGAACTTTCTCTATAACAAACTGGGTATTTTAATCTTCTATCCCGCTATCTGAACTCCCGCTATCTGAACCTCCGCTATAACACATGGGGTATTTTAATCTTCTATTCCGCTATCTGACCACCCGATATAACATCGTGGGTATTTTAATTGTCTATCTCGCTATCTGAACTCTCGCTATTTGAACTCCCGCTATCTGAACTCCTGCTACAACACGCTGGGTATTTTAATCCTCTGTCCTGCTATCTGAACTCTCGCTATCTGAACTCTTACTATCTGAACTCCCGATATAACACACTGGGTATTTCAGTCCCCTAAGCCGCTATCTGAACTCTTCATCTTAATCCTGCAGGAGCTGAAGCATTTGATCTTGGAGGCGGCGGACGGGTTCCTGTTCGTGGTGGCGGCTGAGACGGGCCGTGTGATCTACGTGTCGGACTCGGTGACCCCCGTGCTGAACCATCCGCAGTCCGAGTGGTTCGGCAGCACCCTGTACGAGCAGGTCCATCCAGACGACGTGGACAAACTCCGGGAGCAGCTCAGCACCTCCGAGAACTCCATGACGGGTAAGGAAACACATAAAGCACATAAAGCACATAAAGCCCAGGCTTTAGTCACTGCAAAAATTCCGTTGCAGAACTGTTCCTTTGCTTCATTTCTCCTCCAGAGGGCGCTCTAAACCCACCCTTAGCGTGCTCCTCTCATGCCTGCGGAGGCCTGCTCCTCCCTCATCCTTATAATCCAGCTGAATGATGTTAATCAGTCTATATTTCATTCTGTTCACATTCTGACAGCCAGCACTTACCTTACTATAACAAAAGAATATTATATTGCAATTACTGTATGTAAACAAATCATAATACTGCATAATTATAGAAATAAATGTACTGTACATGTATTAAGCCTATTGATATCATATGACAAATTCATAATAATAAATAATTATATTTATTATATAAATATATTTTTGTTTAATATATTTAATTATTTAATTGGAAATTATTTTTAATGAATGTCAATTTTAAATTAATATTAATTTAAATGTATTTTTAAAAAGTACATTTTATTTACAATATATTTATTTAAACATATTAAACACACAAGCAAATAAATAACGATGATAAATACATAATAAATATAAAATAAATATATAAATACATAGCACATATATATTTTTATATTATATAACAAATACATAATGAATAAATATATGTATTTCGTAATATTTAATTTAAATATATTTAATAATAATTTAAGATTATTTCATTGGAAAATGCAATATTTAATTGATTTTATAAAAATAGTGTTACATTATAATTACTATATACGTATTTAAAAATAAGTAAATAAAATGAAATAATAAATAATGCATAATATATACAAAGTGTTATATTACAATTACTATATATATAAAATAGTTGTAAAATAAATACATAATAAATAAATACATAATAATAAGTAATTGTGTAACTATAAATATATTATTTCATGTTTAATAATTAATTTAAATATATTTAATTACTTAATTAAAAATTACTTAAATACAATACAATATTTAATAATGAATTAAAATTTATTTTAAACATTTTACATAATAATTACTTTATATGTATTTAAAAATAGGTGTTATATATATTATTTATATACTTACATATAAGAAATATATAATAATAAGTGTGAATGAGTGTATGTATCAATATAAATATTTTTTTAAATGTTGGAAATTTAATATGTTAATTATTAAATTAAAAATTATTTGAATAAAAACTTTATTAATGTAAATTAATTTTAAAAAATTAAAAATGAATAAAGCAGAGAGCTGTGCCAAAAATTTGTCGAAGGAAATTCCGTGCTGCTATGTTTCTGAATGAAACGTAATTAAAGTCGTACCGTTGGATCTCGGCGTGCTCAATAAATCATTCATGTCTGTAGCGAAACAGTTCGTGAGTGAAAATTGATTTGCAAAAATTCTCATTTGTAGCCTCGGAAAGGAAAAGTGCGAAAATCAAATACTCATTTTCTTCGTTCCGTGGCTAAAGGCCAGTGCTGAATGATTTAAACGTAGAAAGGTCTCAAAGTTTTCATTACAGTGTGCTGAAAGGTGTCGAGTTTTGGTTTGGCGTTCGCTCCGTGCCCGGGTTGTGTAACTTTTCCGTTTCGCATATGGGAGCAGACATGACAGGAGCGCTGACTGATTGAATCCGGTACAGATTTCCAGTCCGGGGTTTGCTTGTCAGGTACAAATAGCTACACTGATTCAGCTGTTGCTCCGGGGGTTCAGCTCACGGAGGGAGACAGAGAACGAGGCGAGTTCTTATTATACGAGACAAGCAACACGACAGATGTAATAAGAACAGAGCAGAGAACATGACCGGCAGTAAACACTCACGGGAGCAGAGACAGTGCCAAATTCAGTGCCGAATAAAACAGTAGTGGTGCCAAATACAGACTGACCTCATTCCTGTTTCTCGCTTGTGTTCATCGGTATGTCGTTGTGTTATGCCGGTTAATCAGCCTGAGATGCACATCTGTATAATATATGACTGTGGCAGTCTCTCCGGACACCTGTACCCTTTGGTCCTTGCCCGCTGTGCCACCCCAGTCCCAGCTGCACCGTACAGAGGAGGAGAGGAGCAGCTGTCATTTGATATCATTTGTTAAACGCAGACGGATAATCAAATCACGTCTTCCTGCGGCGAGTCCAGATCAAATATTGATCCGTTCCCGATCGGGTTTTGATAGGTTCGTATTTCGGAGCGATTTCAACCCGAGCAGCTGAGGGATTTCTCCCTCCCTGCCCTCCCCCCGCGTTGACCTGGCACGCATGAATGATTCAGAGCGATTCTGAAGCGTCTGCGTTCTGCCGTGTGAAGGGATGCAGAGCGGAGATCGATCAGAGCTGAACCTCCACCTGCTGCCAGGTTTGTTTTAAACGGAGCTGAACGGTTCAGGTGATGCAATCTGAGAAAATCTGCGTGTCTGCAGGGAGAGCAGAGATAGAGATATAAACAACGGCCTAATGCCCGCATGGATCTTCTGGATTTCGTGGACTTACTGAATGAGATATTGTACAAGAATCTTAAAAATGATAAACACATAATGGTGTGTCCTATTGAATGTTCTGTAGAGAAATCACAGAAAAGTCACTTTAAAAGTACATCTAAGTACAGTGGTACCTCGGTTCATGACCCATTTTGGCTATGTGTCTCGGGTCTCGGCGCTCTTGCTTAAACTTGTATGAGTCAGTTGAAACTTGATTCATGATTCACGATTCAGTGATTCAGATTCACAACAGCTGTCTCTCAGTGCAGATCTGCGCCGTGTTCATCTTGTTTTCCTTTATTTTTACATCTACGGTATTCTTAGTGCTAATAAATCTCCCTGGGTCCTAAAATGGTTAGTTATAGGACAACTGGAACTGAGTTCACCAATAGAGTAAGTGTTTTTTCTTACTTCTCACTTTCAGTCCATGAATCACTAAATGACATGAGATTTTTTAACTCTTTGTTATAATATAAGCTTAGTGTTAATGATTTTGCCGTTTAACTGTAGTTAATGTAAGTGTTAGTGTGCAATATGATACAGTACAGACTATATTAAGCTCATCAGTTCATGATCCATAACTTATGATGGATTTGTTGAACTTATCCCCATCATAAATCGAGAGCTCCTGCACAATACAGCTCCATTAATGCTGATAATCTTATACAGGGGGATTTTCTGGGATCTGGAACCGATTCGTTCAATTGACATTATTCCTTATGGGAAACATTTGCTCGGGATTGTGGGAGTTCAAGTGGTCACTGTACAGCTCCACAGATTCCCAGCTCGATGCCAAACTGGCACTCGGCCCATGCGGAGAAAATGAAGACTGGCCTCGAGACTGACCGGACTCGGTCTTGTTTCAGTCTCGGGGTTCAAGGTGTTGAGCTGGCCTCCAAATTGCCCAGATTTCAATCGATTATGGAGGTCTCACCTCGCAAGTATCTTGTGCTAACACTAGTGCCAAATTCTCCAGGATGTCTTCAGAGGTCCAGGCCTCGAGTCTTTTCAGATTAGTGCCTAATGCTATCCAGACTCTAAAAACTAAAAGAAATCCTCAGTTTGATTCTTACATTCATCAGCTTGGGCAGATTAAGAGACTAAACCAATGCAATAATGCAAATCTGTGTTGACCTTATAAGACTTCTCGTGAGCAGACTGGTTTCCATATCACTCCAGCAGCTCGTTCCCGTTCTGTTCCTCCATTCCTTCTTTAATCTGTTCCACACGTGCACAAACCGAACTGCCTGAATATTTCTCTTGGCTCAGATGTTTGCCGTTTGTTGCTTCGTCCCTTTTTCAGGTCATAAAGCACAGCTTGTACACGCAACCTCACAAAAAAGCATCAGGACCAGTCAGAACCAGGCACCTGCTGAACACGACCTATGGTCTTACGCAACAGTTTGGCTGTGGTTCTGGTTGAAACGAAAATACGTTTACTTAAGCTGAGCGAGAAACAAACTTGACACGTTCCTCCCCACTGTTTTCATTTAGAACATCAACAAACTGTTGCTGTAGTGTGCTCTGGCCCCATCCCAATGCGGCGAGGTGACCAAGCCTACAGCAGGTTATGGTCACTGAACTGCTGGCTGTCCAAGTGGTGCTCTGAAAACAACGTGGGCTTTATAGACAACTGGACAGCCTTTGAGGGTAAGCCGGCCTTTTAGGAGGGACGGTGTCCATCCCACTCGGGAGGGGTGCTTGCTCTCATCCCTGCAACATGCCCATAGTCTTATGGCCCGATTGGTTAGGGGAGGCTGGGGGACTATCAGAGCAGGGGTCAGGCAGCAGACAGACCGGCTTAACCAAAAACTGTCTGCTGGTTAGCCAGCACCGTCACCCAGAACCCACATATTGAAAAAACTGTGCTGTTACCCGCATCTGCGCTAAACGTCAACGCTCTCAAAAAAAGTCTGTTTTAAATAACCTCATTAGTATTAAAAACAGATAGCTGCAAAAGAAATAACCACTTAGAATAAAGCTAGGGATACTTAACATTAGATCACCCCTTACAAAACAAAGCAGTGATTGTAAAACAATGATCACTGATAAAGCTTAACACGCTCGTGTCTCACTGAAACTTGGATTAGCCTGATGAAATATTTAGCCTTAAATGAAGGCCTCACCTCCTGGATACAGTCATGCTAGTTGCCCTCGTCCTAATGGCGGAGGGGGGAGGAATAGCCACAATTTTGACCAAAGGACTTAGGTGTTAAGCTAATCCCATTCCAAGGCTAATTCTTTGACATACTGATTCTTAAGTGATGATCAATCGTTAGGAAGTCAAAAACCACACTCTTTCAGCTTATCACTATTTACCGTCCTCTGGTCCCTATTTCAGAATTTTCTTCAGGAATTGCTAACTTTCTTTCCTGCTTAATACTGTCAAAAGATAAGGCTTTAATTGTTGGTGATTTCAATATCACTTTGACAATGAGCAGGATCCACTTAAAATTGCTTTCGAGTCCATCTTAGAATCCATGGGTCATCATCAGAATGTGAGTGGGCCAACCCACCGCTGTTGTAATCATACTTTAGATCTAATATTAACATTGGTATCAATATAGATAACCTGAGTTTTTCCGCCAAAGTGGATTCGATTTCAGATCCACATATTTTTAGTATTGAGCATTCTAATAACTAAAATCTTCGCCTCGTTATCACACCAAAGCGCACTATCACATATGCTACTCAGCTGAGTTTATTTAAAACCTACCAGACTTAAAATTTAATAACCTACGGAGATCTCATCTCTTGAGTGGTAAATGAGCAATTAGAAGTGTGCTTAGCTCAACCCTGGGAACACGACTGCCTGCTAGGCTCAAAGGGATTAGGGAAAAAAGGGCGCTAGGTTAGCACCATGGTATAATTGACCACACCCGTACTTAAAGCAAAGAACACGGCCATTAGATCGCAAGTGGAGAATAGAAATTGGAGGTGTTGAAAGATTGCTTGGAGGGAAGCAGGCAGAGGTTATAAGCATGCCCTCACTAAAGCTAAGCTGCATACTTTCTCTTCAATCATAGAGAAAAAATAAGAATAATCCAGATTTCTCTGTTAATACGTCTCCAATTAACAAAAAACCCACAGAAAGGGACTTCACCATCTCTGTGTAATTTTAACAGTAATGATTTTCATGCCCCCCACTTTCTTTAATGATTAAGATAGGAAAACATTAGGCACAGAAACTCAATTGCTCATCACTCACAAACTGTCAGCAACCTTCCAGATTGCAGCACTAGTGACGACAATCTGTTTCAAATTAGCCGTAAATCAAGATTAGATCTTTACCACGATTTACTCTAATAGGAAATATCCGCACTGATCAGATAGTATAAGTCATCAAATGTTGTTAGATCCAATTTCCACCGGTCTACTCAAAACAAGTATTACCTAGTGTTATAGAGCCGTTTCGTTATTTTAAATTCATCCCTACCTTAGGTTATGTGCCCCCGATCCTTTAAGGGTCTGCAGTTATACAAAACACTGATTAAACAAAAGCCAATCTTGACCTGTGGATATTAAAATAGACCAGTTTCAAATCTACCCGTTTCTGTTCCAAAAATCTTAGAAAAAAAAGCCGTCTTCTATCAAACGCTCTGTAGTCACCTCCAAAGGAAAAAAAGGAATGAAATTTATGAACATTTCAGTCTGGTTCAGGCCCCATCATAGTACTGAAACCAGCATTAATAGGGTACTTAATGACTTGTTAATGTCCTAAGATAAGGGATGTGTGTTTCTTTCTTGTTCTGATTAGGATTTTAAGGCAGCATTTGAACTATTTAGATCATGATGTTTTCTAAAACGACTGAAAATACTGTTAGGTATTAAGGGGGCTCAGCACTTCTTGGTTTTTTAAAATCCTACTTAAACTGACCGGTACCATTGGTTCATATAACTAAATCTAAGATCTAAGCTCTCAACAAGGGACGTATTGGGGGGGCCGTGCCTCAGGGTCCAGTGCTTGGCCCGCTTTTATTATCTCTGTAATGCGGCACTAGGCTCAGTTATTCGTAAGAAGGGCATTAGTTTCCACTGCTATGCAGGATGGCTACAAGCTGTAACATATCAGCCAAACTAATGACAGCCGTACCATCAACAAAATCGAGGACTGTTGTAAAGGAAAATAAAAGATGGATGTTATTAATTTTCTTTATTAGCTCCAGCTAAAACTGAGGTGCTATTAGTGGGACCCACAGGCTGTGAGAGACAGGTAAGATACATCTATCCTAAATCTAGATGGGACTGTCCGTATTGCCCAGTCCGTCTGGTAAAAAAATTAGGGGTCACACTGGATTCAGATCTCTCCTTTGATGCGAACCTTAGCAGCAGCACTCGAATTGCTTTCTTTCAAGTACGTTAATATCGCTAAAATTAGAAATATCCTCTCTTTTAATTGATGCAGAAAAAATTGTTCATGCGTTTAAACCTTCAAGGTTGGATTACTGTAACGCCTTACTTACTGGAGGCTCTGTAAATATAAATAAACTTCAGTTAGTTCAGAATGCAGCTGCCCAGAGTGCTAAATCGAACTTAGGAAAAATTTGATCATATCACTCCTGTTCTATCATCACTGCACTTGGTTACCAGTCAAATTCCGCATTGATTACAAAATACTTCTTAATAACTTATAAAGCTCTACATGGCCTGGACCCCAAATTATCTGAGTGAAATCTTAGAGTTGTACAATCCAACTCGTCTACATTCGTTCGGCAGGGTGCAGACTTCTTTTAGTTCCTAGAATTAAAAAAGTCACAGCAGGGGGAAAGGGCTTTCTCATACATGGCCCCCCAACTATGGAAATAAACTTCCACTTTCGTTCGAGAATCAGACACCTCCAAGTTTTAAGTATAGGAAAAAGGACATACTTATTTACACAGGCTTTGGACTAGATTTAGGACCAGGTTGATGGTTTGGGGTGCTGAGGCAGGAGTCTGAAGTCTGAAGCATGTCTGGCCTGCCGGCGTTGTCCGATTTGCGGGAGTGTCGGAGTGGGCGGTCTGGCTCTGAAATAGGCTTGGGTCCTAGTGCTCTTGGCTCATGCAACCTTGCCTTAGAAATAGGGCAGCCAGAGCTGGGGGTTAATAGTCATAAAAAGAGTCTTTATGGTGATCAGAGAGTTGGGTTGATGTCTTTGCCGCTCGTGGGGTTGCCAATGTCTATGTGATCCCTCTTGTGTGTTTCCTTCCAGTTCTCCTCTTTCGAGCTTTCTGCTATTCTTGCTATAGCTATGGCGCCGGGGGGGGGTCTCATGCTACCATTGATCAGTTGATGACATGCATCAGAGTGATTGGTAATAGACCACTGTGCTCTTAATCAATAAAAATTACATTTTCTGTTTTTCTCTCCGAGGCGGGTTCCGGCAAGTTCCGGCCCCACCACATGAGTACATTGATGGAGCTTCCAGTGCATTAATTCACATTTTTATTCGAACCATGACTCCATGACTTTTAGTTTCGCTTCTTAGATTTATCTCATAACCGGGAACTTAAGTCGATGTGCATACTTCACATTACTACCTTCGAACTTCCCGGATCCATGACTTAGTTCGCCTCTTAGATTATCATCAATACCCCGTGCCATTAATGTCGAATGGGCATACTTCACATTATCTAATTGAAACTTTTGACTCCATGGACTTTAGTTCGCTCTTTAGATTTATCATCGACGCCGCCAAGGAGGTGGGTCCTTTTTGAGTCTTGGTCCTCCCAAGGTTTCTTCCTAGAACTAGGGAGTTTTTCCTTGCCACTGTCGCCCTAGGCTCGCTCAATTTGGGATTGGACGTAGTTATTAGGAGATAATCTAAACTTGTAAAGTTGCTTTGAGACAATGCTCCATTGTAAAAAGCGCTATATAAATAAATCTGACTTGACTTGACTTGACAAACATGTTTTGTTCCCAACATCTTTGGCTAATTTATTCGGACGACGGTAAATTAATTCAAGCTCGTGTATAACTATTTTTTCAGACAGTGAAAATATGTTGCCCTTTGTTTCATTTTTGAAAACTTCTGCAGGCGAAAATCTCTGACAGATCGGCGTCGGTTCAGGGCCTCAGGAAACTACTTTTTCATTTTCATACTCGGCACAATTCAATCTTTTACTGTTTATCTATTTCATCAGAAATTTATTTTTTTTCATAACTTTTTCATAACTTGAATTGGCCTTAAAGCAGCAGCGTTACCTCCTTTCCTTATGCGGACGACTTTTGTACACTGCTCAAAAAAATAAAGGGAACTCTTACACAACACAATATAACTCCAAGTAAATCAAACATCTGTGAATCAAACTGTCCACTGAAGCAACACTGATTGACAATCAATTTCACATGCTGTTGTGCAAATGGAATAGACAACAGGTGGAAATTATTGGCAATTAGCAAGACACACTCAATAAAGCAGTGGTTCTGCAGGTGGGGACCACAGACCACTTCTCAGTACCTATGCTTTCTGGCTGATGTTTTGGTCACTTTTGAATGTTGGTGGTGCTTTCACACTCGTGGTAGCATGAGACGGACTCTACAACCCACACAAGTGGCTCAGGTACTGCAGCTCATCCATGATGGCACAGATGAAAACAGGTTCACACTGACCACGTGACAGAGTCTGGAGACGCCGTGGAGAGAGATCTGCTACCTGCAACATCCTTCAGCATGACCAGTTTGGCAGTGGGTCAGTAATGGTGTGGGGTGGCATTTCTTTGGAGGGCCGCACAGACCTCCATGTGCTCGCCAGAGGTAGCCTGACTGCCATTAGGTACCGAGATGAGATCCTCAGACCCCTTGTGAGACCATATGCTGGTGCGGTTGGCCCTGGGTTCCTCCTAATGCAGGACAATGCTAGACCTCATGTGGCTGGAGTGTGTCAGCAGTTCCTGCAAGATGAAGGCATGAAGCTATGGACTGGGCCAGCCGGTTCCCCAAACCTGAATCCGATTGAGCACATCTGGGACATCATGTGTCACTCCATCCACCAACGTCACGTTGCACCACAGACTGTCCAGGAGTTGGCGGATGCTTTAGTCCAGGTCTGGGAGGAGATCCCTCAGGAGACCATCCGCCACCTCATCAGGAGCATGCCCAGGTGCTGTAGGGAGGTCATACAGGCACGTGGAGGCCACACACAATACTGAGCCTCATTTTGACTTGTTTTAAGGACATTACATCAAAGTTGGATCAGCCTGTAGTGTGTTTTTCGACTTTTTTTCCACAATTTTGTGTGTGACTCCAAATCCAGGCCTCCATTGGTTAATAAATTTGATTTCCATTGATGATTTTTGTGTGGTTTTGTTGTCAGCACATTCAACTTTGTACAGAACAAAGTATTCAATGACAATATTTCATTCATTCAGATCTAGGATGTGCTATTTGAGTGTTCCCTTTATTTTTTTGAGCAGTGTATTTCAAGGACGACCTTCACTGGAACAGCTGTTAAACTTCTGAATTGAAAGTAGGTCAGCCTTATTTCTATAACTAAACTGTTTAAGGTTTTACATTTAGAGATTCAGACAAGCCTGAGGCTATGTAAGGTTAAGAAAACATTTAAGAACGTAATGTTTTCAGGAATATCAATAAGAAAAGAGTAAATATAGAGTTTTTATAGAAAAAATAGAGTCAGTCAGATGCCTGGAATGATCGTCAGTGTTTCCTGCCACCATAAATCCAATCGTGTCTCGAGTCTCGGTGCTCCTGGGGTGAGGGCCGGGTCTGTTTGTGCGCTCGACTTTGGGAAATTGTGTAGTTTTCGAACAGGAAAGCTTGTTTGTTTTGTGCTATCCGAGCATTAAGAGTCCACAAACTGATATCTAGTGCAACCAGCCGATTATTTTCCTGAAAGTTTGCATAACAGGAGCTTTCACGAAGTCATCACTTTTACTGGTTCATCTTTAACACCTAAACAAACCAGACCCGGAGCTGACGTTAACACCGCAGTTTGGATATGGCCCTCAGGGGCCCCCGGGGAATGCCTTGGTCACGACTTCAAAGGCCGAGCGTTGCGGAACCAGAGCGTCTGAACCGGTCAGGAGTCACGGAAGGCCACAGGTGGTTTTTCCTCCGCCGTTCTGCTGCTCCGTTCCCATCCTATCTTGCCAGGATCTGGAATCCAAAGCAAACCTCACATGCTGGGCCTCTTTGCTGGGAATGGTGAAAGCCGCCCGACCCTCGCTGCTCGAAAGAGCACCAAACCACAGTGTCGGGACGCTCCAAAAGCCGACGCCGCTTACTCACCGCACTCACCGAGGATGAGAACCGTACACCGGGTACAGGAATTGACCCCAACCACCGTGGGCAGAGTGTAACCACGGGTTAAAGCGTGCGTTACGGAGGTCAGGCGGTCTAAACAATCAAAGCCCGCGGTCCTTTAAGAGGACGCTGGGCAGGGTCATGCAAGTTCGGCAGACGCGCCTGTACGCGGCAGCAGTTGTTTGTTTACGCTCGGGGACTTCTGGTTCAATTAGAGAAATGAAAATCATAAAACGTCTGGTTTCGTTTATGGCGGGCCATTCCGCTCCCATTGTGGAATTTCGCAGCAGGCCCGCTCCTCCTCCTAAAATAATAATTGCTGTGTATTCTGGACGAGCGCTCCCTCGGAATCGCTCTGCGATAAGCCCGGGTTTTTATGCTGTTTGAAGAGCTCTGACAGCTGTGCTGAAGCCTCTTCCACATCAGCCCACTTACAGACTCACAGAGCTCGAACTCGCTGGACAGGTTAGACGTGGCGTGCCTGAGATTCCGGGCAGCTGGATTTGGAGTTAGTGGAAATTTCCCATTTAGTCCTGAGTGATTTAGCAGCACAGTGAGGCCACGATGCAGGTTGGCGCTGCGCTGACGTGTCGCCACGTCCTCTCCGTGGAGCTGTCATATCGTGTTTGATAGAAAATTTCGGTGTTATTACAGCGTTAGGACCGCACGCAATCGATTGGCACATTTCCTTTAACTTTTATGTCTTTGCAGACGGGATGAACCTGAGATATTTCATGTTTTCTCTGCTCGACTTTATTTCATTCATTAATAAACATCCATCCGTGCATTACAGACCTGCAACACATTCCGAAAAAAGTTAGGATGGGGGAATTTAGGGCTGAAACGATGTGGTTTCAGACAGGTGATTATCACAGGTCCCTGGGAGAGATGTCCTCTTGAAGGTGGCTCATGTTGCTCTAAAATCTCAGTGTACTTTCTGCAGAAGTGGAAATGACCTTTACCAAGGGCCCTGACCCGACCCCATACCATGACAGAACCTGGCTTTTGGACTGAAAACAATCTGAGCACAATCCCCGTTCCAACTGTATGATGGTCCATCCCAGATCCTCCAAGCCCAGAGAAGCCGACGCCCCTTCTGGACATGGTTATAACATAAGGCTTCTTTTTAGCACAGTAATGTTTTAAGTGGTATGTGTGAATGTAGCTTTGTATTGTAGAGCATGATAAAGGTTTGATAAAGGAATCCCGTGCCCATGTGGTTCTATCAGCTATTGATGAATGACGGTTCTTAATGCAGTGCCGTCTGAGGGAGTGGAGATCATCCCTCTTCAGATTAGGCTTTTTAGCAAATTCCTCCAGATTCCTTGAATGGTTTAATGATATTATGCTCTGTAGAGGGAGAAATATATAAATCCCTTCCAATCTTCCTTTGAGGAACATGACTTGTTGACATCATCTGTTTAAAAGTACATTATTATTTAGTTTTTATCTCATTACTAGCCCTAAATAGTCCCCGTGTCAACTTTTTTGGAATGTTACAGGCCCGAAATGCAGGAATGGAATACCTCATGAAATATGAAATATCTTGGGTTCAGACTGTCAGCAGTGAAATAAAAGTCAAAGGAGATGTCAGGACAAAAACAGATCCAGTACGTTAAGTTAAGATTCCACCAGTGTCTTGGGATTTTGTCAGTTTGAGCCAGTGGGTGCAGTTCAGCTCAAGTTTGGCTCATATTTGTAGAGGTGAAGATTGTTCTGGAAATTGGTGGTGGTAATACTTCTTCCACATTTCCACGGATCTTGAGCGCCCGTTCGTCTTATTAACATAATTTGTTGAACTGGTCAGTTGGACGGCTGAGAGCCCGGACGCTTCCAGAGCGATGCGTCAGCGCTTGAGTATGGTAAAAGCGATCAGTGCTCCTGGGGCTTTCGGACAGCTGCTAGTAGATCATTTTAGAGAGCTCACTTTTTACCACATTCTCTATAATCTGTTTATGGAAATAGCTCTGAGCTGAGCTCATAGCCGTCCTTCTGTCGATCGGGTTCGAAGAAACAAAAGGTCGTGAGTCATCGCTGACATGTTTGGATGCTCTGGTTCTCAGCATTGCCACTCCATTAGGTGTACAGGAACGAAAACATGTTTACCATCGGCTACAAATCAGAGATTCATCCTGTGCCCTTCTGATTGTTTGTTTGTTTGTGTGTCGCAGGGAGGATCCTGGACCTGAAGACGGGGACGGTGAAGAAGGAGGGACAGCAGTCCTCTATGAGGATGTGCATGGGCTCCAGGCGCTCCTTCATCTGCAGAATGAGGTGAGGACTGGAATTTCAGAGCCACGTTACGAGTCCTGTCCCAGCTATTACCTTTCATAATGGAGGTTATGTTTGTAAAGTCTCTAGAATGTCCTGAAACATCAGCAGTAATCAGTCGGCGTTTAGGTTTAGGAAGGTCGTCCGATAGACCAAGAATGTTTATTCTTGCACCCTGGAGTAGGTGTTCCAGCTCCTCCAGAGTCCAGTGGTGATGTTTTACACTGCTGTGATGGAGTTCTAAATGATGTGGTCACATATGCAACAGAAACAGCAGAGCAGTCAGAATAGAACCAGCTCAAGCAAGGGCTTTTGTCTGGCAGGAGACCCCAGTTCATGGGTCTGTTCCATTGCGCAGGAGTTGCCAGAGCCTCTCTCTCCTTTCCATCAGTTTCCAGTTCATGGATCTGTTCCACTGGGAGGGTGTTCCTGTTCGATGCCTCAGTTCCACAGGGCAGGAGTTTCTGAGTCGTTTCTCCTTTCCACCCTGCAGGGGTTCCCAGTTCATGGGTGTGTTCCATTGGGCAGGGGTTTCCGGGTTCCTGTCTGTGCTACACTTGGCAGGAGTTCCCAGTTCAGGTCTCTGTAGGACCGGAATTCCTGAAACATATCTCTCTTCCTCTAGGAAGGAGTTCCCAGGAGGCCCTTTCTGTTTTCCACCAGGAGTTTCTGGTTCCTTTGTCTGTTTCCGGGAGTTCCACCAGACCCCTGTCCACCATGCCGGCCCGTTCCCCCGGGCAGGAGGATGTACAAAAAAGTGCAGAGGATAGTAGAGGCATTAAGATTTTGAAAGTATTACGGTTCAGGCTTCCGAAGCCGGCGCACTATAGGCTCATATCGACTTGACTTCTCTCGCTCGGTTTTCGAAGAGTTTTCAGTGGCAAATTTTTTATAGGGCTTAAAGGTACGACTGGTCCTGAAAGAGGATCAGCCGAGTAGAGTCTGGAGGCTCGAGGTGAATTTGTCAGGGAAATAGATAGACAGGGAAAGCTAAACGCTACTGACCTCTCTTCCTCTATAATTTGTTGCGCTCCTTTGGCATTTTTCCCCTCGGCTTTTCCCGGCCTGTCCGTGCCACTGTATTCCCCCTTCTGATTGGGAAGCCTGTTATCCCCGTTATTTGTCCGGGTTCCCTACGCGTGCGTTTATTGCAGCGCGTGGAAGCCGCCTCGGGGTCCCGCTCCGTCTGCCGAAGTCCGGCGTGTGCGCATGCGCCTTCCTTCTCTCGGGTCTCTCCGGAGACCTCCGTGCTGCGCCTGCGAAGTCTCCCTCAACTCTCGCTGAGTAGCGATCTCTTTTTGGTTCTTTTTCACGTTATTAATCATATCTAATCATTCTCACCTCAGGCGTTTGTTTAGTTGTATCCTCTACATTTGGAATCTATCCTTGTCTGCCGATTTCGCCTTGGTGTAGCGGTAACTCACTCGCCATCCATACCCGTGACGCTCAGTTCTATTCCCGACCACGGTGATCCCCACTAGTGTGTGCTTCGCCGCTACTCTCGCAACTATATACCTTAGTATATATATTTATTGGCTTGATATTTATATATTAATATATATATATATATATTTGCATATTTATATCCTCCTGCACTTGGGTCCTCCTCCTCCTACAGTTTCCCAGTGTCCCGCTAGCTGGTTGACCCCTAACAGAAAAAGGTCCGATTTGAGAGAAGGAACTACCAGACCCGAGTTGGCGTGTGCGTGTTCTGAGTCGAGGAACGTAAATAACATAGCGCAGAACCTTTTGAGGCCTGGAAATCCAGAAGTGAGATTTGAGTTCGATCCCGGCGGCGGCGGCGGCAGGATGGGGAAACGTCACGGGGCCTGTTTTGCTGAAAACTTGCTGAACTTTGATTCATCTCGAAACCAGTCCCCGGTTTGTGACCCATCTCTGGACCGGTTTGCTCTTGTTTATTCCCAAAACCTCATCCAAACACACATTTGTGCTCTCGAGTCGGTCCCTCACACGCAGCGACGAGGAGGAATTTCTATTCGATGACCTGTCCCTGGCTCAGCGCTGAAGGAACATCTGCGTTCGGAATGGTTTGTGTTTACGAACGCTCCAGTCACGGGCTGGAACGTCGCTCAGGAATGTGCTCGGCTTTCAACTTTTCTATTTGTGGAAACAGGCGAGATCGAAGCCTCATGTCGGATGTTGGGCTGGGGAGCCTCGTTTCTGCCGGTGATGAGAAACACACGTCCGCGAGAGCATCTTGAACGTGTTAGGAACTTGGAATCGATTATGTAACCTCTTCCCCCTCGGGATAAATGATAAGATCTGTTTGCTGGTTTTCCGCGCGAAAACACGCATCAGGAATGTCGGACAACATTTCTGGACGTGTTGTTGACTGACGGAGGGATGCGTTACGTGACTCGGGGAGAGATCACACGCTCGCGGTTCCAGTGATCTCCATCTGCGAGCCATCTCATCGCTAACAAATGTCCCCGGCACATCCCTGTGGAATGGCATAAGTGCAATTCAGTTTTCTAGCGGCGTATATTTTATACTAGTAACACTAATGGACGTCATGAGCTCACGTTCTGTTTATTAGAGGAACTGGAACTGTGCGCGGTGCGAATGTAATGATGATATATGTAAGCGATTACAATATTAGAGTGAAAGGATTAGTTTATTGGAAAACTGAAAATGTAAATGCTCGATTGGTGGAGGAAGGGTTCCAATCTGCCAGAGACGTTCCTGGGAAACTGTTGCTGTGTGTGGGCAAGCATTATCCTGCTGAAAAATACCAGTTGGAAGCCCTGCCAGGAGACAATATGATGTCCTACACCTGAGGCTTAGGGGTGACCGACTGTCCTATGCGAGGGCGTAAGGACGTCCGGTTTCTTTGCCGTCGGGTGGGCGGTCGGGTGTGTAGGCAGAGTTTCCCCGTTTGTTTTGATGGCAGATGATTGATTGGTGTTTCATTTTTGGTGATTTCAGGTGTGGGAGCGCTCCACTGGACCACATCTCTCTGAATCGCCTGTCCAGCATGAGGAAGAGATACAGGTCAGCATTCATATATCACCTCTCTCTCTCTGTCCGGCTTGTATGAACTACATGTCCCAGAATGCTCATCAGCCCTGGATTGTTGCAGACACACGGTTCAGACACCATTACGCGGAGAATCCCGCTGTGTGCTGGGCTGGGAGCTTTGGAGTCGGTCCGATTTGTGCTGTTTAATAGATTTAAGTTTAAAGATTAAAAATCGAACATAGGAATGCACTGAGGTCAAGTTTAGATTCAAATCCCAACCGACAAAATTCAAACTGTAACTGACATCGATGATGTCACCACGGAGCACTCAGTGTCTCTGAGATGTAAACACACACACACACATACACAAAAACACACATACACAAAAACACACACACACACATACACAACACACATACACACACACATACAGACACATACACAAACACACATACACAAACACACAAAAACACACACACACGCACACACATACACAACACACATACACACACACAAAAATACACACACACACACATACACAAAAACACACACACACATACACAAACACACACACACATGCACAAACACACACACATACACAACACACATACACAAACACACATACACACACAACACACACACAAAAACACATACATACACAACACAACACACATAAACACAAAAACACACACACAACACACACACAACACACATACACAAAAACACACACATACACCACAGACATACACAAAAACACGCACACAACAAACACATAACACACATACACATACTCCACACACACATATACAAACACACACACACAACACACTCACTCACACACACAAAACACACATGCGACACACACTCACATAACACACTCACTCACACACACAAAACACACACACATACATAAAAAACATGCGAGTGACACAAGACACACATGACACATGTAACACTCGTACCATACACACACGAGGCACACAACACAAACAAGAAACGTACACAACACACATACTACACACACAACAGACACAACAAACACACTACACATTCACACACTGCATACGATACACAAACACGACACACACACCACACACATACGACACACACACACCAGACACACACGACACATGCACACACAACACACGGCAAACACACACACAACAGACGCATGACACAAACTTAACATGCATGAAACAAGCCTACACACACACAATACATTTAACACACGGCACACACAACAAGCACACATGACATACAACACACAATACACACATGACAAACATAACACAAAAACAAAACACAACAGACACACACAACAGACACAAGACACATGCACGCTACGCATACGACAAACTTAACACGACGCATTCAGAAACCATTGATACCAAAAGTATTGGGACACAAACCCACACTGCTTAATTATACCCCCTGCAGTCGATCAGGTGCTTATCAGCAGTAACTCTCCACAGAGCCAAAGCCTCATTCTCTCTGCTTGCCACATTGAAGCCCTGGTGTCGTTCCTTCAGGCTCTTAAGCACTTATTCTCTGCATACTTCTGAGCTGAAGGAATGATGCTGATTTGGTCATTCTGAGGAAAGTGACACCTTTAAACCTTTATCAGCGAACCGCAGAGCGATGGATCAGGACTTGGCCTCTGCTCTTCACAGGTCCTACAGTAATGTGGTCATGGTGAGAATATTCCTCGTTGTTTTCTTCCTTTCCTGGAACTCTAATTCAGCTTAACTCAGTCCTCATGTCTCGTCACTTTTGGCTTCCCGCGCTCACCCTGCATCTGACACACATTTTCGGGACACGAGCCGAACCGGAGGAGGCGCGTGCCCGCGGAGCCGCGACGGATTTGGAACGCGTTGCACTCGAGGTCAAACATCTTGCCGCGGTTTCCTCGAAACCAATTAACACCAGCCGTGGATCAGGAGGGATCAGGACGGAGCAAGGGCCTAAACGAACTTTGGCGTAGCGGACCGATAAAGATTCGAGATCCGGCCCTTATTTTGGCTGGTTTTGTTTTGTGGTTTTTTATAACATCTTTGAACGTGACCAAAGACTTAGATTAAAAGAGTGTGAGATTTCTTTATCCAAAAAGTGTAAACACACATAGCGAAGCTTTTTGAGGACTTAAAAATGTACGTAAGCAGTTACAAAACAGACACATAGGTGCCTGGATATGGCAACAACAGGCAACCCTGTTTAATGGCCCGGTTTCTGAGGGAGGGGACTTTAGGACAGGGATCAAATCGCTTTAGCAGATTGTCAGATGTGTAGTTAGAGGTGTTTTATACTAATGTGAAGGGATTCCCAAATGCATTCTGGGAAATCGTGTTCACGTTTGGCTCTCTCTTTTAGGAACGGTCTGGGTCCGTCCAAGGAAGGTGAGGCGCAGTATTCGGTGGTGCACTGCACCGGTTACATCAAAGCTTGGCCCCCTGCAGGTACACACACACACACACACACACAGCTGTATCAGGTTAGTAAGGAATGCGGAGTTTGAGAGAAACAGGTTTCGGGATTGATGAAGAAAAATCTCTGGACGTTTGATCCCCAGCAGATGTGAAACTGAGATGGAGGCACGGGCTATTTCAGGATCATAAACAGGAACAACAGCATGTGTGAATAATCAAATGCAACACACACACACACTCACACACACACACACACTCACACTCACAGACAGACGTTGGAAATGCAGATTTTATGGGAAACAGAGAGTGTGTTCTGCTCACACGTAAAACAGATTTTATGAAGCACATGCTGGACGCCTCTCTCTGCTCGCTCTCACACCTGCTGTGGTGCTGAGGAAGCATGAAGAGCTCCAACAAAGCTCTGCCTGCCATAACAACAACAACAACAACAACAATAATAATAATAACAATTATAATGATGTTTTCCGGTGGTGCAGTTTGCTGTTGTGCGTCAGTTTGATATCCCACCCGGGCGATGACATGGGTTTGAGTCCTGTTTGGTGCCTTCAGGCTGGCTCAGGCGGTAATTGTAGGCATGACTGGCTTTTTATGTGGGAGGGGAGGCCGATCATGGCATCATCCCCTGGTGCTACGACAGTGACCTTATCCACAGTACCTGTCCAGCACAAGCACCCGGAGTCTGGAAGAATCCTGTGACTCTGAAAAGAAAAAGCACAATATATTTATTCTTAAATCATTAAGGTATTAAATCATGAAGAAAGTAATAATAACGCATTTATTCTTAAATAGTTGGTATTAAATGATTATAACAAATCATTGACAAATTAAAAAGATATCCAGTTTTATAATAATACTAATCTAGTAATAATTATAACTGTAATCATGCATTTGTTTATTATTATTATTATTATTATTATTATTATTATTATTAATAAATAATGAAAAAGAAATTACAATGATAACAGTTATTTTGTTTTATTTATATATTGGCAATAAATATGTTTTCTATATTATTACTATTATTAATAATAGTCATAATAATAATAATAATAATTATTATTATTATTATTATTATTATTATATTAAAATAGTAATAATAAATAATGAACAAAATACTTGGTAATATCATTTTAATAAAATATATTTATGCTAATAAAAAAAATAATTGTTATTATTATTTATACTAATAATAATAGAAAACATTTAATAATAAAAAGTTATATACAACTGTGTTATTATTATTATTATTACTAGTAGTGGTAGGATTGTTACAATGTGATATCAATAAAAGTTATTATATTAAAACAATGAAAAGGTATATTTTTTCAAAATAATAATAATAATAATAATAATAATAATAATAATTCTACTAAAATAGTAGTAATAAATTATGAACAAAATAATTGGTAATATCATTGTAATAAAATATATTTATGCTAATAAAAAAATAATTGTTATTATTATTTATACTAATAATGATAGAAAACATTTAATAATAAAAAGTTATATACAACTGCGTTATTATTATTATTACTAGTAGTGGTAGGATTGTTACAATGTGATATCAATAAAAGTTATTATATTAAAACGGTATATTTTTTCAAAATAATAATAATAATAATAATAATAATAATAATGTAATGCGTGTGTGTAATGTATGTATTCTTTCGTGTCCTTTCTGATTTTTGAGTTCTTAATAATTAATGAATTACTAATTCCTGTCTGGTCAGTTCCTTCCTGCGCTCCATTGATCTCTTATTATCGATGCCGATGCAGAACGGGGCTGAGCCTAATCTTCCGGCATCATTAAAACAGGATTAAGCGTGGTCCTGAGGTCCGTCTGAGCTCCCGCGGAGGCAGAATCTCGGTTAGGTTTATCTCAGAGCCGTGAGTCAGAGCCGCGTTACGTCCACAGTTTGTTTACCGAAGCCTGCTTTATTCCAGGAAGGGTTTGTGCGTGATCAGATTTTAGTGGCGGCGCGATTCTTGGAATGAACTGAACCTGAGAAAATGGGGACAGGAAGAAAGCAGGTGGGTTCTGACAGAACGGGGAACACTGGTGCTGATTTAGAGTCAGAAGCAGGTGTGTCAGGGTGCGAGGAGCACGTGCAGTCAGTCGTACGATCAGGAACCTGCCTCAGATCTGCGTATCGCCATGTCCTCAGCACGCCCTCTCTGTCTGCTCGGATCTAAAGGGCCTGGATGAATCACGCTAGTCCAGGTCTTTCACGTCTGTGTGCTTTTCAGGCATGACGATCCCGGATGACGATTCAGAAGCCGGTCAGACCAGCAAATACTGCCTGGTGGCTATTGGGAGGCTGCAGGTGAGCGTGGATCTCCTTCCTGCCTGTAAGGTTCCTGAACCTTTTTAGTTTTTAAAGAAAAGGAACCAAAGAGCCCTGGTTTAGAGTCCAAAAATTCGGGTTTCTGCTCCCACACCATTTCTCCCACAACCGACACGCCCACTGCTATTTATTATTCGATCTGTGCACATTTTTAACGTTTAAGCGCAACAGTTTATATTTATATGCATTTCATTCAAGAGTTATTCTCATGGCCAAGAAAACCTCATTTGAAAAGATGCAATTTAAAAAGATGTAATCTCTAAGGGCTAAAACTGCTACTCCTGTCTGAATTTAATCCCGAAAATGTGATAGTAATATAATAATGAATTTATTATTAGTGATGAATTTATTATTATTAAGTATTAAAGTAATTGTAGTAATAACGCTTATTGTGTTTTATTTTTAAATATTTCATTTCTGTTCTTATAGGAATATAATAATGGGAATATAATCCTTATTATTATTATTATTATTATTATTATTATTATTATTATTATTATTATTATTATTATTATTATATCATTTTGGAATTATTATCATTCAAAAGATTTATTGTTATTTATGTTATTTACAATTTTTTTATTATGTGTTAATCATCAAGCAAAATTGTTATATCAAAACAATACAAAACTATATCATTTTAATAATAATAATAATTTAGATTTGAGTGATATATATATATATATATATATATATATATATATATAATATATCTATTATATATAATCATATATATATATATATATATATATACACATACACCCATATATATATAATATATATGTGTGTGTGTGTGTGTGTGTGTGTGTGTGGTGTATATATATATATATATATATATCTATATATATATATATATATATATATATATACATACATATATATATATATATATCTCTATATCTATCTATATATCTATATATATCTATATATATATATAATTTCTATATAATAATATATAATATATAATTTTTTAAAAATTATTCAATTCAATTCAATTCAATTTACATTTTTTATGCTATATCAATTTTTTCCTGCACCTGAAACTACATTTTATATATTTTTGCAGATGTATTAAAAAGGAAAAACTAACATCTTACATGGCCATAAGTATTCGGACCCTTTGCTATGACACAATCTACGACGCAATTTAGGTCTGGGTTCCTCCCATTGCTCCTGATCATCTTTGAGTTGTTTCTCCACCTTGATTGGGGATCCACCTGTGGTAAATTCAGTGGATTGCACACAATGTGGAAAGACACACCCCCTTTATATAAGATGCATATCAGAGCAAAAATCGAGCCATGAGAAGGAAAGAGCTGCCTGTAGAGCTCAGAGACAGGACTGTGTGGAGCCACAGATCTGGAGAGCAGCTACAAAACCATTTCTGCTGCACTGAAAGCTCCCAAGAGCGCACTGGCCTCCATAATTCTTAAAAGGAAGAAGTTTGGAACAACCAGGACTCTTCCTAGAGCTAACTAACTAAGCCATCTAGTAATTGGGGAAGAAGGGCCTTGGTGAGAAAACCCAATTCCCATAGACCCAGTCCAAAATCTTGTAGAACGCCTTCCTAGAAGAGCTGTAGCTGTTTATATTAATGCTTATTGATTTAGAATGGGATGCATAAAAGCTCCTGTAGGTCTGATATGGTGTGAGGTGTCCCCATACTTTTGTCCATATGGTGCTGCTTTTGACTCTGCAGTTATGAAATCGTACTCACTCCTCCCTCAGGTCACCAGTTCTCCGGTTTCTATGGATATGAACGGACTGGCAGTTCCCACCGAGTTCCTGTCTCGCCACAACGCGGACGGCATCATCACCTTCGTGGATCCCCGCTGCATCAACGTGATTGGCTACCAGCCTCAGGTACCCGATAGCCCAGCCTCCCCTCCCTCAGGAACACCCGGTGACTCCACCAGAAGGCATTACCGGGACTTGTCACCATGGCAATGGGCCTTCAATCCCAATGCTAGATTCTGCACGTTTCATGAAGGACGAAGCGTGCCGGCTTTTGATTTGGATTTGGTTCCTGTTTTTGAAGAAGCTGCGAAACAACACGCCATAGAATTAAGCGCGGCACGTTCTCGCATCTGCTCGCCTATAATTAGCCCTAATTACAGCTTCATCTCATCGTGTCTTAACATGTAGCTGTAACTGCAGACGTCGAGTTAAATGGTTATATATCCTGATTTTGGGAGGTTCTAATGAGCGCCTGTGGTTTATCATAGGACCTGCTTGGGAAAGACATCCTGGAGTTCTGCCATCCTGAGGATCAGAGCCACCTGAGGGAGAGCTTCCAGCAGGTACCGCATTGTTTTCTAACGCTTTCTTCATCCCTCCAGTGGAACCGCGGTTAAATGCGTAGCCTAGTATCAACAACGTGTAAATATTGTGAATAATTTAATCTAATCATAACACTTATATGCTGACGTGTGTGACATAAACTCAAAGCGTTCATATTAAATCATCAAATTCTTCATTTTCTCGAGAATATACTGTGTTTCATGGTATCATATCATGTATCGTATCGTATCGTATTGTATCTCAGAATGAAATGGTTGCCAGATCCACTTATTCTAAGCAACTTCGCTTTATCATGGCTTCTTTCCATAAACTAATTTATTGACCTGCTGAAAAGTATGAAAGGTAAAATAGCGAGTAAAAAGCCGCCCAAGCAGGTCGGGTCCCTTTTTGAGTTCCAGGGTTTTTTCCGAATAACGTTCAGGGACATTTTCCTTTCCGCTGCCGCCCTAGGCTTGCTCACTGTGGGATTGACCGTAGATATTAGAAGATGATGTAAAATGGTGTAGCTGCTTCGAGCCGATGCTCCCCAGCTGCGGTGGTGCTGGTACGTTTGGGTCATGCGTCTCTGCAGTCGAACTGTCGGCTCTGATTAGCGCCTCGGTCGCCAGTGTGTGATCTTCTCTCCTCTGGAGTGTAGCGGCTCTCTGGGTTCGGATTCTCTGCGTTCTTTTGTTTGATGTGTGAAAGCTCATTACTGACTGAGAGCAGGAGCAGCTTCTGCTCCGGGAGCCGGATCGATACCAGACTGTGGGACCGCGTTACAGCTCGGGAGGGGAAACCCGGCGTGGCGCCAGTGTGATTATGATTAAAGGCTCTGAACACCATGGACCATCTCTCTTTTTCTACGTATCGCCTCCGTAAGCTCCTGGAGTCTTTCTCTCGGTGCTAATTAAGCCTTTGTGGTTTCGCAGACCCAGGTCGGGCACCTCGCCGCCTTAATGCCTTCTTTGACCCCGTCTTTTGGGGTTTCTCTTTCGTCTTTTAGTATTTTTCCACAGATCCTGCGTTCACACGACTAAACTGTCCTTTATTCACACTACCAAAATCCCTCGGACATGCACTTTTATCTGGCAGGGTCTGGGAAATGATGGGTGGGAATCACATAGGAGCAGAAGTCCCAGGTCGGCTGAAGCGACACTCTGAATCGAGACTTTCTCAGATGGTGAAAGAGGCCTTCATTTTGTACATTTTGTATAACATTCAAATAATCTGTTCAAGTGGTCATGTACTCAAAAATACAAATAAAAATGAAAAAAGAAATAAAGAATTAAAAAAAAATATATATATATATATATATACGAATAAAAAATACATTTAAAAATATGAATAAAAAAAAAATCTTAACTTACGTAAACAGCATCGATTTTTCCAGTTGGATAAAGGTTTTACAAATCACAAAGTATTTGCTCGAGAAGATTCAGAATTTCATTATTTCAACTGCAAAGTTAACGTCACGTATTTCTGTCCGATTTTTGGGTGGTTCCAACATACAAATCCGATTATTTCCCAAGTCTGTAAACCTGGATCTTTAACATGACCTGATTATCCAAGTGTGTAAACTCGTCTGCTTATTAGGTGCATGAAAATTATTTAAAGCTTGTTATTTAAATTACTTAAAACGAATGAAGGACGTGTTGAGGTCGCCGCAGCTTAACTGGGGCAATTCTGTACAATCTACAAATATTCAGCCACTTATATATTACAGTACTCAATACTCAGTCTTATTGCACGCTTGAAGCCTTATGGCTGACATCCAGACATCCATCTTTGTAACCCGAGACC
Organism: Ancistrus triradiatus; assembly: GCA_025084515.1. Lineage (NCBI taxonomy): Eukaryota > Metazoa > Chordata > Actinopteri > Siluriformes > Loricariidae > Ancistrus > Ancistrus triradiatus. The sequence continues at coordinate 699,200 of JAJAGP010000012.1, read as the reverse complement.
TCATACATGCCCAAAAATCACCGCTACCCCCTGCTAGTCACGTACGGCCAGCCTCGAGCTCAGGGTGCGACTCCGTGCCAAAACAGAAGCAGCCAGGTGAGGAGGTCTTAGTCAGCTGTAACGAGAGATTGCATGTTTTTCTTGGCCTCGGCGCCGAGCCTCGGAAATGTTCCTGCGCTGACAGGACAGCGCTAATCGTTTCTGAGCTGGAGAATTCGGAGAGTAAGACAGTATTCTGAAGATAAGCATCATACCGTTCTTCTACTCAAAGTGGTATCTCCTTTAAAAAGCTCCTAGAAGTCCAAGAATTCAAAGGCGTCACACCTGTGGCAACAGGACTGAACGAAACGCGTGAATTCACCGATTAAGAGGTGTGTCCCAATACTTTTGTCCAATAGTGTTTCCTCTGGTTATCCAGTTTTCTACGTCCCTGAGTTCTGACCTTAATGTGTCCCTTAGGATTCTATCGGGACTGACCTGATAGAAGGTCCTGCCACATAATAGTTCCTCATTTACCAGAGCGACTTAACGATTTTATTTCCATCAGGATCAAATATATACAAATATATTAAAATAAATCCAGCTTCCAGCGCAGAATGGAAGATATGCCGTATAATTGTGCCCTCTGGTGTTCAAAAAATGCAGTTGCAAATCCCAGGATTGTCTCCGTCAGATTGTAATCGTTCCTTGGCCTGCCCAGTTGCCAGACTTATCACCAGTCGAGCATTTATGGGACCGGCTGGGACACCAGCTTCAGCATCTTCGAGTGCCTTCTGAAAAGGCCCTCTTTATGTCCTCCTTTCCTGGGCACTGTTTTAGGCTTGAGCAAAATAATACGCCAAGAATAGCACTCCATATCCCTTCTTATTTTCTCTATCTCTCTCTCTTTCTCAAAGGGTGGTGGATTTTTCTCTTTCTGTTTGTTTCGAGGTGTGGTAGCTGTTTGCTTTGTTAACTCCAGTCATACGCGTGCAGATTAGCTTTGTTTGTCTAAAGAGAGGCCATTTCTGCTCCTTTGTTCTGCCGTCAATGGAAAATCGCCTGCCTTCTTCTTTTTCTTTTCCTGTTTCGGTGAAATTTGGGACGCAGGCTGCTTTTGAGCGACATTTGTGGTCTGTGGATGGAAAGAATGAAGTTATTAAACAGCCCTGTAAAACTGAATTCGGGGTTAGCGAGGGACAGGCTTGGCCCGATTCCACGCTCTGGATAGCTCGGGTCATATTAGGGTCAGGGTAAAAGGGTTAAATCCCATTTAAGGTGTGGCTTCGGTATTTCTGTATCATACTGTGCAAAAGTCTTAAGCCGCCCTTTTTGGAAGGGTAGCAGCTAAGAATGCTGACAAAGATTGGAATGAAGAGCAGAGGAAAAGAGGATTAGGAATTGACGAATCAAAGAAAGCTTGACGTTTTTGGGTTCACTTGTCGACCCATGTTCTTAGAGCATTTCTAAAACAAGAAATCCAGTGGTGACCTAAGACTTTTGCAGAGTACTGGGTTTTCTGGGCTGTGCATCACGTCGCCTCAGCGTTAGGAACATCCAGCCCTGGTTCTGGAGAGTTTATGAGTGCCGTGTGTTCTTCCTCAGGTGGTGAAGCTGAAGGGTCAGGTCCTGTCAGTCATGTATCGTTTCCGGATGAAGAACCGCGAGTGGATGCTGATCCGAACGAGCAGCTTCACCTTCCAGAACCCGTACTCGGACGAGATCGAGTACATCATCTGCACCAACACCAACGTCAAGTACGTCTCGCTTGCTTTGTGAACGAGAACCGAACTGAACCGGGCTCAAAAAATCAGGGGTCTCAGTAAGCTCAGTGAGCAGTTTATGGTAATAGTTTAAATAAACAGAAACTAAATACATGTTTAAAAATATAACAATGAATTAGAAGACAGAAGACTAATTTTAATTTGCGCTCCGTGTACGATCTCAGCCTCAGGTTGTTGGTTCCTTTTATTTTCTGTTTCTATGAGTGAAAGTTAGTTAGTAGAGAATTCGCTCCTTTTGAAGTGACTCAACATTAGGGCTTAGAACAGTCTGTAGTCCTAACATGAGCTGACAAGTTACCTATACACACAAACGCATAAACCAGGGTTGCCAGAACCCACGAGAGAGACACACACGCAGAGTGTCAGAGTGCCCACTTGTTCAGTTCAAATATTAATAATGTGCCATTTAACTTTTAAAGAGGTTGAACAAAAAACATCTAGCAGGAATATTAGAGAGCGAGAGAGAGAGAGAGCGAGAGAGAGAGAGCACCAATAGGCAGCAACACGTTAGAAACAAGCCCCACAAACCTGCAACGACCAATATTTGAAAAATAAGACCCAGTCGCTTAGGATAAGCGGACCTGGCAACATAACATGTTGCCCTTAGTATAAATGACATTGTTGGTGCGATATTAGAAAAACATCTTCAAATTGCCGAGCTGTGACTGCTCCTAGAGATTAACAGAGCTCTTGTTTGGCTGTATGGGATGGGCTGTGCTGCTTCTGGAGATCAGTAAGGTATGCAGGAACTTTAAACGTCATGGTTGGAGCTGCTTTTCCTTTCCTGCCATAACTGTTGTTTATAATCTTAACCTGACGTATCTTCAGAGAGTTACAGGGCTCTAAAACATAACATGTTTTTATGACTTGACATCATACGTAAGATCCACGCTCTGACATCTTTACGACTCGCTTATATCAGCGCCGTGCCGGCGGGTTCATGTTGAGTGTTACCCGAAATTCCCTCCGCCTGCTGTCAGCGGCTCAACATCTCGCACTCGATGTGGATCCAGAATGCAGAAGTGTGTGTTCCTTCCACCGCGCCATGTATTGAAACCGGATCCTCGCTGCTTTTCCCGAGCCGAAAAACACGGAGGGTTCGTCCAGAGCTTTGCCTCCGCAGTGACCCGTCGTTCTCTGAAGCTCGCCATCAGAGCCAGGCCTCAAACCGGAGGTCGCCCAGTAACATCAAATAATATTTACCTGAGCCCGAGCTCTGGGGCGTGTTTGGGCCGGTCCCTCGGGTGCCTCTTTGTTTTGTTGATCGCTTACTGCTTGTGCTTTACCCAGGAGAGGATTTCAATAAAACACGGAATGATTAACACCCTGTAAAGGAGGAACACAGCGTGTGTCCGTGTCGGTGTTTAGACGGCGATTGTAACGCTTGAATAATGTCGAGGAAGTGGCTGGAACAAATAAGAGTGTATTATTGCAAAAAAGTAAATCATTTCAGACACTTGAATTAATATGGGCTGATGTTACAGTTCAGACTTACTGCTCTTTTAGTTAAGGCCTCACAACAAAATCAGAACTTCTGACCCTTTTCAGTTATGGGGTTACAACAAAATTAAACTTCTGACCCTTTTCAATTATGGGCTTAAGAAATTCTGGCTTTGACACTATTTAGCAATGGGCTCAAAATGAAATTGAAATTTCTGACAGACTTGTGTCCCTTTTTAGTTATGGGCACATAACTAAATTAGCTGTCTGACCCTTTTCTGTTATGGGCTTAAGAAATTCTGACTTTTTACACTATTTAGCAATGGGCTGGAAATAAAATTTCTGAGATTTTAATTATGGGTTCATATTAAAATTTTGACTTGTGCCCCTTTTTGAACCCCCATGGGCTCACAATTAAATTAAACCTCTGACACTTTTCAATTATGGTTTCATTATGGGCTCACAATAAAATTAATTTTTTTTTGGCAATTTTCAATTATGTGTTTATAATCAAATTCAAGCATCTAACACCTTTAAATAGTAGGCTTAGAACAAAATTAGACTTCTGACACTTTTCAATTATGGGCTTACAATAAAATTCAAACAATAAAATTCAAACTTTTAACAGCTTTAAAAGATGGGCTTACAATAAAACTGACTTCTGACACTCTTTAGTTATGGATGTACAATAAAATGACATTTCTGTCACTAATTATGGGCTCAAATAAAAATTCAAGCTTCTGACCCTTTTTAATTGTGGGCTCACAGTAAATCCAAACTTATGACACTTTTCAGTTATGGGCTCAGAACAAAAGTATAAGCTTCTGACAGTATTCTGTTATGTACTCACAACAAAGTCAGACTTTTACCACCTTTTAATTGTGGGTTCGGTGTAAAATTTAAAGTGCGAACACCAAATTATGGACTTACAATAACATTAAAATTTCTGACACTTTTAATTATGGGCTCACAACTTCTAACACTGTTTACTTATGGATTCAGGACAAAAGTAAGCTTCTGACACTTTTCAGTTATGGGCTCACAACAAAATTCAGTGCAATAAAATTCAGCCTTTTGACACTTGACTGGGTTCACAATGAAATTTAAACTTGTAACACCTTTAAAAGATGGGCTCTCAACATAATTTGACACTTTTCGCTTATGGATTCACTATATCTTTCTGAGTTCTGACACTCTTTAGTTATGGGCTTACATTAAAACCCAAGCTTCTAACACTTTTCAGTGATGGATTCAGAACAAAAGTGAGCTTCTGACACTTTTCAGTTATGGCCTCACAACAAAATGAGAGGGCTCGGTGCTCAGTGTTATGTTTTATAGTTGTAGTTTTTGTACTTTTCCATTAGCGTCTCCCAGACCCCCTGCAGCTCCACCGTGTGCGTCCATAATTAGCCTTTGTTCCTTTAGATCTTTATTTGTTTATGTTCCGCACCGTCCATCGCGTCCATCTCAGCTTTGTTTTTGTTGTTTTGTTCCTCTCCGTGCCGTCTCGGGCTCGGTCTCCTGTGTGCCGATGTTTTATTTATCCGTCCTCGTGTGAAATGTGTTTAAACGCTTTCCTATTTCATTCAGGCCCGAGAACATTACGCACCGCTCCGATCCGGCCGAAATATGGAGCACTTTTCATTTGATTTGTCCTCCCCTGCTTTGTGTTTACTCTCTGAGGATGGGAAATAGCGAGCTGCTGTAATGCACTCAGATTTACACACCTGCTGGCAGGGGGACGGTGCCAAGGTGCCCGGGGTTTGGTGATCTAGGTTTAGTGCAGGATGGCACAGAATTACAGACGGGTGATTAGAGGGATTGATGTCTGAATGTCGGACGAGGCGTACTCAGTGAGTCAGATATAAAGCTCGAGAAAAGGTGAAAAAAATCTGCGTGGAGAAAATAGCCTTTAAAGGAAGAGACGTGGCAAATGATTGGCACCCCTGGAAATACTTAGAAATAAAATCGAACTGAAGCGTGTTTTCCATTTAGGTTTGACTTTTTTAAGTCGGTCAGACGGTCTAGGGACGTCTGGGGTGTATACATGAGCTCTCCACATTGCCTTAGTCGTTCAGCATGGGGAAGACGAGGAGAGTTCAAGCCCGAGAAAAGTGTGTGCCTACAAAAAACTACTCGCGTGGAAATCTCCAGGTAGTTAAACAGCTACGCTCAACCGGAACTGTGACAAACTGGCCTGCACGAGGAATCACGTTTATTTCTAACTCATTATCTGAACATAAGCCTTTCCTGCCATCTAACTCCAAATCTGATGGAAGCGCTTAAGGAGAGGGTCTGCAGTGTTGTGATGTTTTTTGTCCTCGTTAGGGTCCGTAACATCACGGCTCTCTTATTTATTTAAGTGATCATTATGGAGAGGACTGTAGGTTTTTATTAAGTCGCCACTCAGAGGTGATAAGGATAACATGCAGAAATCAGTTCATTCTTTTTATTAAAGCTCAGATTTGACTATTAATATCGATTCTGAAATGAAAACTATTCAAACCTTAATGCTGTGTTTCGGATCGGAAAGGATTTAAGGATCCGAGGTCTGAAATCTCGTACCTCGTTGGGAAGAACAAGCGGTTTGCGGAGGCTGCGAGAGGTGAAATGGCGCGTGAGAGATGACGGTTCGGATGGACGTGGGCGCCATGGCAACCGTGGATAGCCGGAGATGCGCCGCTTCGGGTTTCAGAGCGAGAAGCGATAGTGCGGCGTCCCCGCTGAGCGTCTCCGCGTTACAGCGGCATCACGCCGAGACCTGCTTAATGTCTCCCAGCGTGACGCTCACACACACACACACACACACACACACACACACACACACACACACACACACACACACCTTGACTGAATCTTGATGTTTTCTTTCTTTCAGTTCAGTCCTTTCACTGATATCACCACAGTTTTTCACCCAGTGTTAAATCGTAGGTAATCAACTTTGAATACACGCTCAGTGGCCACTTTATTTAACTGCTCATTAACGCAAACATCGAATCAGCCAATCGCATGCCGGCGCGTTTAGGCACGATCAGGACGAGCTGCTGAATCAAGCCGGGACACTTCAACCGGGGAAGAAAGGCGATCGAAGTGACTCTGAACTTGGCCGACTTGGTCTAATCTACGGCGCCATCTCCAGGGTTTACAGAGAACCCAAAAAAGAGAAGCCGTCCAGCGAGGGCAGTTCTCTGGGTGACCATGCCACGTAGATGCCCGAGGCTCAAGCTGACAGAACGGTAACAGTCTCTCAAACGACCTCTTGCTATTTGATGCAGAAGATCATCTCTGAGCAGACAACACAGCTTCGGAGCTTGGAGCAGATGGGCTACAACAACAGAAAACCACGCCGGCTGAAACTAGTGTCGGCTAAGAACTGGCAACCGAGGCTGCAGTTGGCATCGGCTGAACGAAATTGGATTATTTGGATAAGAAAATGCAGGAATAAACGAACAACACATCGTGGTCGATAATGTATGGTCTCATATGGCATCTGTCGGAAATCTCAGTGGATGTTTCCTGCGTATCACCTCGACGACAACACTTACGTAGACCGTTACCATGGTGACAACACTTTTAAATAATAGCTTACACGGTTTTATGATTATTAAATGTCCGAGTGTGAGTTAGAAGCCGTGATCGAGACGCTTGTTTACGAGAGGGAAGAAACAGATTTTTGTATCTGTTTGTTTTGGCTCTCGGTAATCTAAAGCCTGCCAGAAGCTGAAACAGTTTGTTTGCTGGCTCGAGAACAGTGCAGGTCCTGGAGGGAGGGCTGGTCTTTGCCAGCGATCCTCTCAGCCATGTTGAAGAACTTTTGCGGTCGAATTTAGTCTCGTGTTTAGGATGGACTCAATAATGGACGCGACGAATAGGACGCTGTTGGTTTGACCTCCGGTTTAACATGGCCTTTTCTTTGCTGCCATGGGGTAATAAATGGGCATAATACTCAGGGGTAATATCAGAACTGGAGTCTGTATTACCAGGGACCGTACAGAGCGCAACCGAACTTTTCAAGGGTGCCTGGAACTACCCCTGAGCCCATACCTGGAAAGCTGGGATCAAGCTGGACTAGATCCCAATGCTAAGCCTCTTTGGTCCTCTGAGGTCGATTACTGAGTTGTGGTACAGTCCTTGGCACCGTGGTCCACGAAAGGTCCAGCTCTCGGTCTGTTGGCACCATAAAGTCCGGGTGTTGACGTGTTGAGGAGCTTAGCCAGGAGTCTCAGTGTCAGCACTCCTCATGGTGTGGTTGTCTTGGACCTCTATGGCTTTCCATATTCAATCCCATCAACTGATTACTGCAGATACCTTTAGGAGATTTGTTGACAGGGGGCATTTGCATGACTCCACTCCAGCCCCGGTGCCGTGCCAATCCTGGTTTCTCGTCTCTCATCTGCACAGCCGCCGCCCGGCCGTATGCCCACGCTCTCGCCACGCACGCTTTATGAGCTTCTGTTTTCACGCTGAGATGTAAGCTCGCTCGCTCGAGTCATTTTTCATCGCAGCGAGTTCCTCTGGAACGGATGCAGCGCTGAGATCTGCTTTCCCTGGAAACTTGGACCTGTTGGTGTTTTTTCGCTCTGCTCCTTCTTCCTCCCGAGGTTTAGACGAGGTTCAGCTTGAGGTTCAGCGCGAGGTTCAGCGTGAGGTGCTGCCCAAAACGGCCCGGTGCGCAGGGCTTCGTTTTCAGATCCCCGTGTGACCTTAAGCGCAGTTTCTCTGCAACGCATTCCGTGGTTTTGGAAGCTCTCAGACGTTCTGTCAGCTCAGATTTCTCCCATTAGTCAGACGTTGCTCGGGCGTTGCGTGTAGGCTCATGCAAATGATCTACAGCCTGGATTTAAGAATGTTGTTTTTCTTTACAGAGAGTCTAAAAGCATTCAAAGCAGGCAAAACATTTTGAAACAAGTCCAGTTTTCCATTTTGAACTTAATGGGAAAGGATTCCAGAACGTATTTAGCTGATTGAACCCAGATCCTGTGCCACTGCCGTTTTCAGCAGCTGGCACTACCCACCGAGCCACCAGGGCTGCTCTCAGGGATAATAAATGCTGATTGTTTATTAGAGAAATCTGTAATTGAGTTAACCAAGCTGAAACCTCTAAATCTGGGCAAGTCTGTGGAATAAAGCAAGATTTCCTGGGGTTCTAGTTCTGTAGTGCTGCATTTCTAATCATTAGGGGCATCACAAGCATTACACTAACATCCGGTAGCTACATCATCCTATGTGGCTCCCTTCTGACCCTTTTCCCTTAAGCTTCTCCTATATAAACCCTCCTTCCTGTTCACTTTCTTGTCATGTCTCACCGCAAGTATTCTTGTTCTCTGGCTCCTGTTTTCTGGTTCCTGTTTCCTGGTTCTTGTTTTCTCATTACTGTTCTCTGGCTCCTGTTTTCTGGTTCCTGTTTCCTGGTTCTTGTTTTCTCATTACTGTTTTCTGGCTCCTGTTTTATGGCTCCGGTTTTCTGGCTTCTGTTTTCTGGTTCCTGCTTTCTGGCTCCTGTTTACTGGCTTCTGTTTTCTGGTTCCTGTTTCCTGCTCTTGTTTTCTGGTTGCTGTTTTCTGGTTTTTGTTTCGTGGCTCCTGTTTTCTGATTTCTGTTTACTGGCTCCTGTTTTCTGGTTCCTGTTTCCTGGCTCCTGTTTCCTGGCTCCTGTTTTCTGGTTCCTGTTTCCTGGCTCCTGTATTCTGGCTCGTGCTGTATTGTGTGTGTTTGGGATTGTGAGTGTGTATTTGTGTATATTTACTGTAGGCAACTCCAGCAGCAGCAGCAGGCTGAGCTCGAGGTTCATCAGAGGGACGGCCTGGCAGCGTATGACCTCTCACAGGTACGGGTTCCTCATATTATTGATGTTACGCCACATATACAGCCATCGGCCGGAACCCTAATGTTTAGGTCGGTGTTACGTGCCATGGTTCGGCTGTAAGTGATCGCCGCCTTTGGCCGATCGCTGATGTAGCTCACAGATCGCGTTCTTGTCGGTAGGTGCCCGTGGGCGGCGTGACGGGGGGCGTCCACGAGACCGGAAAGAGCATCGACAAAACGGAGACGCTGTTCTCTCAGGAGAGGGACCCGCGCTTCAGCGACATGTACACAGGCATCGCCAGCTGTACGTACTAAAGCCCGGTGCCCTGTTATTGTTCTAAATAATAATAATAATCATCAGCTTTACTTCCCCGTCCATTAAGTGCAGCGTAATCAGGTTTCCATTTATATTTTCCTCCTCCGAGCCGCAAGGTCTCCGAGGTTCAGTCTCTGAATGAGTTTTACTTGAGCAAAAAATAGAAACGCCACTTATTTTGGCATGGAGTGGCACTTCAGAGAGGAAAGCGACTCGTGCTTAAGCGACGTGTTATAGAGGAGAGCCTGGAGACATTCTGGAGTTAGAAAAGCTTTTCATTTCCTAGGAGTGTGCGATCTTAATTGTTTTAACAATGTGTGAATCCGTGTAGGGTCCTACTCTGAACTGGACTGGACTGTGAGGTCCAAGGGTCTGTGGGGCACCCGATCACACCCCAATGCCCGCCTTTGCAATGCTGGTCCGTACAGCTCGTACAGTGAGATGAGACACGCTATATGGACCTATTTCAGCTATCTTACCTTCTTTAATCCCATAGTCTTGGTCCTCCCAAGGTTTCTTCCTCTCGTGAGAGAGTCTTTCCTTGCCGCTGCCACCAGGGGCTGTGAGCCTTGATTTCTGTAAAGCTCAGGTCCCAAGAAAAGCATTAGCGCTGCTTTATGGGCACTTTTTGAACGTGAGATGCACATCTGCCGAGGCTGCCGTCCGTCCCGTGATGCACCGGCGCTTTATCTATGACTGTCTGCTCCCTGTTCGCCTGATAAGCTCTAATGTGTATTGACTCTGTGTGTGTGTGCGTGTGTGTGTAGCTGATAAGAAGATGATGGTGCCTTCATCCACATCTGGAGGACAACAGCTGTATTCCCAGGGCAGCCCTTTCCAACCCGGGCACTCAGGCAAGAGCTTCAGGTAAAACCAAATAGGAACAAGTTTGGGACTCGCGTTCTGTAAACAAGCCCCAGGAATGTTAGATAGAGGTTCCATGGGAGACAGGTGTTCAGCGGCGCCTAAGGGATTTCTGGAATGTCTTTCAGCTCCTCGGTGATCCACGTTCCCGGGGTAAACGATATCCAGTCGTCCGCCGGTTCAGCAGGTCAGAATTTGGCCCAGATCTCGCGCCAGATCAACCCCGGACAGGTCCAGTGGTCGGGAAGCCGACCCCCGTTCTCCGGCCAGGTGAGAGCCACACCCATCACTTTAATCCCTGCCACGTGTCCGGCGTGTATATATGACCAGATAGTGACCGGCTCGGGTGGGGCACCTATAATGGCGTGGAAGGTTCAGGCTCCTTTAATGACTAAATAAGATCGGGAGGATCAGGAACACTAATAGAGAGGATATAATCAATTTCTACACTTATCTGCCTTTATTTCCTTTATAAAAGACATTTAACACACACACACACACACACACACACACACACACACACACACACACACACACTGTTCTGCCATCACGGGCTTAATCAGCCTTACCTAGCAGAACGTTGCCTCAGACACTTTGCGTGACGGCTTCATTAGATCCAGGCCCGTGTGTGTGTGTGTGTGTGTGTGTGTGTGTGTGTGTGTGTGTGTGCGCGAGAGAAAGGAATGATTACTTCCTGACTCATGTGTGATCCCCTCGCCTCCCCCCGCGTGCCTGGACGGATCCGGTTTCCCATTTTATCAGAATCCTTAGCGGAATCTAATGAGATGACCTGAGAGGTAATGGTGATAAATTCCACGCGAGCGGTTTGTGGGCCGGTTAATCACGCCACGTTTACCCAGGAGTAAAGAGTCCGTGGCTCGATGTAAATCAGCACTAAACCGGCGCCGTCACGACCTGATTGCGGCGCCCCATTAGGCCGTGTTGGTAATTCCTGCTGAATGTACGACCTTATATGGTCAGTGAGTGGCGCTGGAGCGAGCACCCTAATGGATTCACCGCTCTCTTTTAATGTCCCGCAGCAGCAGCTCCCGTCTCAGACCACCAAAGCCCAGTCGTCACCGTTCACCATCGGCTCCAGCCACAGCTACCAGGCCGACCCGTCCTCCTACAGCCCGCTGTCCAGCCCGGCCACCTCGTCCCCCAGCGGCAACGCCTACTCCAACCTGACCAATCGCAGCGCCGGCTTCGGTAAGCCACCCGGGCTCTGTGTCTGTGTGACTCCTGACCAGGTCCGAAGCCTTATTAGAAATCACTGACTTTAATTCATTAATCACTCTGAGTAGGTAATAATGGGACAGGCCTGCTTTTCTGTCATGGTTACAGTTCTCATTCTGTCTGTGTGTCTGTGTGTGTGTGTGTGTGTGTGTGTGTGTGTGTGTGTTTTAATCGTTACTGAACATCTGGGAGCTGTGGGATCCATCTCACGTGTCTATTAACCTGTCTGTCACCCAGTCTCTCTCACACACACACACACACACACACACACACACACACACACACACACACACACACGCTCTGTCTCTCTCCCTGATTTATAAGCTAGAAGCATGAACACACATCTACCGCATCTTTAATCTGTTGTGTCCAAACTGCTGCTTTCAGCATTTCTGTGTGTGTGTGTGTGTGTGTGTGTGTGTGTGTGTGTATATGTGTGTGTATGTGTGTGTGTGTGTGTGTGTGTGTGTGTGTGTGTGTGTGTAAGCATTACTGAACATCTGGGAGCTGAAGTCTCCAGCTCATTTGTTTGTTAACCTGTCCATCACACACACACACTGATTTATAAGCTAGAAGCGTGGCTTTCCTTATCTTCATCTTTAATTTCTGTGTGTGTGTGTGTGTGTGTGTGTGTGTGTGTGTGTGTGTGTGTGTGAAGATAGTATCATTACGTGTGAAATGTATCTATGTCACCCAAGAATTAAAGAGAGAAAACTAGAGAATGAAATCAAAAAGACGGAAAACGCAAAAAGAAAATAAAGATAATTAAAGGTTAGGGAAAGTTGACAAACTGAAAAGGCCAGAAAAAGAAGCGGAAAAATTGACAGTAAAGAAAAAGGAAAGGAAGTAAGTTAGAAAAAGATTAGAAAACACAAAAAAAGACAGAAAGAAAGGAAAATGGAAAGTAATGAAGGAAAACAAAGCGACGGGTAAGAAAAACAAAACTGCAAGGATGACAGAAATTAAACAAAAAAGACAACAGTCACACACACTCACACTGATTGACAAGCTAAGAGTGTCACTTTCCTTATCTTCATCTATAATTAAAGATGAATAACAGATGAGTAAGATTAAAGATGAAAAAAAACACAAAAAGAAGAAAAAATAAAGATAATTCAAAGTTAGAAAAAGCTGACAAAATGAAAAAGGAGAAAACAAAGACAGAAAAAGAAGCAGAAAACTGACAAAAAAGGAAAAGGAAAGGAAACAAAAGCAAGATAGAAAATGATCAGAAAATACAAAAAAATACAAAAAGAAAGAAAAATGGAAAAATAGAAAAACAAAGCAGCAAGAGGAAAGAAATACAAACACACTGATTTACAAGCTAGAAGCGTGACTTTCCTTATCTTCATCTTTAATGTGTGTGTGTGTGTGTGTGTGTGGATATAGTATCATTATGACATGTATCTGTGTGATGCAAGAATCTAAGAGTAAAAGCCAGAGGATGAGATTAAAAAGAAGGAAAACACAAAGAAATGAAAGCAGAAACACAGAAAGGAAAAAAGTACAGATAGTTAAAAGTTAGAAAATTTGACAAAATGGGGATGAAGAAAAAGGAAAGGAAACAAAAGCAAGACGGAAAAAAGATTACACGATACAAAAAAGACAAAGAGAGAAAAATGGAAAATAGAGAAGGAAAAACAAAGAAACCAGAGGAAAGAAAAACAGAAAGAGAAAAGACTGAAGAAAATGCATGGATGAGAAAAATGAAACAAAAAGACAATGTCTGACACACTGATTTACAACCTGGAAGCGTGACTTCCCTTATCTTCATCTTTAATTTGTTTGCACTCGTGTGTGTGTGTGTGTGTGTGTGTGTGTGTGTGTGTGTGTGTGTGTGTGTGTGTGTGTGTGTGTGTGTGTGTGTTAGATCATATCGTTGCTCACAGTGAGAAATCTATAAGATTATGTTCTTATCAAGCTATAAACTCGGTTTATTTATTTATTATCCCAGCAGCGCGTCGTGTGTGTGTGTGTGTGTGTGTGTGTGTGTGTGTGTGTTGTGCATCTGAGACTTTTTGTGTGCTGCTTCATATGTGTAACACTTGTGTGTGTTTGCCGCCCGTATCCGTGTCATGCACGTGTTTTCTTAAAAAGTGCGCTCAGTGATTTTGACCCTGGAGCTTCTTGCGGAATCCATGCCATGAAAAAGCGAAGCTGTGTAGAGAGCCAGAAACAAGACGCTTGATGCCAGCTTTGGGGAGTATAAAGGTTTGCCACCCTGCCAGACGATCCGATGGGGTTTATTTGCAAGCTGTCCAAACCGAACTGCCTCGTTCGTGCCCCGATCATGGCGTATTTCGGTGACGTAATCACATCTGCGTTTGGCCTCGGTGTGCTGCTGAGGAAAATCCAGAGCTGTCAGCGAGCGGTTAACAGAGAGAAAGCAGATTTCCTCTCGATGTCCATAAGAGTGCGGCGCGAGTCCGCTCCATTACTGCTGTCAAACATCGTATACAGCCGTGCAGTAAAACAACACACACACACACACACACTCTAGCAAAAACTTTTGCTTATGATTCTTAAAGCTTTTGCGTTCATACAGTCATGTTGGTATGATCGGCCCTCTTTGATGGACGGTATTTTGGTCATGCGCCGCCACGGCGATCCCTGCCCAGTCCTGTGATGCACTGGCATCCCGCCCCGTGCCACCCTGATCGGAGAAGCAGAAAGTGAGACTCGATCTCTCAATTGGTAGAGTGTTCCCAATTCCAAGCCTCCTTGGTTCGTATCCCGCCTCTGGCAAGTTATGGATTGTTTTTGGCTCTGTGTGGCGTAGTACGGACCTGCTAATGGGGCATATGGGAGAGATGGACCTTATAACGACTTCATCACCAGTCACGGGGCAAGGGGGCTGCCAGACATACAATAAGACCCAGGACTAGACCCGGGAGCCAGGGCAGATCCTGAATGGAGGGATTCCGAGCCTCCCTGGTCCTTCAAGTCTTTGGAGTTCACTGGGTCACCAGGGTGCCTGACCAGGGATGCCCATGGGAATCACGATTAAAAGACTGGTATCTGGGACTGTGGTGGCTCAGGGGTTAAGGTACTAGACTGGATGAAAAGTTTTGCCCCCCAGGCCAAATTGCACGTTTTATCGATCGTTGAATGTGTTCAGATCTCAGTCTTACTCCGCTTGGAGGTCACTTTTCAGAGCTAGAAGGGTTAAACCCAGAAGACTGGGGAGTTTGCAAATGCACTTTATTAAACGAAAGGAAATCGCTTTGGTTGCACATGGAACGAAACCTAATCAGCCTCCGTCCTTTGATTAGCATGTTCATTCAGTACTGTTGATTGAAAGCCCTGGTATTAATGCTGCACTTTGATTTGGGGGTGTGTCTCACTCCCCCGGGCACCTGGCTGCTCTGCGCAAACCAACCAAGCCGTGTCCAGATAATTTTCTTTTAATGCGTTTGTCATAAAGTGAAATGGAGCATGGCTCTCGGCGGCTCCTCACACGCTGCTGGGCACAAGGCACGAGCCGGGGGGGGCGGGGGGCGAAACTGAAGCGGTGCCTCTCTGGGGTTGAAGGAAGAGGTTCAGCTGATGGGATCACATGTTTAGACTTGGTGTTGCCGTAGCGACAAGAAGCGTCTCTAAGGAGGAGCTAGCGATGGTTCCGCATCTTGTGGGTGGGAACTGATTCAAAGTAGGCGAGGCCTATGTGATTCTCAGTCCCGGTAAAAGGGCCGTCACCTTGTACCTTGGTCCCTGTGAAGGAGATGTGGCATGTGCTTGTTACTATCGCTGAAAAAGGCGTGGCCTCTGCAAGTTTGACTGACCTGTGTAATGTCCGTCATTGTAAACTGGGCGTGGCCCTTGTACACTTTGAGTCCCAGTGAAGGAGGCGTGGCCTTTGTATCTGACATCTCTAGTGGAGGAGACACGGCCATTGTTCCTATTAGTCCAACTTAAGGAGGCGCGGCCTTTGTTCTTATTAGTCGAATTTAAGGAGGCATGACTTTTGTTCCTGTTAGTCCTAATTAAGGAGGCGTGGCTTTTGTTCTTATTAGTCGAATTTAAGGAGGCATGACTTTTGTTCCTGTTAGTCCTAATTAAAGGCAGGCGTGGCTTTTTGTTTCTTATTAGTCGAATTTAAGGAGGCATGACTTTTGTTCTGTGGAGTCCCTAATTAAGGAGGCGTGGCTTTTGTTCTTATTAGTCGAATTTAAGGAGGCTGGACTTTTGTTCCCTGTTAGTCCTAATTAAGGAGGCGCGGCCTTTGTTCTTATTTAGTCGAATTAAGGAGGCATGACTTTGTTCCTGTTAGTCCTAATTAAGGAGGCGCGGCCTTTGTTCTTATTAGTCGAATTTTAGGAGGCATGACTTTTGTTCCTGTTAGTCCTATTAAGGAGGCGTGGCTTTGTTCTTATTAGTCGAATTTAAGGAGGCATGACTTGTGTTCCTGTTTAGTCCTAATTAAGGAGGCGCGCCCTTTGGTTCTTATTAGTCGAATTTAAGGAGGCATGACTTTTGTTCCTGTTAGTCCAATTAAGGAGGCGTGCTTTTGTTCTTATTAGGATCGAATTTAAAGGAGGCATGAGCTTTTTGTTCCTGTTTAGTCCCTAATTAAAGGAGGCGTGGCTTTGTTCTTATCTAGTCGAATTTAAGGAGGCATGACTTTTGTTCCCGTTCCTGTTAGTCCTAATTAAGGAGGCGTGGCTTTTGATTCTTATTAGTCGATTTGAAGCATGTAACTTTGGGTTCCTGTTATCCCTAATTAAGGAGGCCGTGGCTTTTTGTTCTTATTAGTCGAATTTAAGGAGGCAATGACTTTTTGTTCCTCTGTTAGTCCTAATTAAGGAGGCGCGGCCTTTGTTCTTATAAGTCGAATTTAGGCAGGCATGACTTTTGTTCCTGTTAGAGTCCTTAATTAAGGAGGCGCGGGCCTTTGTTCTTATTAGTCGAATTTAAGGAGGCATTGACTTTTGTTCCTGTTAGTCCTAATTAAGAGGCGTGGCTTTTGATTCTTATTAGTCGAATTAAGAGGAGGCATGACTTGTGTTTCATGTTAGTCCTAATTAAGGAGGCGCGGCCTTTGTTCTTATTAGTCGAATTTAAGGAGGCATGACTTTTGTTCCTGTTAGTCCTAATTAAGGAGGCGTGGCTTTTGTTCTTATTGTTCTAATTAAGGAGGCGTAGCCTCTGTACCGATCCTCTCTAGTGAAGGAGGCGTGGCCTTTTTTCTATTAGTTCTAATTAAGGAGGCGTGGCCTCTGTACCTAACATCTCTAGTGAAAGAGGCATGGCCTTTGTTCATATGAGTCCTAATTAAGGAGGCGTGCTCTCTGTATCTAACATCTCTGGTGAAGGAGGTGTGACCTTTGTTCCTGACAGCCCTACTGAAGGAGGTGTGGCCTATGTAGTCGTTACTCCCAGTGAAGGGGGGTGTAGTCTGTGTATCTATCAGCCTGGTGAAGGAGGTGTGGCCTTTATCTGTCAGTGTCAATGGAGGAGGTGTGGCCTCTTTACATGTTAGAATGTTGTTACCTGTGTTACGACAAATCTTTTGTTTGCGAGGTCCTGAAGAAACAGTCGGACATCTAGGCGACTCTTGTTACAAACAATGTATTTAAAACACAAAGTGGTCTGTGAATATATCTTAGAGCTAAGCCGATCGGTTGCCCTTCTCTCCTGCAAGCAGACGAATAGCAAGCGAAAGAGAGAAAGAGACCGCTCGTCTCTGAGCGAATGCTTTTGTTCCGAAAACCCTAACACCTGACAGGAGGTGTGGCCTATGTAGCAGTTACTTCTAGTGAAAGAGGTGTGGCTTGTGTACCTGTCAGTCTCAATGGAGGTTGTACCTTTTGGCACAGTAGGCGTGTCCTGTGTCCTCAGTATTTGTAAGTCCAGTGTTTTGTGTTTCTCGTGGAGCTGTGCCAGTTCAGGCCGACCCTCTACACCTCCACGTGCCAGAGCGAGAGAGCAGATTTTAGATAAAGCGCTCTGAGATGAGAGATTTTTCTGTCTCGTATCACAAACACACCGGCGTGGAAATGAGAGATGGAGACGGTGATGAACAGGAAGAAGAAGCGGGAGATTAACACGGCTGTGGAGAAATGAGCAGCTCGAGAGGGCAGCATGGGAAACGGCCCGCAGCGACCCGCCCACGTTGGGCGCCAGCCTACACACGCCATCGCTCCTCCGTCTGCCGCCTCGGGGTTCAGACGTGATGTACGAGATTAAACCGCCGGCTCCATAACAACGGAATCAGCTAGCAGATTTATCACATTTCCTACAGTCAGGGAAACAGAAGCTGCACCTCTCAGTATGCAAAGGAGGCGTGGCCTATGTACCTGTTAGTATAGCAGCCGTGGCCTTCTTTTAACAAAGAAGGTGTGGCCTACATACCCTGTTTGTTATAGTGAAGGGGGCGTGTCCCATCATCTGTCTGTTCTAGTAGGAGGTGTGGCCTGTGTACCTATCTGTTTTAGTCTAGGGGGCGTGGCTTGTGTTATAGTGTAGGAGTTGTGGCTTGATTACCTGTCTGTTCTATGATGTGTAGGAGGTGTGGCCTATGTATCTGTTCTAGCAAAGGAGGCGTGGCCTCTCTGCCTGTTTTAGTGTCAGTGTGGCCTTATACCTGTCTGTTCTAGCAAAGGAGACGTGGCCTTTCTATCTGCCTTTTCTCTGTTCTACTATGGGGGTGTGGCCTGTGTACCTGTCTGTTCTACTATGGGGGTGTGGCCTGTGTACCTGTCTGTTCTACTATGGGGGTGTGGCCTGTGTACCTGTCTGTTCTATGGGTTCTATGGGGTGTGTACCTGTCTCATAGTGTTACAGTATGATTAAATGGTGCTGACATTTAAAAAACAACATGCATGTGTTTGTTTTGGACACAGTTCACACTAGTCCTCTGTGTGTGTGTGTGTGTGGTGCAGATGTGGCAGGTGAGGGCAGTCAGAGCGGCGCTCAGTTCCAGGGTCGGCCGTCCGAGGTTTGGTCTCAGTGGCAGAGTCAACACCACGGCCAGCAGAGCGGAGAGCAGCACACACACACCCAGAGCAGCCAGTCTGAGGTGTTCCAGGTACACACACACACACACACACACACACACACACACACACACACACACACACACACACACAATTACATAGTGAATCCAGATGTTGTATGAGGTAATACTGATTATATAAATATATCAGTAAAGATATCATGGACACTTTCTTAAGAAACATTTTTAAGACAAACTCGAAGTTCATAAGAATGTTCTTTAATGCAACTGTAGAAAAAAACTTAAGAAGCTCTTAAATATCATTTAAAGGAAATTACCTTTACCTAGGCTGTGTTTTGCAGCTTACAGAATGCGGCACGAGACCCATTTTGAGATTGTATTTATCGTTATTTCCGTTATTTTGTTTAATCTGCTCAGAGGAAAAGCATCAAGGAATAGAGGAGACAGCCAACAGGAAAACAATCCTCCTTGGAAAATAATACTGGCCTTATTTCCAATAAATTAACTGTTTAAAGTTCAGTTTCGATGCTTACCTGCTCAAGTGTGATTCTGACGTAAGGTTATGCAAACATTTAAGGATGTGACCTTTTCAAGAATTCCACTTTTTCTTAGAATCATGCTCAAGAAAGAGTTAAGAAAAAATAATTATTAATTATTAATTATTCTTATTTGAAGAATAATTGAACTCATTTAAGGAGATTTTCTTTCTCAATTTCGGTCCATAACCGGACCTGCACCGGCTCGTTTTCCTCCTAAAGTGCAGTGTTTTGGTCTTAAAGTACAAAAGAAAATGGGACTGATCGGACCAGACCACCTTGATACTCAGGTGCCCATCGGGGCTGTTTTTGCCGGTGGACCGGGGTGAGCTCGTTGCAGTGGCTCCAGTCTTTACTCTTGAACATTTCTGCCTCATTTAAGATGTCCAGTCTGAGAACAGACTGTAACAAACACACAGCGTTAAATGATCTCGACCTGTGTTTGTGCCTCTGCATTTTTCCTGGCAGAGGAGGCGTGGCCTCTGTAATGCCGGTCACGATGCTTTTTCGTGTTTCCAACTTGTAAGGTGGTGAAATTTGCTCTTGGGAAAAAAAAGAGATGCATGAAATGAAAGGGTATCGAACGTTACTTCTGTTGGAAGCCTGGCCGTCTCACCTCGGGCCTAAGTTTGCATGTCTGAGCTTTGAAACTGATTTGGATTCGGCCACCTGCAGGAAATAAGGTCAGAGACAGGGGCAGAGACAGGGAGGTGTGCCTAATGAAGTGGCCGGCGAGTGCATGATGGTGGTGCCAGTAACCGATGTCGGTTTTTGCAGGACATGCTGCCGATGCCTGGAGACCCCACACAGGGAGCGGCCAACTACAACATTGAGGATTTTGCAGATTTGGGGATGTTCCCTCCGTTCTCTGAGTAACTGTGGACTGAAGAAGCTCGTTGGGGTCTTCATGAGTTTGTCTTGTATCCGTGACATCATCATCATCATCACCATCATCATCATCACGTGGCAAGAAGTGACCATAATTGCGACGTTTATCCGCCATTAAATCTGAAAGAAATGCCTCCGGCGAGGACGTCCCTGTTCCGCACCTTAGAGGCTCAGTATTTATGGGTCCGTGTGCCCGCGCCCGACAGCGTCCGATGAACGCGTCAGCCCAGTCATGGCATCTAACGACGTGTGTGAACAGACTGGCATCAGATCGTGGATCCAGATCGTTATATGAGGCTTAAAAATCGATTTTACAGAATCCCTAACGCTTAGGTCTGTGAGTGATTTCTTTTACCTTTGCGTTCCAGATCCGAGCGTCCGGCTATCGGTCCGGTGCCGCGTTTTCAGTGTTTTCGTTTCTAATCCGCACCAGCATTTCGCGCTTACTGTGAAACACGTAGTCTGTACGTAGTGACGTCCTTAATATAGCCCTAACAGTCGTGAAGCTCGACCCGACGCTCTTTTTTAAACGCGTCAAAGCGCGCCTCTGTCCGCGCGCACTGAGGAGGATTTGCTAAATCGTGACTGTTTTTATGTAAATACGTGATTTTTACGTTGTTTTTTTGGCCCCGCCCCCATGCGCAGCCCCATGCGTGCTCGTGTCGGTGTTGAACTCTGTGTTTAGTTAGACCTGTACGAATGGTGTAAACGTGTCGTATCGTGGCGACGGATCGTGCCAGTGACAATAAACTCCCGTCCTGTTTGTGGCTCTCGACCGGACCGAGCGTCTCTGCGTGTTTGTGCTTCTGTCTCCCACCCTAAGCGCATTTAAGGAGATGTTCAGAGCGAAGGATACAGTCCGAGGGCAGAACTTATTTGTAGACATTTAGTGTTTCTGTGGACTAGTGAAGCCTTTATAAAACCCTTCAACGCTCCTCTTATTTCGTTCGAATAGCGAAGTGAAGTTTGGTTTATTTAACATTATTTCTGTAGCACCTTTAACAGCAGAGCGTTCTCTCAAAGCAGCTTCACAGATATCTAGATCCACAGCCCTGATTAAGCAAGCCCGGGGGCGACAGTGGCAAGGAGAACTCCAGAAAAGGAGAGCTGGGAGCTTAGACGTTGTATGTAAGATTTAAGCTAAGATACCTTATAAATAATTTATAATAAGAGTCGAAATAAACAGAGGCTAAATATACAAATGTATAAGACAATATAATAATATATAGACTACAATGAATTAAAGAGAATACAATATTATGAAGAGCATAAAAGAAGACAATAGAAATAGAAAATAAAAAATAAATCTAAAAAAAACAAATAGCACGTTTTGTTGATTTTCTAAACACAAACTTTACACATTTCTGGAAATTTTTATCATTTAACCAAATATAAAAATTAAAAGAGGAAACATTTAAAGAAAATATGATGTATATACTATAATAGATGAAAGAGAATGCAATATTATAAAGAGCGTAACAGAAAAGACAATAGTATATATAATAAATAAACAAAAATAAATATAAAACGGTATAAAATAGAAATATTAAACAAAAGAAATGACACGTTTTGTTTTTTCAAAGACAAACTTTACACATTTCTGCACATTTTTGAGACCAAAGGCTCCAGTATGTAACTGATTCTTATAAAAACGTTTGCACATAACAAATCCGTGAAATAATATAGATGAATGCCTCTAAATATAAACGTGTTATGAAAAGAAGGAACACGTTGTTTCATTGGGCTTAATATTTATTTTACTGAACCTGTTAATTTGATTTTTTGTTGGTATTCGGTGTGACCTTACCTCACTGCTTGGGCAGGGTTTCCTTTTAAGGTAAAGAAGCAGAAATAGGTGCTTGTATTGAAACAATATCTGTGTCTGAAAAACAACCGAAATGTTTTTACAAAAAATACCTACATGTGTAACGACTTGAGTTCGAATTTGAGCACTGACACACTTGACTGTGTCTGACGGAGGGACGGGGATCACCAGGAACTGCTGCACCAACGGCCCCATCAAGAAACCGAGGCATCAGCAAAGATGGGAGATGTGTCATGTTCCTCTGTGCAGTGACTTCGGCTAAGATACAGGAGCAGAAGGTCCAGGGTTCAAATCCCGCCTCTGCCCTGCGGTCAGCGTTAGCTCCTTGAGTTACGCCCTTAATCTGGATTGTAAGAGTTATACCTCAGTCTAGACTGTCTGGTAAAGACTGTGAGTCGCCACACGCGTTGCCCCGCAGCCCTCGTTCTTTAGCAGATACCATGGACGAGGGGGGTTGGGGAGAAGACTGGGGTGGGCAGGTGGAATAACGTTAAAATAATGAGAATGAATGCTGTGTTGTTCTTTTTCTTTTCCACTTTTTCTTGGTCGGGACTGTGGGAGCTCCTGAGGCTAGATCCCCAGGTTTGTTTTGTTATTCATAATTACAATCACAGCTGCTGAACTGAATTAGGTCCTGTTGGGGTGATTGGTAATGAGCCCGAGGCATCCTGAGGTAGCTAACGAAACCCGAGGACGAGGACGAACAGTCGGTGCAGCTTAAACTGCAGGTGGGTCTCTAACAAAAATGGGAAAATTGTTTAATGTTTGAATCAGCAAAGGGATCCAGCAGAACTGATGCCCACTGTCATAATAATAATACATTTTATTTTCAGCACCTTTCCACCACCCAAGGACACTTTACAGACTAAAAATGTCTATCTTTGATTCAAAAAAGAAAAGCAAAAAAGGACTGTACTGAATCAATACCCCAAATGCTCCCCCAAATAATCCCATCACTAAATACCCTGAGCTTCACAGAGCTGGAATTGAAGGAAAAATCCTGAAAGTGAGTCATTAAAAATGTGATCTAGTATGACCAGCTTTCCTACACCTGAGTGGATGGTAGTCCCTTAATAACATCGCTAAACCGATCTCTAGACTTAACGAGCTCCATGATGAAGTCCGGCTCCTTCCTTTCTCTCAAAGTGCCAGATTTAACCCTTTATGAGAAGTTCCACCTCCCTCATTTCTCAGAGAGTTGGAAGATTATCCTTGAACGTTCCAACATCCAACCACAAGCCATCTGCCCTGATCTGGAGGCGAGGGGTGACCTTTATTTGTTAACGTATTGCTTTGGGTTCGGTCATTTCGTCTGTTCCCTGTGGAGCTAAAGGTCTTGGAAGACAGACGGAACTCATCCTGTTTGTCTGCCCAGTTTAGATGCCAGACAGAATCGTGTGGTTTTGCCGTCCTTTAAATGATTAACCCAAATCAGATTTAGTAGTAGGTCCTCGTAACGAGTGCTCTGCTTCCAGTAGGACCATAAGAACTCGGTGTTCTTGCCGAACGTCCTCCATTTGAGCTGCTGGATTTAATCAGAAGCTTTTTCCTTGCTTGGAAGAGACGCTGGACGGAGTGTTGCATATTGTCTGAATGAAATGTGTTTATCAGTGTCCTCTGATGAACCATCTAGACCGGAAATCGCCAGGAGGATGAAATATTTCTTGCTCGGTGTTTGTGTAATAGCACATTTTCTGGACAAACAGCATCCGTGGAGACTAACGCGTTTCAAATGCAGGCATTTCAGCTCTCTCAAATATTTTTTATCCATGGCGAGTCATGTACGAGAATTTTTGTCCTGGATTAAATTAAATATCGTTGTGCAATTGTGAGTTCTCTGGATTAATAACATCCATGAAGACCAGGAGTCAACAGTACAAGGCTAAACATTGATGTTTGGGATTGGGCAGGACCATTTCTTCATGTTTTTGAGGCAAATATGAGAACTTCTTGCTGGTTAACATGGTCTCTGGTTGAGTAATTGCATTTTTTCTGGAAAAATAATGTCCATGCACAGCAGGAAACAACAACAAAAGACTCAAACGTTCATGTTTGTGTTGGTTAAGACCATGTTTTGGGGCCAGTAGAAGAATTTTTGAGTGAAAAGTTGGTTGATATGGATTCTTTTTGAAAAAAATGATCCTAATTGCATATTTGTTGGACAACATTGACTTTGATGAAGCATCATGACCAGGAATTGTCAACAAAAGACAAAAACATTGATGTTTGTGATTGGTTACGACCATATTTGGGGCCAAACAGGAGAATAACCATCCATGAAGATGGTTTCCGAATGTTCAGGCCATGTTTTTGAGGCAAATAGAAGAACTTCTTGCTGGTTAAAATGGGCTGGTTGTGTAACTGCATATTTTCTGGATAAATAATGCCCATGCAGACGAGGAATCAACAACAAAAGATTAAAACGTTCACGTTTGTGATTGGTTAAGACCAGGTTTGGGGTCAAATCGGAGAATAGTCATCCATGAAGACCAGGAATTGACAATACAAGGCTAAACATTGGTGTTTGGTCAGGACCGTTTGACCATGCTTTAGGGGTCCAATGTGAGAATATCTCGCCCATAATCCTGATTGATTTGGATTCTGGTTTGCGTCTCTGCTTCCTTCTCATTCATTGAGGCAAATAGGAAAACACTTTGCTTAAATCTCTGATCCTGGATGTGTAAGCGCATATTTTCTGGACAAGCACCATGTCAACAGAGGGCTAAAGCCTTCATGTTTGTTATAAATTGTTATAAATCGAGACCATGTTGCCATGTTTGGGTGCAAATCAGAGAGCGCCCTGCTGGAACTGCTGGTTTAAATGGATCGTGGCTGTGTAAGTGCATATTTTCAGGATAAA
The DNA here is from genome assembly GCA_025084515.1 of Ancistrus triradiatus. Taxonomy (NCBI): domain Eukaryota; kingdom Metazoa; phylum Chordata; class Actinopteri; order Siluriformes; family Loricariidae; genus Ancistrus; species Ancistrus triradiatus. The sequence continues at coordinate 674,712 of JAJAGP010000012.1, read as the reverse complement.
TAATGCGGAGCAGTGGCTGTGTTTCAGCCCCTACTGAGGAAGCATCATGACCAGGAATTGTCAACAAAAAACAAAATGTGATTTTAAAGGACCATTTGATCATGTTCTTTTTTAGAACATCTGATGAAACACCTTTTAAAATTGGCTCTGGTTGTGTAAATCTGTATTTTTCTGAATAAATAATGTCCTCAGAGGCTAAAGAATGTTTGAGCTTCTTTTGATAAAGCGTCATGACCAGACTCTGTCAGAGAAATACTGACCATTTACGTCTGGGATAGATCAGCACCATTTGGATCCTGGTTGTGTAACTGCATATTTTCTTGGTAAATAATGCCCATGCAGAGCAGGACTCAACAATAAATGACTAAAACATTCATGTTTGTGATTGGTGAAGACCAGGTTTTGGGGCAAATACGAGAATTTGTGATTGAAAAGCTGGTTAAAATGGATATTGACTGTGTAATTGCTTTTTTTGGGGGGGATAAACACAATTGAGTTTCGGACAAAATTGAGTCTGATGAAGCATCGTGACCAGGAATCGTCAACAAAAGACAAAAACATTCATATTTGTGATTGTCCATGTTGTTTGGAGAACAATAGGAGAACATCTGCTGAAACACCTGGATAAAATGGGCTTTGGTTGTGTAATTCTGTATTTTTCAGAATGAATAATGTCCTTAGAGGCTGAAGAATGTTTGAGCTTCCTTTGATAAAACGTCATGACCAGAAACTATTAGAGAAAGACTGACCATTTATGTCTGGGATAGATCAGCACTTTTATGAGAACTTCTTGCTGGAAGGCCTGGTTGAAGTGGATCCTGGTTGTGTAATTGTATATTTTCTGGATAAATAATGTCCATGCAGAGCAGAAATCAACAATAAAAGTCTAAAACGGTCATGTTTGTGATTGGTGAAAACCAGATATTGGAGATAGGAGAACTTCTGATTGGACTTCTGGTTGAAGTGGATCCCGGGTGTGTAATTGCATATTTTGCTTTTTTTTTTGGATAAACACCGCTGAGTTTTGGACAACATTGACTTTGATGAAGCATCCTGACCAGGAACTGTAAGCAAAAGACAAAAACGTCCATGTTTGTGATTGGTCAGAACAATTTGGTCATGTTCTTTGGAGAACAATAGGAGAACATCTGCTGAAACACCTGGATAAAATGGGCTCTGGTTGTGTAATTCTGTATTTTTCAGAATAAATAATGTCCTCAGAGGCTAAAGAATGTTTGAGCTTCCTTTGATAAAGCGTCATGACCAGAACTGTCAAAAGACTGACCATTTACGTCTGGGATAGATCAGCACTATTATGAGAACTTCTTGTTGGAAGGCCTGGTTGAAGTGGATCCTGGTTGTGTAATTGTACATTTTCTGGATAAATAATGTCCATGTAGAGCAGGAGTCAACAACGAAAGACTAAAACGTTCATGTTTGGGAGAACTTCTGATTGAACTGCTGGTTGAAGCAGATCCTGGTTGTGTAACTGCATTTTCTTTGGATAAACACCATTGAGTTTTGGCTCCGTTTGATGAAGCTTCCTGACCAGGAACTGTAAGCAAAAGACAAAACCTTCATGTTTGGGATTGGTCAGAACAATTTGTTCTTTGGAGAACAACAGGATGATGAACATCTGATGAAACACCTGGTTAAATGGGCTCTGGTTGTGTAATTGGAGATTTTCTGGGTAAATAATGTCCATTCAGAGCAGGAATCAACCATAAAAGACTCAAACGTTCATGTTTGTGATTTGTGAAGACCAGATTTTGGGGCAAATAGAAGAACTTCTGACTGGACGGCTGGTTGAAGTGGATCCTGTTTGTTTCACTGTATGTTTTTTGGATAAACACCCTTGAGTTTTGGCTCCATTTGATGAAGCGTCATGACCGGGAATTGTCAACAAAAGACAGAAACGTTGATATTTGCGATTGCACTATGTTTGGGGGCAAATAGGAGAACATCCCGCTCAGAGTGCTGGTTGAAATGGATCCTAGATGTGTCAGTGCATATTTTCAGGATAAATAACATCCATGCGGACCAGGGAACACGTGTCAGCTCCTTCTCGAGACCAAAACATTCAGGAATGTGTTTGCAGGGCAATTTTTGCCATGTTTTTGGGGCGAATAGGAGTTTCTGTAGAAACATCTGGCTAAAATTGATCCTGGATGTGTAGTTGCATATTTACTGGGTAAACAACAAACGGGTTTGGACTCCCTCTGTTGAACCTTCATAACCAGAAATCATCGGCAGGGGGCTAACACGTCGGTATTTGTGAGCGCTCACGACTGTACAGGCATGCATTTGGGGGCAAACAGGGTCATGTCCTGCACAGGCTGCTGGATGAAATGAATTCTCGTTGTGTTGGTGCATATTTTCATGGATAAATAATGTCCAGGAGACTAATGAATGCGTTTTGATTCCCTTTGATGGGCTAATCAGAAATGATCTACTAATGGAAGGCTAAAAACAATATTGTTACTGATTCAGGACCAGTTTGCCATGTCATGCCGAGCCAAATTCCTGGTGTGATGAACGACCTCATTTTCATTAACCGTCACGACCAAGAATTATCAACACAGGACTTAAATATTGATTTCTGTGTTAGTCAAGACCAATTTTCCCTGATTTGGGTCAGTCCTGGTTGTAGACCTGTCCTTCCCAGACCAGGAATCCATCAGGCCGTGTGGTTTGGGATGAAAACAGAACAGGCGATGAAACACCTGGTTAAATGGACTCTGGGTTGTAATTCTATATTGTCTGCATAAATAATGTTCACGGAGGATCATGAGTGGGTTTGATGAAGCATCTTGACCAGGAATCATCTACCGGAGACTGAGACAGTTACTTCTGTGACTGAAGAAGTTTGGGCTGTGTTCTTGCCCGAGACTGGAGAGCAGTTTGCTCTCGGTGCTGGGTAAAACATCTTGGTTGTGTAAGAGAACGTTTTGGGGTTTTTCTGAAGCTTGCATTTAATGAAGACCAAAACGCTGATGGATTCGATTGGCCTTTTGTGTTTTTGCCGTTTTAAGAGCAAAACAGGAGATTTTCATTCTAGGCTTTGGTTAAAATGGATGAACCACCATGACCATGATTTTTAATCCCTGATAGAAAACAAAACGATGAAACTGATTTGCGTTCATCCGAGTCCATTTTCCACGTTCTTCGGTGTAATTGCTTTTTGTTTGGATAAACTCGGGTCGTTCCGTAGGAGCAGTTTTCCTTTTAAACTACATTTTCTCGGCGCATCGACAAACGTGGTCCATTCGTTCCTCGGTGTGAGACCTCACCTAATTTCATGGTTAATTTGGGATTGCGCCCGAATATGCACTTGACATTTTCGGACTGCTCGTCGGGCAGGTCGAGAATCACGGGCTTTATTCAGCCACTTTGCTTTCAATTACACATCAGGCTTTGATTGGCAGCGACGCCGGGCACCATTTAACCGGAGCGGCTCAAATGAACAGCCCTTGGAGAGAGGTGCTCAGATTTGGAGGGCGTTAGGAGGGCGGGTGCCCACTCTTAGCTCTTAGATCTGTCAGAGCTTGGGGCCTGCCTTTCTGCCGAGGCGTGCTCTGATGCCTGCTGGCAGCCTGTCATCAAGCTTTCGACGAGCGCCAAAAAGCTGTAATTGTTTTTTGTTTTGTAGAGCCGCTCAGAGCACAAAAGCTACCGGGGTTTGGTTCTCAGATCTGGGTTCATCTTTTTATTTTTAAGGTTTTTTGTCCACTTACAAAACTACTTATTTATTTGTTCATATTTCAACCCTCTGCGATTGTAAAAGTGCCCTGCATGGGGCGCTGATACAGGATGATCCTATGATCATCCTAACCTCCCTCATCACCTCCCAATAGAGTCTCCAAAAGGCACTCGAACCCAGGTCCTGTGGTCCTGTAGTATATTAGGTCGCTGTGCCCACTGAGCGCCCACTTATTTATTTTTTCCACCTGTTGTGACTCCAGCGCCCGTCCCCAGAAACAGCAGCATGCCCAGAATTGGAGCATCCACCGCTGTGCCACCGGAGCGCCCTTGTTTATGTATTTAGGTGTATATTTAACTTTGAAATGTTAAATGTCTGGAAATATATCAGTAAAGATACGCAAAAAATACTTAAATATAGTAATGAATTACATTTACTCTGTAACACGTCGTCCAGTACGGGGTATCCTAACCCGTGTCGAAGGGCTGCGGAAGATTTCTACTACGAAGAAACGCTCAAGCCTTCAAGACAACGTCGGAAGCTTTTCACCATCTCCAGAGCTGGTGGATAAGCCGCCTGTGAACACTGTTCCAAAAAGTACAAATATAAGCCCAAACAAAACAAACAAACGCAGCTTTCACTTCATGTTTGGACTTGGTGTGTGGGTTTGTAATATGATTGTAGCTTAAAGCGCAAACATCTGCTCGTTACGAACCACTGCTCCTTCTGACTCTATGCCCGTGGACCACTAGAGGCTGGCAAACCCTGATTAAGTCCACGTCCAAATTAGGACGCACCTCATCTGGTGTCGATTGATTAACTAGCCCTGCCTCGTATCCTGCACCGCACCCGCTCTGACCCAGATAAGGCTGCAGTCCGGCATTAATTTCTTCTCCAGCGATGTGTCAGAGCGATAAATCAAACAGGCGGCTCGGAAAAATCGTTGATGGTTCTTCTGAGGTAACAGTATGGCGATATAGAAGGTCTTCATCCTAAGCAGCAGAACAAAGGTGGGTTGTGGACTTTTATTTGTCCCACTTTCTGCAGTGGGACATTTGCCTTTCGGTGTCATATAGCTCCAAAATCGAGTTATACGAGCTCTCGTTAATAAAATATAATTTATTTACGCTTTACACACAGGTCCTATCCGGGAAGTTACTGGGTGTAGACCAAAGTCAAAAAGTGTAGATACAAAGTCAAATTGGAGTGCTCTGCCAGTCACAGATCGGCTGGCACCGAAAGTTCAGGTCGTGCTCCATTCTGTTTTCGGTTTCTGGGTGTGTATTCGCCGAATTACCTCCTTGTGACGGGGACACCTTGATCTGTGTGACCACAAACCTCCTGGCAAGGCCACAGACTTTGTGCATCACTTCTCTGTGCCATCGGGCGCTAGACCCTGCTGTTGGTCTCTCTCTGTAGAGCTGGTTATTGATTCAGAGCTAAAGGCTATCGGTTACGTCGTGCACCCAGGTCTGGCAAGGGTTTGGCACCTGACCGACCAAGAGAAGGACCCAATGCCCACAGAACTTGGAACAGAACAAAGTGCACATGGAAAAGAACAAAGGTCTGGCACCTTGAGGACAGAGGGAGCAGAAACTCCAGGACCGGGTTTCTGAGTCCTGGTTCTCCTCAGGGTCGGGACTGGGTCTATTTCGGGGGTCTCATCCCATCCCAGACTTGAATGGGTGCAGAAAGAAGTACACCCATGACAGGGTGCCAGTCCTTGTCTTTGCAAGCCCAGCTCAGGGTTCGACCCCAGGTCCTCGGTAACTGGTGGTGCCAGTGCTGAGACCATCAGGCCCAGTACACACACTCCAAAATAAACTCTGGTAACACACTGAAGTGTCTCTGAGAGCTCGTCTAACGCTGGGTGAGTCATCGTGCCGGAAGTTTCCCACCAGAGCTGACGCGGACCAGCCGGAGACGCTGACGTTGTTTAGAGAGAAGCCCTGAGCAATCCTGTCATTGTTAGCGCCGGCTCTGAGGCAACCGCGCGTCATTTACGCTAAACCATCTGGGAAGCGGGTTTGTTATGCTAATGCTATACGACGCCAGCGGGTGATCCGGACACTGGTGACGGAGCCGCTGACCACGCATGACGTTAGATTTGTTTTGCAAAAATACGTTTCTACCGGCTGACCAAAAACAAGAAGCCTGGACTGAAGACTGAAACCCACACGCTGTCAGTAACACAGTTAGGGAATATTTTTGATACCTTTAGTACGTAGCCTTTACTGGGAAAGTGAAGGAACTTGGGTGGGTTTAAGGTACAAGTTCTGATGTACCTTAATGTTAAGGTAATACATAAAGTCAAAGTTTGATTCATTTCTGTAGTGTTTTTTAATAAAAGCTTTGTCTCAGAGTAGCTTGACTAAAATTTGAAATCAAACTGAGCAAGTCTAGGGCAACAGTGGCAAGGAAAAACTCCCTATATGTGGGTGACCCGACCTCAATGGAGAGCCCAGATAATATATCAAATTAAGTTAGATTAACTTAAATTAGGCATTTATAATAATAGTTTAAAATGTGATCATCTTTAAATTAGTGAATATAACTGAACAAAATACAGCAAATAAAATATAGACTATGTTTAAAAGTGCATATTATAAATGAAATAAATACATTTAATAAAATAATATGTGTAAGAAATAAAATATAGATGCTAATAAAAAAAATACAGAATATTGAAAAGTACCTATAAATAAAGTAGAAAAAGTATAATAAAATAGTTTAAATAATGAATAAAATACAGAAGATAATAAAAAATATAGACTGTAAAAAAGTACACATTGTAAATAAAATAGTATATATAATAAAAAATAGAGAATATATTAAAATAGTAGATATAAAAAAATAACTATCATAAAAATCACATATAGCATAAAAGTGTAATATTATAAATTAAATATAATTATAACAAATAATTAAAGATAAATAAAATGGAATATATCATAAAAAATAGAGGCTATATTAAAATAGTACATTTACAATGATAACTATAATAAAAAGTACATATAAATCAAATACAAAAATTTAATGAAATAGTTTAGATAACAAATAAAATATAGGCTATAATAAAATGACATAAATAAAATACAAAAAAATAGTATATATAATAAATAAAATATAGAATCCAATAAAATACATATTATAAATAAAATGTAATAAAATGGTATATGCAGTGCATTAAATAAAGAGCATAATAAATGAAACATAAAATATAACCAAATAGTATATATCATAAACAAATTACAGAAGATAAAAAATACAGGCTATAAAGAAAATGACCTATTATAACTAAAATGTAATAAAATAGTATATATAATAACAAATAGAGACTATATTAAAATAGTACATATAAAATAAATAAAACAATACATATAATATTGCACATATATGCACTGTAATAAATTAAAAGAGAGAATACAATATTAGGGAGATATCTGATAAAATTGAGAATATGTGACATTATTTAATGCAGGAGGTTCTTGTGTCCTCCAGTTTTGGTGGCATGACATCCTCAGTCAACAGGTGGGAGGGAGCCAGAATTAGATCAACTGGCATCTCTAAATAAGCGTGCTGCTGATTAGACCTCCATAAACCTGGACTGGATTAAGCGGGTTGGAGATTGGGTACGTTGGTTGGGTACGTTAGTGAGCTTCACTCTGTTAGTTGCCTCATATTGCTTTGAAACCTTACAGTGTAAGCTGCTGCGGCTCTTAAGACGATACACGCTGTTCATAAATAGTTTATGGTGCGATCAGGAACCGAGGACATTTAAGCGAGTAAGAGTAAGGTCAGTCTCCTGCAGGACGGACGGCAGGACGCCGGTCATTGCTCACCCTGCTCCCTGGTATTTTACGCTTGAGTTGTTGAAAGCTCGTTGAGTAAAGATTGGTCCGCTGACCTTTACTAGAGAGTACAAATGGAGAAACGTGTCGCCGTCGTACCAGTGCATGACAGAGATCTGAAACGTGGCTCCAGCACACACTCGGAACGCCAGAATGAAACATCTGGGACTTCTTTAAGGTCACCAAGTACGTGCTTTATCAAGTTCTGATTGGTTTCAAGCCAGATTCCCTAAAGAATGATAAAGTCAAGAGAAAGAGAGAGAGGGTGTCTGTTATGACGCTCTCGCTTCTGTTTAACAATGTTTTTGGAGACGAGCTACAACCCGAACCTGAATAATCACATCATTTTTCTAGATAATGGTTTGGGAACTCATTTGGTTCTCTCGTCTCGAGAGATGGAACGCTTCCCTAATGAACATTCCTCACTGCAGAGAGTGCGAGTGCCACGCGAGATAAAAATAATAGTGCTGAAAGATCATAAAAGCGCATCTGTTCCGATAATGAGTTCCAAAAAAGGGTGAGGTGCTGAATGCGCTCACGGTTCCTCTTTATTTAGCCTCCTGCATACGTACCGGTGTAATGTCTGTCCGGGCCGCGGTCGCTTCATGGGACTCACCGGAGCTGCTGATTTTTGTCCTGCAGAATTGTTGCTTTTTATTCCTCTCTCAAATCTTTACTCTCTCGCTTTGCTTCTTTGAATGTCGCCTTCTTTTTAAAGCCTTTGTCTGACCTTCGATAACTATTATTTCCCTTGACTGCAGCTTCTCTGTGTGGAAATTAGACCCGTCACCTTAGAGTGCAGCAGAACATCAAGTGAGCAAGCTTCCTGTGGATCAGTTTCAGTCTGAATCCCCGTTAGAAGGAGAAAATCGTTCGATCTGAGCCACTACGGAAGAGGCAAAGTCATCAGTGCTAGGCTAGCCGGGGCCAGTGTTTAAAGATGCCCAGATATCCACGTCAATATGAGCAAAGAAATTGGATTAATGCAATGAACTTTTGAACAATCTGGGATTTAAATACGTGACTATCGCACTTGTGCGGTAACTCTTTGGCGTGAGGGTTTGACTTTGCAGACCTGACCAGTCTGAAATGCTTTTCTCGCTCTTCCAGACCTTGTCTTTGATAAAAAGCCAGCAGGAAAGGTCTGGAGCTCTTCTTAGAGCTTCTCCTGCTTTGTTTTTGGATCCCTGGTCTGTTTAGGGTCTTGATTGAAGACCTAATGAGTGAGCTTTATAGAAACACTGCTTCCATTAGTGGGTTTGTACTCAATTAATCAGTAATTATGGACCCAAACGCAGACGTTTTACAAAGGTTGAAACCTGCATGTGATCAGCCTACATGGCAGCTTTTCATGGTGATGTGATGGAAGTGTTAAGAAGCTCCAATTGTTTGTTCTGCAGCAATGATGATCCATAAATAAGACAAAAACGGAAAACATCAGCGCAGGAAAAGGCGTTCGCTTCTCTGTTAAAGGCCTGCAGCTCAACGTCGAAACTCAAAAACAGCCCGCTGTGAAGTTCATGAGTTCATCCGTCCGTGCTGTTTGCAGCCTGGGCTTCACACTCAATATCTGCTTATGTAATCTGATGAAATACCGATCCGAACCGATAGCCGCTCGCTCGCCAGCTATTTCATTTCACGCCGAATGCCTGCACTTCTGTCCTTTCGCTCCAAAAGCTCGCAAGCACACAGGTCATAATTCCTGCTCTGCTTATTCATTCGACTGGCAGTTAAGTCGAGTGTATCGAATGCACACACACACACACACGGACGTTTAATAGTTTATTTACTAATTAAACCCCGAAGCTCTGGACTCTCACGGCATAGGCATCCATGGTATGTGTTGTTATTTCTGGATGTTTTATGTTCACATTCTCCACGAACGTTTAGCCAAATTAAAGGTGCGGTCAGTAAAGTCTGATCCTAATATTGGTGTTGTCATGCCGAAGCACCCCAGGGGGTATTCCACAAACTAACGAGCTAACGAGCTAATTCAATAAGCCTTCATTTTGTTCAATTTTGCTTCCACAAAGGAGGCTAAATTTAAGGCCTATTAAGCTACAATATCAACTTATTCTAAAGCTGAGGCTTAGATAAGCTTCATCAATTTTATTGGTCAAGCCGCGTGACGCCATATAATCGCCAACTTGAAACAGAGTCCAGAAAAACATTTCATCCAAAAACTAGCTGTGGTTTTATCCCAATACATTTGAATAATATCACTTGAGTCCTGCATGTGGCAGGGCATCCAGGCCATCACCAACTACAGAACTACTGCTACACCACCAGTCTATGACAGTGATACCTCCCTTCCAGATGCGCTGAACAACTTCTATGCTCGGTTCGAGGCACAGAACGATGTGGCAGTGAGGAAGTCCACCCTTTCTCTCAGTGACCAGGTGCTTTGTCTCACCACAGCAGAAGTGAGGAAAACTCTATGCAGAGTCAACCCACGGAAAGCTGCAGGACCTGACAACATTCCTGGCAAGGTGCTCAGAGGATGTGCAGACCAGCTAGCAGATGTTCTCACAGACATCTTCAACATCTCTCTGAGCAGCGCTGTCGTTCCAACGTGCTTCAAGGCAACCACTATCGTCCCCGTGCCGAAGAAGTCTCCGGTGTCCTGCCTCAACGACTATCGGCCCGTTGCACTCACGTCAATCATCATGTGCTTCGAGGGAATCATCTTGAGTCACATTAAGACCCTACTGCCACCCACAATGGACCCTCTGCAATTTGCGTATCGTCCCAACCGCTCCACGGACGACGCCATAGCCACCACTGTTCATCTGGGTGTCACCCACCTAGATAAAAAGGACTAACATGTTCGAATGCAGTTCATAGACTTCAGTTCAGCATTCAACACCATCATTCCTCAGCACCTGATTGGGAAGCTGAGCCTGCAGGGCCTGGGCGCCTCCCTCTGCAACTGGATCCTGGACTTCCTGACTGGGAGACCCCAGTTTGTCTGGATCGGCAGTATTGTGTCCAGCACCACCACACTGAGCACTGGAGCCCCACAGGGCTGTGTGCTCAGTCCACTGCTGTTCACCTTGCTGACTCAGGACTGTGCAGTAATGCACAGCTCGAACCACATCATCAAGTTCGCTGATGATACGACCGTGGTGGGTCTCATCAGCAAGATAAACGAGTCAGCATACAGACAGGAGGTACAACGGCTATCGGACTGGTGTAAAGTCAACAATCTGTCTCTGAACGTTGACAAAACTAAAGAGATGGTTGTTGACTTCAGGAGAACTCAGAGTGACCACTCTCCGCTGAACATCGATGGCTCTACCGTAGAGATTGTAAAGAGCACCAAATTCCTTGGTGTTCACCTGGCGGAGGATCTCACCTGGTCTCTCAACACCAGCACCATAACCAGGAAAGCCCAGCAGTGTCTCTACTTTCTGCGAAGGTTGAGGAAAGCACGTCTCCCACCTCCCATCCTCACCACATTCTACAGAGGGACCATCGAGAGCATTCTGAGCAGCTGTATCACTGTCTGGTTTGGGAAATACAGAGGACAGTGAGGACAGCGGAGAAGATAATCAGTTGTCCCCCTCCCCTCCATCACTGACATCTTCAACACCCGCTGCATCCGCAAGGCCAGCAGAATTGTGGATGACGCCACACACCCCTCAGATTCTTTGTTACAACTCCTGCCGTCTGGAAAGAGGTTCCGAAGCATTCGGACACTCACAACCAGACTGTGTAACAGCTTCTTCCCGCAAGCCATCAGACTCCTTAACCAAAGACTGGACAGAACACCACACATACACACCTGAGTAACACGAAACTGGGCCTCATAATCCATACACACTCTCACACACACACAAAGAAGTCTATTGCACGGTAGACTTTGTTTTCTGCTGCTAGTCATGGACATTCTGCATCAACCTCAACAGAAGTAAATGGCTACCAGTCATCCTACCAGTCATGTTTTTGTCCTGCACTGTCTGGTCTTGTCGCACTGTTCGTACTGTCTGCACTAACTTGTATTAATTTGCACACATCGCACACGTGCACTTTAAGCAATGTTTTTTTGTTTTTTGTTTTTGTTCCTTTTAACAAACTAGTGTTGTATTGTATGGTATTGTAAAGTATTGTAGAGTATTGTCACTATGTAGCACCTGTAAGTCCTGGAGGAACGTTGTTTCGTTTCACTGTGTACTGTGTATATGGTTGAAATGACAATAAATCCGACTTTGACTTGACTTTGACTTTCTACATTTGCAAAAACAAGCACACAATACAGTATGCTTTTGCATTTTGATTTAGATCTTCAAAGTACACATTCCCTGCTAATCAGTTCAGTTGCTGCACATTTCCGTTTCTTGTTTTTGTTGAAACAAATTGAGATCAGTGTAAAATGAGATTTAGATATGCTGGTGCATTAATGTGGACCATGACTGCCAGTTAAGACGCTGCATGGCACAAATCTTCTTCTTCTTCTTTCGGCTTCTCCCTTTATCAGGGGTCACCACAGCAAGTTAAACGTTTCCACCTCACCCTGTCCTCCACGTCCTCTACTCTCACCCCAACTCCCTGCATATGTTCATTTACCACTACCATATAACTTCTCTTTGGTCTTCCTCTCCGTCTCTTGCCTGGCAGCTCCATTGCCAACATCCTCCTACCAATACATCCACTATCCCTCCTCTGCACATGTCCAAACCATCTCAGTCTTCCCTCTCGAATTTTGTCTCCCAATTTTCCAACCTGTGCTGTCCCTCTGATGATCTCATTCCTAATCCTGTCCACCCTAGACACTCCTAAAGAGAACCTCAACATCTTAAGTTCTCTGCATGGCACAAATACAATGTTTATTTTTGCCCGAGTACATAAAGTAAATGAAGTTATCACTTTCAGTATATTTTTATATTCTATAGGTCCTCTTTTAACTGAGCATAAATGTAATACAAGATCTTATATAAAAAATAAAGCACGCTGCAATACACACTGCGTATCTTTGACTCTTTAGACATTTTTGGGTCTGGAATTGCTCGGCGAGGCTGTTTAAATACAGCGTGACTGTTTTATTGTTTATTTAATGACTGTTTGTTTATGTATTTCATTTTATTATAAGTCTTGTTTTTTATTATTATTTTTACCCTTATTTCTATATATTTATTGGTTTATTATTTACTTATTTATGTATTATAATGTTTGTTTATTGATCTATAGTTAGATTTGCTTTATGTTATTATTATCATCATTTATTTAGTTATAATAACTGTTCTGTTATTAAAATAATATTTATTAGTTATATGTTTATTATTTGGCTTATGTGTGTTAGCCAAATAATCATCATTTATAGTTACTACACTTGTTTTGTTTATTTATTTATTTACTATAATTCTATTTTATATTATTATTATTATTATTATTATTATTTCATGTAGTTATAATAACGATTATATACAATATTTAAATATGTAGTTTATTTTAATATATTTGAGTCATAACATAATATTAATCATCATATTATTTATTTATTTATTAGAATTACCTGTTTTATATTCATATTCGTATTATTATTAATATTATTATTATTATTATTTGTTTATTAAGATAAAAATACAGAATTGTTGTAAACCAAATTTGAGTTATCATAACTACTATTTATTTATTTATCTGTGTATTTGATTATCCGGTTTCACGTTATGATATTTATTTAGTTATAATAAGAGTTTGATTTAATTCGAAATTATACCGCTATAGTTTTTTATTTATTTTATCCATCGTGGTGACGTCACGGGTGGGGCTGGAGCTCGGGCTTCACCGGAAGTGCTATATTTGGGATTGGTGTGGAAGGAGAAATGGCTGCTTCCATTGTGTTTGGCTAAGCTAGCGCGGCGGTGAATGTGGAGCGGCGGGATTAATCTCTCGGTACGGCTGCAGTTCGTGAGGAGCGCGCTGCTGTGGTCCGGAGGGAAGGTTAGGACGTTAAACGGTGACAGTTGCTGTGCGGTCTGAGGCGGCTGAGGGGGAGGCTAGCTGATTAGCTTGTTAGTGTGTTTGTGCACCTTGCCCTGTACCGGAGCCCTGCAGCAGCAGCACCGCTTCATCCTCGCGTGCTTAGTGAAAACACACAAAAAAAACCGAACCCCACGAGGCTCAGCGGCTCGATGCCGGAGCCAGGCCCGAGGATGAGCGGCTTCTCTCTGGGCGAGCTGTGCTGGCTGTTCTGCTGCCCGCCGTGTCCGAGCCGGATCGCGGCGAAACTGGCCTTCCTCCCTCCGGAGCCCACGTACAGCGTGCACACCGACCCGGCTGGCGCGTGCAGCCTGCACCTGAGCGAGCGCGCGGACTGGCAGTACTCTCAGCGCGAGCTGGACGCCGTGGAGGTGCTGTGCACGCGCACCAGCCGCGGCAACCGCATGCTCTGCATGTTCGTGCGGTGCGCCCCGGGCAGCCGCTACACGCTGCTGTTCTCCCACGGCAACGCGGTGGATCTGGGCCAGATGTGCAGCTTCTACATCGGGCTCGGGTCCCGCATCAACTGCAACGTCTTCTCCTACGATTACTCCGGCTACGGGGTCAGCACCGGGAAACCGTCCGAGAAGAACCTGTACGCGGACATCGAGGCCGCGTGGCAGGTGCTGCGGAACAAGTGCGTAAGAGAGCATCCAGCGCAGTCACTGTGCATGCGCAGAACGACCTCTTAACTGGTCCGGAACCGGCCCTAATGTGAGGGGGGTACCACATCATAACGAGCCTTTAATATGAGCACTCGTGATGATAAGCCCAGATAATTACGTAATTATTACAGAAACAGAAAATGTGAGTTGCCTGGCCCTTGTAGTTTTGCATGTTCTCCCTGTCGGTTTGGGTTTACTCCTCCTGGTTCTCCGGCTTCCTCCAACAGTCTGAAGTCGTGCGTTCGCTTCGTTGATTACGCTAAATCGGCCCGATCTGAGTACGTCTGACTAGTTTTGATGTAACCTGTCCTAAATAGCCACTGATTCTTAAAGTTAAATAAAACAAACAAATTTATCGAGAACTGAGGAGTTTTAATATTATATATGAAAGCATAACCTAGATTAAACGTGTTTAAAACACTTGCGTTAAACGAATCTTGTTTACATGGATGAAGTGCAGCACATTTTGAATAAAAATCACCTTACTAAGTATGGGATGATATTTGACTAGTAGCTTTAAAGAATCTGTCGCTGCTGATGCATTTGGTCAGCGATCATGTGTGAGAGAAATGTCGTGAAGATGGTTTTAACTATAGTGATATTAGATTTTTATCTTGTTGCCCACCCCTACGCTGAACTACAGTTGGGCAAAATGAGTAACGTGAAGCTTATTTTATAATAAAGTGTGAATGTGTTATGAAATGTATTGAATAAGAAATAAGGAAAGTGGAAAAACGAGACCACGGCTTTTCCTCACTACAGTTCCCAGGGTTCATCACTCCCGCCAGTCGCTCCCTAGTCCTGCGTTCCTCGTTTAGAATAATCCATTTATTTAGGGAGCATAAATTCAGAATGCAGTCTGTGCCAGATTTGCCCAGAATAGCGTATGGTCTGTCACGATAACCAAAGGAATCATGATGCGATAAAAAAGATTTTCGATCTGTGGCAGGATTCACTCGCTCAAACCAGAGCTGAGCTCTTTGTGATGTCTGTGATCTCACCGGTGGTGCAGCAGATGCTGCAAGTGATGCACCTAGTGATGACATCCCTCCTCTACGAGGCGGCGTTCTGTATCTGTTAGGATTTAGGGCCTCGTTGAGGTTTTTCTTCCCCACTTTAGTTTATGTTTCGGTAGATTGAAGGCAGATTGTGCATGATTTCTTAGAGACAAAAGTTTTGAATCCCGTTTAAATAAAGCAGGTCTGGAGCACACTAGAGGTTTAGGTTAATCCGATTAAATTGTCAGGAACATCTCCACTCCTTTGCAGAGTCGTTGCGGTGCAGAAAATCTGAAGTTTCGCTTCCAGTCGGCTTAAACATGTGCTGGAGAACTGAGGCATTTCTCTTAGAGCCCTGAGCTCAATATGAAGTGCCTAGTCAAAAATAGTCAGTCTGAATTATTTCTATAGCGCTTTTGACAGTGGAGCATCATCTCAAAGCAGCTTTGGTTTTCTATTATCTTGTATTATCGAGGCCCAAAAGCCAAACTGAGCCAGCCTAGGGCGACAGTGGCAAGGAAAATCCCCAAACGTTATAAGAAATGTACCTTGGGAGGACCAAGAAGCAGAAAGGAACCCATCCTAGATGTTTTATTTAAGAATTAAGCTCAGCTAACGAAGCACCAACAGATGCTCTTGTGTTGGGTGATTTTTGCTTGGGAAATATATGATTATTGTTTGTGTTCTGTAAGGGTTTGAGCCTGAACTTTTGATCCCTGTTGAGGAGGGTGTTTTGCTTTCAGTTTTTGAGTGAGTCAGTTTGTCCTCAGACTGAGAGAGAGCAGGCGTCGCTGTGACCTCCGGGTCAGCTTTTTTTGGGGAAGTGCAGAAATAAGTCTGACATTTAAACACTAAAGCTTTGCCGTGCTTGAAAACCATGTGTGAGCTTTATGAGCTTCTGCCACGCACTGACTCGGATTCAGAAAAGCCTCTGAGAGCTAGTAATTATTTGTTACAATCCGATACAGGTGGGTTTTTTAACTTTAATGTTGCCATTATTATTGGTGGTAATGCGTAGGGTTGGGTATCGTTTACATTATCAGTTCCAATATTTGAATCCAAAATGATGAAAAAAAACCAAAAAGTGATGTTAATCGACTGCATCACAAACACTGAGTGTGGCTTGGCCAATGAGATTTTAGAATGAGAAGTCAAATCCAATACATTAAATCCAAATTCCCGCCATGACGTATGGGGTATTTTAATCTCGCCATAACAAATGACGATCGGGGGAAAATAGTGAAGCAGGTCTCGCTCCCTCTAGGGGTTGGGTTCAGAATGCCGACTTCCAGGGCTGACAGAAACGAGTCCGTGGCGTTCGAGACCCTCTGTTCATAAATATAGGGATGTTTTTGATACCAGATGATTGTGCTCGAATTTGAAGTGATCCGAGGTGTGAAAGAAGCCGGAGTCACAGTTATAATAAACAAACAAACAAACTTTTATTTGTGTTCCCGGTGACGTGATGAAGTTGGCGAGTGCCTAGGAAAGTTGTTTTGGTGCGTGTAGACATCAGAAAGTCACCAATTACCGCAATCAGACTGCGGTCGTTCTCCAAAACCAGAGTTAAATTGGAAAGCAATCACGGGTTTAGCTTTGCTGTGGTTTCAGTCCCGGTTCCAGGCTGAGGTTTGTGCAGATCCGACTATTCCTGCCTTCTTTCATCTGTTACTCTCGTCAAGGCCTCTTAGTGAGCCGGATTCGGGAGACGTTTTGTTTCCCAGATCGTCCCCGTGCACCGATTGTTATTCGTATTGCTCTCAAAACGATGTTCCTGAGCGTTACATAAGCAGGTACGTACAGCAGGAGGGAAAGCGTTCTGCGTTATTTATCTAAAGCGTTTCCGGCCTTTGAGTGCGGTTACCGGGGAAGATTTTCCTCGCGCGAGAGAGAGCGTGCTTTACGATTGATCACTTTTAGGACCGAGTTGTTTACCGAAACTGGTGAAGCCGAGGCGATTGGTTTTTCTAATCCTATCCTAGACGGGCATTATGCGCCGCTCTTTTCTTCGGCGCTCCGGTCGGGTTTCTCTCCGTGTTATTGTGCGTGTTTGTGTAACCGTCCCTGCTTGCTAATCTCTGCGGTGGATTTTCTTTATCCTGCTGCACCGTGTGCGAGTACGCAAGTTTTAATCACACGCTCTCCACATCTAGGACTTACCTGACGAGTCTGAGACTTATGGAGAACGTACGTCAAAGCACACCCTTAAATATCGGCAGCAGAAAGACTCTTGGAGCAGCGCTCCATTCGACCCACTTCTGTTAATAACCTATTAACCCTAAGCCCAGAGGGTGGTACTGAGCCATCAGGCAACTAATCTAGCTAACAATCTCAATATATAGTCTGTTGTGGGTCTCAATCAAGAAAATGAACAGAACCGAGCAACTACAAGAGCGGAGGAATTAGAATTGCATCGCTCGGAATAGTATTAGCTGTCGGTTTAACTAAAATGTCGTTTGTGTGGAGGTATATTTAGTCTGGAAACGCCGAAAAGCAACACAGCTTGTTGTAACCTTAAACGCAGTACCAACAATAACTAGAAGGAACTACAACAGAGCTTGAAACGTTGCAAACGGAAAGAATGTGGGGTGTCCTAATACTTTCGGCAGTGTATGTTTGTGTCCCAATTCTTTTGGCCACCTGTGGGTTTGCGTCCCAATACTTTTGGCTGCATGTGTTTTTGGTCCCAATACTTTTGGCCACATGTGGGTTTGCGTCCCAGTACTTTTGCATGCATTATATAATAATCGTAATATTAAAATAAAAAACCTCCAGTGTCGGAATCTGTATCCGTATCGGCAGTTGCGCATTGGAATCGGATCGGAACCGAAAAAAATGTGGATCCTTAAAACACACCCACGTACCGATCTTTGAGTTTTGTAGTGACGGATGAAGCTGTATTTTGTGGCGTTCGTTTCGCTGATTTTTACGTTTTGCAAATATTTAACAACAAATCAAGTCATTTCGAGTCGCCCGTCTCAATTCGAAGTCAAGTCATGAACGAGTCTGCTGTCAGTGTTAGTCAAGAAAGTCCTTAAATTTGTGACTCGAGTCCCCCCATCCCCAGGCTTTGGGTGCACTGTAGGAACAAATTAGTGTAACACAATAAAATGAGATTTTAGAATCAGAACCATCCATTTAAGTCGATCCAAATAATCCCTATAACATATGGGGTATTTAATCTCGCTATAAGAAATGTGGAAAAATAGTGGCTTGTTCTGAACAGAGTTTTGCCTCTACCTGCATCCTCCACTTTTTAATTTAATGGTTAATTATGAAGCGGCACTGCTTTTGATGAACAGGTTGCAGAGGTCAGCTTTGCAGATAACGGGCTGAAAGCTGGTGGGGCTTGTGTGTTGGAACAAGGTAGAAGTTTTCCTATAAGAAGTAATAGGAATAGACTCTCGCTATCTGAATATAGTCGATTAGAGATGTTCAGCTATGATATCTCTACTAGTTTTATCGCGGCATTAATAAACCAATTAAAGACCTTAAAGCACAAGTGGGTTCAGTAATGTATATATTCTTTGTATCTCCTCTTCATCCACAATGTGGAAAAGTGGGTCCAGAGCCCCTGATGATGCGTCTTTACCAGCACATGATGTTAGCTGCGGTGATAAATGCCGTGACCTCTGGTTTAAGAGCTTCGTGGATGAAGTCCTGCCTTTAGCCATGGATGTGAGAGAAGCTAATGAGCAGCCCAGCCCCGAATTTTGAAGAAGTAAAGCTGAAGTTGCCGGTCCTGTGGGCTTAATTAAAATGCCCTTTTCACCCATTAACGGCGGAGCGCGTCAGCCAGGGATTTATTCATTTATTCCCGAAAAATAATTGTGTACGTTACTTTGACGCGCCGCTAATCCCGCACGGCTTTTATGAGACGTTAAGAAGGATTTGTGTCGTGAAAACAAATCAGCTTCTCATTTACAAACATGTCAGCACCTTCGCCGGTTCGACCGCCTGGACTTTCCCTTCGCTTAACAGAAGGATGATGAGTGTAGCGGTAAATCCAGGGGATGGAACATAACGGAGGAAACCAATTCGATCTCTCTGCTTCATCCCGTTCTGCTTTTAGCACAGAAAGACGCAAATTAAAAACAAATCGTTTGCGTTTAGGGTTTGGCCAGGAGTTTTTATTTTGGTGCGTCTTCAGCGGTGCTTGAAATGTGGCAGTTAGACGGTGGCTTGTGTCCTAATACTTTAGTCCACATGCAGGTTTGTGTCTCAATACTGTTGAACATGTCCGGGTTTGTGTCCCAGTACTTTTGGACACCTCTGGGTTTGTTTCTAAATACTTTTGGTCATGTCTGGGTTTGTGTCCCAATACTGTTGACCACATGCGGATCTTTGTCCCAATACTTTTGGCCACTTGCAGTTTTGTGTCCTAATACTTTTGGCCATGTGCGGGTGTGTGAATCTGAACTTGTTTAGACTCTGGCACTCTCCTCTTTCTCACTTGGCCTGGAAGTGAGGTATGAACAAAATGCAAATATTACCAAGCCTGGCCTCGACTTAAAGCTCTGCGTTCAGTTTCAGAAAATAATTTAGTCGTTATTGTTTTGAATCGTCGTGCAAGCGGGAATTCCTCAGATTAAAATCTGAAATAACAGTTTGGATAAATGTTATTGTTACTAAGATCCACTATTCTACCAACCGAGGCAAATCAGAGAGAGATCCCGGTGTTGGAACCAAAGTCTCTCTGTCTTATGAGTCAGAAATGTTAGTCGGAGGTCTAGATCATCAGCAGCTTTGTCGGGATAATAAGAGCCGGGCTTAACAGATCCATGAATGAAGCTCCGATCAGCCGTGGATGGTGTTTAATGAAAGAGATCGAGTTTAACACCAGCAAACGACGTGAAGGAAATCAGAAAGAACGATGAGAGATGCTGTATAACTCTCCCGTTCCATTTCTGACATCAAATCAAACCCAGCTAGAAGTTGATCCAGCATTTTTGGTGATGGGACTCCAACTGATCTTCAGTCTCATTGCTTTTATATAGTGTATATAGATACTTTTGGCCATGTGCTTTTGTGTCCTAATACATTTGGCTATATCTGGGGTTGTGCCCAAATACTGTTAGGACATAGACCCGCATGTGCCCAATAGTTTTGACCACGTGCAGTTGTGTCCCAGTATTTTTGGCCACGTGCCAGTTCGTACTTGTGATAATGTGTTTATAATGTGATGTGATTACATTTTTGGCAGTCTTGGTCAAATAATGTTGAGCTGAGCCGTCTCTGAATGACATTGTTTCGAGTCAAATTTATTTATGTAGCACTTTTTTTACTACGGAGCTTTGTCTCAAAGCAGCTTTACAAATCAGAAAATCCCTAAACATTATATGGAAGAAACCTTGGGGGGTCCAAGACTCAAAGGGACGGCTTTAGATGAGGGCGCCCTGGACGGGATGCTGGATTGCAGTGCTCCTCCAGCCAGCCTCTCCTCCCTCAGGTAAAGCCTGTACATGATGTACTGCCCGGTCAGAGGGCACTGCCAGGCTCAAACCCGGGTCAACATGGTGTTGGGATGAAGTTGACCAGTTTGTGGATTTTTAGACGTTCTGTTCTGGGCCTTTGTGTCAGAGCAGCTTCAGGCACACTCAGGTTTGGCGTATGGAGGACCGACCAAGGGAGTGTTGCAGAGTGTGATTTGTGTGTGTTGGGTGACCCAGTTTCATTGTGTAGCCGTGAGAGCTTGCAGAAGTTACAGGCACCAGGGAGAAATCGAGATGTTGTTTTGGATCTGGACCGTTGCTTTAAAGTTGAGGAATTTTCCTCTCCGTAAGGCACATGACCTAAATCTTAGAGATGAATCCATCTGTCCGCTGGTTCTGCGTCGCTGTGCCGGCCGGACCTCCTGGGTGGGCTTCATGCGCCGGCCTTTGATCACGCGGTTATTTTTGTACGAGTCGGAGCACCATGTTCAGATTTCCCATCGATCGTTTGTGTTTTTAAGATTCTAGGCTTTATTGGAAAAGCCTGTGTAGCAAAACCACAGCAGCAGTCCCGGCTTGCTCTCATCTGTCGCCTGTCTCGGCTCTGATTGAGTTCTTCAGTTCTGCTGGCAGTCCGATCCGGGCTGCCTCTGCCATCTGGCACGTCACCATTTGTTTTTATTTTCAGGACAAATTTATGACGGCTCGTTCATGAATCTGGGTCACGGTGCCAGGAATGAAATGTCACTTCTCATCTCGATATTTGTTTACGTTTGGCGCCCGAGCTCGATGGCTCTCGCGCCTGTTCTGTGTTTTGTTGTAGATTTATGCCGGTCCGGATCCAGTTCTAATACGATCTGGTCCGTCGGTCGTGACCCTTTCCAAAAACCCTTCATTTTTCAAAGTGTTTGGTGTTTGGAAAGATTTATTGCCGGTGCTACCAGTCCTTGACGGTTCTGTGGCACTTCTTCAGCAGCTTGGTGTTTATGCACTGGAGGTTTGAACCTGTCTGTCTGTCTCTCTCTCTCTCTCTGTGTGTGTGTGTGTGTGTGTGTGTGTGTGTGTGTGTGTGTGAGAGAGAGAGAGAGAGAGAATGTTAAACAGCACTTGTTGCTTGTAGTGAATCCGAGCTTACAGCTGCGTTCTGTAGCACTTTCAGCCCGAGCATAACGTCCGTGTGTGTTGTGTTTTGGTTATCACAAACACGGAGGAAGCACGTGCAAAAACTCCAGCCTTCATTCCGCTTAAATCCTTAAGTACCTCCGAACTAGTCTTGGCCGAATAAAGCGTACGCAAATGTTTTGTTTTGGGGAAACTGAGGCTGTCCCGCTCCCGATCCGTCCATCTGCAAACGTATTAAAAACACACTGATTCTCGTACCGGCCTGTTTTATCGTTCAGTCCTGTTTTTGGTTCCGAGGCCAAACCCCGCCGCTTGTTTGTCCTGTACCTGAGCGATGGGCGCGGGGTTTTTCGGGCTGGCCTCTGCGTGACTCCGCGTGTAATTTCGGTAGCTTTCCGCTCCGGCTGCGCTCGACAGACTGTTTGTCCGTGCACGAGGGATTGTAATTTTCCAGATCGGTGCCGGGAAGGCTGAAAGAAAAACAGGAATGAGATTCAGCTCAGGGCTCGAGTGGGAAGTTTGGTTTGTTCTCCTTTGATCCTCAGGGCTGATGCTATAAATATTACTAAGGTTCTTGTGCTTGCTTTCTCTTTCTCTTTGAATCCGTCCTGTCCAGACCTTGAAGAAACCTGAGCTCTTGTTTACCACAGAACCTTCCCCTTCCTAATTTTGCTTGTTCCTTTTGTTAAGGGTGCTCGGAGGAGCCTTTTATTAGACTCTCATTCCGTTAGTCGTGTATCTGAACCTTACTTTACCTCGTGAAGTGCAAAGCTGAAATTCTGCATTCGCTCAGCCCTGCGATGGACCGGCACCCTGTGAATTCCAGGATAGGATCAGGTTTTATAGAACGTACATGATGTTTAATTTATGGCATGTTGTGTGAAATGAGCCTAGCTTAGGCTCTACTCCCCTGTCTCTAACGAGGGCTCCTGATCAGAGGACTGGAACAAACCACCGTTTTAGTCGAATAATCTATTGATTACTGAGGCGAATAATCGATTATTCGGCTTCTGAATCGTCTTAAGTTTAATGTGTTTGTAAACGAAATAATTTCCTGCTAATACAAGGCAGACATAAAATTAAATTCCAATGATGTGCGAAGTAGCAGCGATTTTAAAATGTAACCAAACCAAATCAGTAAATCAATCTCCAGCCATAAACGCGAGGTGCGTTCCGATTCAAAACAAGCGACGAACGTCTTCTGTGGAAAGCTTTTCTGTTTGTCGATTTTAGTAAGACGTTAAGACAATATTGCAAAGTTTCAAGCCATAGACGTAGCACCAGACCTTCATGTACGAGCCTAGCCAAGGGACTGCACCTCCATCCTCACAACCCTCGTTCTGCTGAGAAACAGGAGCCGGACGGTGGAACGTTTTATCAGGGATGCAATCGATTTCGGTTAAGTTTCAAACCTATCTGATAAAATGCATCTGAGCTCGACTCGGGACCTTGTGCTCTGACCCCGTGTTCCTCTCTCGGGTTTGCTGGGGGTGCAGACGTGCCTGGTCGGTTGTTGGCGCTGCTCAGACGCCTTTTCTTAAGAGAGGAATGTATTTTCTGTCTGCTGCGTTCCTCCTCCTCCTCGCGTTTTCTCGCTGAGCTAAAATTCCTGAGCTCCAGTACCTTTATCAGGGAATAAAGGAGATTTAGTGCTGTAATATCTCTAAACTCGTTATGGCACTCGGAGTCTCGTACTGATTAAATTCTGCACTAATGATGTTCAGCCTTATGGATGCAAAACCCATGATTCCATCGTTTGGTCCACAGTCTGATCGGTTATCCCTCAGTTACTGTACTCTGTCATCCTCCATTTTCAGAGTATTTATCTTCTCTTTGGACATTTATCTCTCTCTCTCTCTCTCTCTCTCTTTCTCGCTCTCTGTCTGTCTTTTCTCGCTGTCGCTCATTCTCTCACACTCTAATTTGATCTCTCTTCTCGCTCTGTATCTCTCGCGCTCTCTTGTCTTTGTGCGCTCTCTCTTTTCTAGCTCCTTCTCTCTTCTCACTCTCTCTCTCCGTCTCTTTTCTTGCTCTCTCTTCTCACTTGCTCGCTGGTGTTTGTGCTCTTTCTCGCTCTGTCTCTCTTTTCTCTCTCTGTCTCACTTGCTTTGTCTCACTCTCTCAATTTTTTTCTTTCTCACTCTGTTTTGCGCACACTTTTTTCTCACTGTCTCACTCTCTTTCTCTTTTTTTTTTTTTCTCTCTCACATGCATGCTTGCTCCCCTTATCTCTCTCCCTTTCGCTGTGTGTGTGTGTGTGTGTGTGTGTGTGTGTGTGTAAAAGACCTCCTTGAACTGAGATAACTGATGTTGTAGCTTGTTGAGTTTAGAAGTCCGGACACTTGCAGAACATTCTGTGCTTCTGATATCGCTCTCGTGTGTGTGTGTGTGTGTGTGTGTGTGTGTGTGTGTGTGTGTGTGTGTGTGTTCTCTGTCTGCTTTTATCTTGCATGAATCTTGTCCTCAGCAAGTCAGACATCATCCGATCCGTGTCTGTTTACCCTCAAAGGTGAAAGTTATGACGCAGCTTTTCATTTGGGAAATAAAATAATGACACTGGCAGTAGGTTGTGGTCTGTAGTTTGGTATGTTCTCCCTGTTTTTGTTTGGGGTGGATTTGGCTGTAATCTGGCCCTTTCCTCTCGCCCTGCAGGTACGGCGTCACCCCAGAGAACATCATCCTGTACGGCCAAAGCATTGGCACCGTGCCCACGGTGGACCTGGCGTCCCGGTACGAGTGCGCGGCGGTCATCCTGCACTCCCCGCTCATGTCGGGCCTGCGCGTGGCGTTCCCTGATACACGCAAGACCTACTGCTTCGACGCTTTCCCCAGGTGAGGCTTAAACCACTAACTACAGAGTCCAGTAGCAGGAACGTAAGCGGCGTAACCACGGCGACTCGCAGGTCTGTGAGTGCGGTGCTTTAGACCGTGTTCAGGCCCGCGATCATCCACGAGGTCCACGAACCCACGCTCAGAGCCCAGAATGAGTGGCTCTGATTCCTGTCCTTCGTCTTTCTTCTGCGTCTTTCCTCTCCTTTGTTTTGCTTTTATGCTTTTTTTTTCAATATTTCTTTTATTTTCTTCGTTCTTTGCCCTCTGCTTCTTTTTACTCCGTTCTGTTTTTGGTTTGACGTTTCCTTCTTGGTTTCTTTCCCTTTTTTTAATCATAATTTTGTCATAACTTTTTCTTTGCTTTATTTAATTCATTTTTACTCTTCCTTTTTGTCTGCATACTTTTTTTCCCTTTTTTTCTTTCTTGGTTGTTTTGTGTTCTGTTGTCGTTTTTGATTTCTTTGTTGTTTTGTCTATTTTCTGTTTTTTTTTTTTCCTCCATTTCATTGCCTTTCTTTTCTTTCCTCCTCCTGTCTTATTGCCTTTTGTTCTTTTAGTTTTTTTCATCTAGTAGGTTCTCTAATGGGCATCGTGTGCCTGTGTGTGGTGGGGGCAGGGGGCGGGCATGTTTTGTGCCATCTCACGGCAGGTTTTTTCTATAACTCGATGCTTGGAGTCCAGTGAATATTATATGGATGTCGTGTAAACTTTATCAGGATCCATGGTCCCCTCCCTCAGTAATGGGCACTGAATGCAGAACCGTGCCAGCTGCCAGCTCTGGGTTTGCTCTATTCATGTCAGCAGCTTCTGATTTGTAGTTTTTTATCGGTTTAGAGTTAAATTTGGAGTCTAAACTGTACAATCTGATGAACTTCAGGCTGCGTTTCTTCTCCTGCCATGTTTCTCTCTCTCTCTCTCTCTCACTCACACTCACACACCGACGTTGGCAGAGCGGCTTGCTTTCGTTCCCTTTGCTCCGAGTAGATTTGGGGATTTAGGATGATTACACTGCTGAGCTTGATCTCGTCCCGATCTGTTTGTGAACGCTGTCCGACTCGTTCAGACGTTGATAAGCTGATAGTCTGACTCCTGCTCTGAAGGAATCCCAGAAGTAAACATCGTAAACGTCTCGCTAAATGATGGTGCAATTTTTGTTTTTGGTTTTGTACAAAGGGTTTGTAAAGGAGCAGGCTGGAAAAATCCAATTCATCCCCAAAAATAGCTCTCAGGAGCAAATTCCTGCCTCACAATTAGGCTTTAGTAATAGCAGTCATTTTCGGTTCCATTCAGGTGCACCCTCGTGGACGCGCCGGTCCTGAAGCAGTGTTTATGTAAACATTTTGGGAGTTTATAACCCTTTGAAGATGCCGTCTTTTGCGAAAGGTCCAGGACATAACGGACTTGCTGACAGATTATGAAACCTGTAGAAATGAGTCTAAATTGTTTTGGTTTAGAAAGTGTCATTCACTCTCTGTGGGTGTAGCAGCTCCTGTGGCTTTTTAAAGTTTTTATTTTTAGATATAAACAGTACGGGTGTAACGATGCACTCTGCTCACGATACCGAGATCATGATTCGATTTTCTTACAGGTTTTTTAGTACTGCAGTGTAACCAATGCGAAGTGATGCAACAGAACTTTAGTGCACTGCAATTAAAATAAATCAATAATCAGACGGGGGTTTAAAACTGTAAACAAAATGCTCTGTTGTAGCTTCACCATATCTTCAGTTCCCTTAAATTAAAAGGGAAAATTCCTTTATTTCAGAAGAATAACAATTCAAAATGTGTACTTTTTCTTGCGTAAAAATAAATCTAGTCCGAAGCAATCAAAACAGGTAAATTCCTAAAAATTGTTTGCATTTCAGATGCTTTGACATACTTTGTCGTTATTTGAAATCCTCCAGTTAAATTGTTTTATACGAGAAAACTTTGAATTGTTATTCTTTAGAAGGAATTCAAAAGGAATTTTTTTTTTTAAACAGAATTAAACCTCTATTTCTAGTCATTTTAATTGAATTTTAATTGAGATTTTAAATACAACAGCACATTTTAAGCATTATATAAAATTCCTTAATTTTAATTGCTGGGGATTGTTTATGTATGTTATTTTTTTATACGAGAAAAGTACACACTTTTGAATTATTCTTCAGAAATAAAGGATGTTATTTGTTAAATGAAATAAATAATGTTTTGACTCGGTTATTTGAGATATCGCGAAGCGTCGCCCTGTCCCAGTTCCAAACAGTAAGCGCTAAACATTGGGTGAGGTTTTGCTCTGATCAGCAGCGGTTTGAGTAATCCTGTAGTTCCGGTAAGATCCTGTCTCGTCAGCTTTGACACCCTCGTGGATTAAGAGGCATGCTTTCTCGTCTCTGAAGTTCTCCACCCAGCTGGGACCTTCATGGAAAAGACGTTCACAGAAAACAATCAAATCGTGGATGACCTTTTCTCATCGTTTACTGGAAAAGCCTGAAAGTCTCAGTTTTGCTTCTGTTTTTATTCTGCAAGGCAGCCATCGCCTTTTATCGTTAGATTTTAAGATGTAGAGGGAAGAAAAAGCATCATCGGCATCGCAAAGCGTCATTACAATGCTTCCAATGTTTTGTTGGATGCATTTTAAGATGAACCGTCCTACTATTATTATTATTATTATTGTTATTGTTATTATTATTTATTTACAATACAATTTCAAACCTAGTTTTTGGTCATTTCTTTTGTTGCTCTGGCATTGTTTGCACTTCAGAAGCCAAAAAGGAGCGTCTTTTATCGAATGTAAAATCAATATTCGTGGGAAAATCGTGACCAGAGTGTCGTTACAGCTAGGGGTGGGCGATGTGGTCCAAATGTATCACGATATTCAAAGACATTTTGAACCAATTTGTCACGATACCTGATGGCAGACGGAATGCACCAGGAGCGACAGAATCTTTAAGACGTGAACGATATCCTCCGATGATTTATCACGATACGATAAGAATTGATCGCGATACGATACGATATCGTCCTGTCGCCCCCTCTGGTTGCAGCACTGTTTATTTCCTTGCGTCTGTGTGCCGGTGCTTGATGCGTAATGGTCCTGTTAGTGGTTATCACGTCACCGTGTGGCGCTTTGGTTTGTTTTTCTGTTGAAAGCGCTCCTATTAACAGGAGAATAAAAAGCTGGTGTGTAATTTCATTAGCAGAACCCCTCAGTGTGCTTGTGCTCGGCTTCCTTTTTTTGTCCTAAGTACAAATGGAGGTAAATGGCTCGAACCGATTCCCCTTCGTATTCTCAATTAGGTCAATTAAATTACACTTAAGCTTAAGCCGAATGCAATTTATTTCGGCCGGTGCTGTTGCGGGAGCCGGTTTTAGCTGCCCGGCTGTGATCAGAGACTCAAAGCGAGCCGTCAGGAAGCCGTCCGCTCTCTCCTGGCTCGTCCTTTTATGCCGGCGACTGCGTGGAAGTGCAAATTAATGATCAGTGCTGGACGGCCGTATTGTTATCAAAGCTTTTCACTCCGCGCTCTTTGATGGATAAATGGAGATGTAGGAGGTCTGACTCTCACACAGCCTTCGTCTCCACCAGAGCCTCAGTGTGCCAGACTTCAGGTTTGTGTGTGTGTGTGTGTGTGTGTGTGTGTGTGTGTGTGTGTGCGCGTGTGCGCGCGCAGAATGTACAAACCGACCTGTAATGATATGTGAGGAGTCGGGGTGTACAGGGCCTTGAACTACCCATAAGAAAAAGGGATTTTTGTTTTTTGCCAACGCATGTTATGCTTTGAAGCTGATAAATGCAGAAATCCGTCTGTATTAAGGGGGCACCCATGTCCCAGGATGAGTCTCCCATGAGTTTATAGTCTGTACTGTGTCATAATGGAGCCGCTTACGCATTAACACTTACATTAACCCACAGTTACCCAAAATCATTACCACAAAGCTTATCTTATAATAAAGTGTCGAAACATCTCGTCATTTAGTGAGGCATGGATGGAAAGTGAAAAGTAAAGGCAAAACGTTTACACTAAGCTGTTTTAAACTTACCTTTTTAGGACTAAGAAGGTTTATTTGCACTAAGAATACAGCATTGTAGATGTAAAAATCTACAGTGCAGATCTGCACCGAGAGAGAGCTATGGTGAATCTGAATCACTGAATCGCTGTGTACTGAATCGTGAATCGAGTTTCGGCTGACACGAGTCACAGGACTCGTACAAGTTTAAGCGAGTGTGCCGAGTACCGAGCAAATGCCGAGACACTTCTAGTCAAAATGCGTCCAGGTACCACTGTGTGAGGAAAAAGCTTCAAGTAAAAATGATTCCTCTCATTTAGATCACAGGTTCATCATGTCAGCAGTAGATTACTTATGATCAGTAATAACATTATGTAACACAAGTTTTGTTCCCAGCTTTTTAATGTTATATTCCAATTGCTTATGTCTAAAACAAATTGAAAATTGCTTACATTCATCATAAACTTCGCTTTTGTGACCACGGCAACGAAAATTATGACTTTTTATTATAGAAACAGGTCACCAACAGGCATGCCGAAGTATGCTTTGTAGGCCTCACACATCTTAGCAGATGCTTCCACAGAGTACTTTTTCGCTCTTGTCTTTATAAAATGGCCACGTACATAGCAAAATGCGTCTGCTGGATGTATGCAACCTCTTGATGCCATCTAAACTGACTAAGTTGCTGTGTACTGTAAGGAAAAAGGATGTCTCTCCAAACTCGATAAAAATGGTCAATCTTTATTCCATGCAGTATCAAAGTACAAGAGTGTACTGAGGATTCAGCAGAGCAAGACTGATCACCCGGTAGCAGAGTAACACACAATATATACATTTGAAAAGTAGTGGTCCTTCCTAAGCTCCTCCTGTAATGGGTGTGGGGTGAAGTGTGAATACTGTCGTTATCAGGAATCTGAATAGAGAATGAATTCACACCCGTCTGTCTAGGTCAGTTCCCCTTTGTCTGTGATGGCTGTTGCCCACTTACTATGCAATCCCAATCAATTAGATCATGTCTCTCCGTCTCTCAGGAAGGGCTATAGTGGCCCTATAGAACTGTAGTAATACAGCTACCTACAATTCTGTACAGTCCCAGAAAGTTCTAGATCATTCTGGACAGTTCTAGAAACTTCTTGATAGTTCTCACAATTCCAGAAGCTTCTTAAGTATCTTGAAATATGGCGAATATCCTTAAAAATAGATCAATCTCAAAATATCATTGTGCTGACCACAAAAGCAAAGTTTACAGGGAAGAATAGCTTTTTTATATTCATTTAGGGTACAAACAGTCAGGAAAACACACTTAACAACTGGGAACAAAACATTTTTTTGAAAATTGTTACATGGTGTAATTGAGAGACGTTTGGTTTCCCCAAGTTAGTTTTAGTACGTTAAACCACGTGAAATGATTCCTACTGAAGCTGAAATATAAAAACAAGATATTCTTTATTGCTAAACGTCACGCACAGCTCTTCACCCTTTTGGAAACAAAACTTGGAATCAGACGACGTGGTTCCCAGGTTTGCTTCTAGCTCAAAATAAGTGTTAATGTGCTGAAATTCTGTGGATTTCAGCTACAGTTTGCTTTAATCGCTGAGCATTTGCTTTCTTTAGGGTACGTCCGGTTCAGCAGGGGTTCGCCTGGGCATCGCCTGTCCCAGTTCCAAACAGTAAGCGCTAAACATTGGGTGAGGTTTTGCTCTGATCAGCAGCGGTTTGAGTAATCCTGTATTTCCGGTAAGATCCTGTCTCGTCAGCTTTGACACCCTCGTGGATTAAGAGGCATGCTTTCTCGTCTCTGAAGTTCTCCACCCAGCTGGGACCTTCATGGAAAAGACGTTCACAGAAAACAATCAAATCATGGATGACCTTTTCTCATCGTTTACTGGAAAAGCCTGAAAGTCTCAGTTTTGCTTCTGTTTTTATTCTGCAAGGCAGCCATCGCCTTTTGTCGTTAGATTTTGAGATGTAGAGGGAAGAAAAAGCATCATCGGACGACGGCTTTTCAGTCCCAACAGTCGAGGAACAGAATTTATCGAACTGTTTGTTATACAGAAGATGAACACAGACATATCGACTAAGTTTTAATTAATTAAAACGAATGTTTTTACGTTCAGGAATTAAACTGGGTCTGATTTATAAGGCAGGCTGTTACTAAGCCACTATTCTACCAACCGAAGCAAATCAGAGTGAGATCCTGGTGTTAGAACCAAAGTACAGGATACAGATGAAGCTCTTAATGTGAATGTTCTGAGTCAGTGTTGAAGTCGGAGGTCTAGATCATCAGCAGCTTGGTCGGGTTAATGAGAGCTGGGATTAACAGATCCAGGAATGAAGCTCCGATCCACTGTGGATGGTACTTAATGAGAGACGCCTAGTTTAACACCAGCAAACGACATGAAGGAAATCGGAAAGAACGATGAGAGGATGCTGTATAACTCTCCTGTGCCATTTCTGACTGATCCATCAAATCAAACCCACCTAAAAGCTGATCCAGCATTTTTCTTGATGGGACTCAAACTGATCTTTCAGTCGAGCTGTGAATCTATGAAGAGTCCAGGACTTTATTTAGGGTGCACTCACACTGAGCACGGTTGCCTCGAACCCGCACTCTCACTAGCCTCACACAGAAATGCGCTCCGGCGTGCTTTCGTCATCACCATACGCGCTCACACAGCACACTTCATGGTTGTACGTGTGATCGGGTAATCACATACGTTTATGCCAGTCTTAGCTTTCGTTTTGTGCGCGCTGTGCAGCTGCCTCCGTAAGCACCAGATGCCGAGAATAACTGCATCACATCATCAGTACATTTATTATAAGGCTTATTAGAGCTGTGTGTCAGTGCACAGCGTCTAGCGTGCTGGAGTCCAGCGAACCGCGCTCCGGCCCAAAAGATCCTGGTTTGATCAGGCTGCTCATTAAGAGCTTCATCTAACAACTTAAAATCCAAACTAATGTATTCAAAGCCAGATTTTATAAAATCATTATAATTCGTTTCTTTACTTGGTAAGTTTATATAATGTTGCTGCTCTATGGCTGGCGCCACTCCTAGCCTAAGTGCGCTGTTATTTTTGTTCCTTAAGAGCTTATTATTGTCGCCATAATGGTTGTTTATTGAGTAAAATCCTCTTTTTGTTGGACGCATTTTAAGATAAACTGTCCTACTATTATTATATTATTTATTTCTTGCTTGATATAAATCAGGGCGAGTCAAGAAAACACAAATCTGGTCACTTTCCCGTATCAGTACACGCGCTCTTCAGGTGATTTGTTGTACGGAGTTTCCCTCTCCGTCCGTTTTGAGCCCTGATCAAACTCGTAACGGTTGAACGTCCGCCACATTGGACGAACGATCATCTGCTAATCCCTCAGTTCCATCACATCCCGTCTCCCATGCGCTTAACATACTTCTGGATTTAAGATCACACGCTTCCGAGGATCTCCAGCCAGCTGGCCTCGCTTCTCCGTTCCACTCGCCGATTCTCGGGTTGCCAGATTTGTGTGTGTGTGGCGCAGGAAAAGGCTGTGAATGGATGTATGAAAGTTTAATGGCTGATCCCTCTGTGGGTTTCTCGACTGCAGCGCGGTGTGGGTCGGAATATTAAAACCGCGTCCTGCCGCCGAGAAGCAGAAAGGAAAGGCAAGGAGAGGAACTATCGCGCGGCCGGGGATGTCGCGCAATAAATCAAAACGAGCGCTGCCAGGAGCCGGTCGTCCGGGCTGTAGAGGGGCGTGCGGAGACCCTCCGGCCTGCAGATTTGTTTTGTATTATGACAAATGAAAAATAGAGAGGATGTTCCGCAACTGGAGCGAACAGATTGCTCGTACGCAGCCAAAACATGATGGTTAGGAAAAAAGGAAAGAATGGTTATCCTGTGTGGTGGGACGCTCCAGGTCGTCGTGACATGTAGGCTATAGTGAGCTTATATGGGACGCAGGAGGTACAGCACGGTTTGGTGGTGCGAAAGCCCTGGAACGGATGTAGTTCTCAGGAGGGCGCCGCGGGAGGGTAGTGCCTGTGGTGTGTGTATTGGGGCTACATGTTCAACCTTGAAGCAGATGGTCTACAACGGGAGTATGGTTCTCTTAGTAAGGTATAAGTTCTTGCCCTTACTGGCAAGCCTAGGGCAACCGTGGCAAGGGGAAAAAAACCAAGGTGGATCATCACAGGGTTGGTAGTGGGCACAGCTGCAGCACAGCTCGTACCCGAGCCAGGGTCTAAACGAGGGTGTGCGGCTCTGCCCGGGCGCTGCTTACGATTTAATTAATGACTGACTCTGTGGAGTCTCTGGTCTCGTTCGGGCCGCGCTGTCATTACTTTATTCGAGCGCTCCGTGCATTAATCACGGACCTGCAGCCGGGACGCACGTGCTTTATGCACCGTAAGCACTAATTAGTTTTGTGCAAAGCTGAATTAATTAATACGCCGAATAGATAGATAGGCAGCCATGTAAAGAGCCGAACCTCTCCGGTCCTGACGGGTGCCTCGTACGGAGCTCGCACCCCGCCCTGAAGCGTTCGGCTTCGGCGATTAAAGACCCTGACGGTTACTGATATCGTTCAGTCTGTGTTAATGGCTTCAGTGTAGTCCTGATTGTTGCGTTATCAGCCTAATCAGTTTGTAATTAAATAAATTGTTAATCAGAAGACGCTGATCGTGGCTGCCGCTGATACCCGTGTTCATTTTCCTCTCAGAGTAAAGATAAATGACGGTCATGACGACTCATTTTCTTATCTGTAGCAATAAAAAGACAATCTGGCAACCTGATTGAGACGTGGCTGTGCAGCCGGAATAAGCAAACGGTATTAACTGTATCGGAATTGATATTAAATGTTGTTAAAGGTTTATTCATCGTATCAATCGATATCCTACAATATTCCTGTTCCTGTGTAATTGGTATAAATGTGTATCTGATTGTAATGCAGATCGAATTAATTAATTAACCTTAATTACTCGAATGCTGCCCTCCCTCAGACGTAACCTACATGCCTACAGGAAGGAAGCCCGATTGACTGGAAGCCGGGTTACCACGGTGATAGGCTCACGTTTTGGATCAAACCTCACTCCAAGTGTTGTAATATGGCGGTGTTAATTAACTCTTAATTAACTTTTATGACCTGTGTTTATTAACTGTATCTTAATTGGTTTAGACTGCTTGTAGTGTTCAGTTGCTTATTTTTGTATCATGGCTTTGAATTTTAATTA
This sequence comes from Ancistrus triradiatus, assembly GCA_025084515.1. Lineage (NCBI taxonomy): Eukaryota > Metazoa > Chordata > Actinopteri > Siluriformes > Loricariidae > Ancistrus > Ancistrus triradiatus. The sequence goes on along the minus strand of JAJAGP010000012.1, from coordinate 640,935 downwards.
CCAGTCTTAATTGATTCATTAAGGCTGTATCGTTTTTTTTAATGGAAGCTAGGTCTAACACGGCCTTTTTTGTTGATTAACAGTATTAATTAGTATGGCCTTTGTGTTCGTTAACTGTTTTAATTAAGCCAATAAGCTTCTTGTTGACTCGCCCACTTGTACGGCTGCTAGAGATTTATAAATGGGATTTATTTCATGCCAAAGCTGGAGCGAATAATCACGATTAAATCTGGACCCTTCACTGCTTAATTGCTATTAGAACTTTAAGCTTCGTACGATTATTCGTGATTAACGATTAAAGCCACAAAATTCATGCGATTAATCACTGCTAACCGCTCGAGGCTTATGGAATTAATTGTGATTAGCACTGTGGTTCATACGATTACTCGACATATTAAGTGTCCCGTGCGATTATTGACTAGCAGTACACTCCTCGTATGATTAATCATGATCATTGATGCACAAACATGCAATTATGCTCCTTGTGCAATTAATCGCAATTAGCATTACCAATTTTGGATGATTAATCATGATTAAAGCTGCAAAAACTCATGAATCAGTCGTGATTAATGCCACAAAGCTTGGCAATTAATCGCGATTAATCGGTAGCACTGCAAACCTCATGCCATCAAGAACATCTCAAGGGTCTCGCTGTTGACTTTGGTTAACTCCACAGCTCTTGCGGATTTTTATATCTTCATGTAGTTTGTACGATTAATCGCGATTGATACCTCGTGCCCCATGCGATTATTCATTAGCGATGCTAGTGCGAGTAATCGTCATTAGCGTTACAGACCTTGTACGATTGGTCATGGTCACTGCGATTAAACTCCTGCAGTTCATTGTTGCAACACCAGATTGATCCGTTTAATTCTTATGAAGCTTGTGCGCTTCAGCGTGATTTAAGAGATTTGCTAAACCGCAGCTAAATCGTACCCTAATCTGATATTGTTGCGTTCTACTAACGAGCCCTGTATGCCGATTCATGCGTTCGATTTTAATGCCTGAGCTCTCTGATCCAACGTGGCCTTCGTTTAATTGGATCTCGGTTCAGTTCATTCGAGTTGATCTCAGATTAATGTAACACAGTGCTGTACTGTCGTAGCATTGATTTGTAATCAGTCCGTGACCTTGGTGTAGGTTAATCGAGATTTAAGTGCCGCCGCCTTCATTACCTGTAATTGGATCTTAATTGGATCGACACGACTTTGATCTAACACGGCCTACGCATGGATGAACTCTCAATCACCTTGTTCAAACCCTCGGGCCGAGTTACCAGGTTCGGACCCAACCTGACCCCCGAAAAGAGTCCAAAAAAAGATTCTCAGGTGATGCGTACATTTAAACCGTGTTTGTCTCTTTTGGCGTTCCAGCATCGACAAGGTGTCGAAGGTGGCGTCCCCAGTGCTGGTGATCCACGGTACGGAGGACGAGGTGATCGACTTCTCGCACGGCCTGGCCATCTACGAGCGGTGCCCGCGCGCCGTGGAGCCCCTGTGGGTGGAGGGAGCCGGGCACAACGACATCGAGCTGTACGCCCAGTACCTGGAGAGACTCAAGCAGTTCATCTCCTTCGAGCTGGCTACCTCCTGAAACCGATGCCCCACCCCCCACAGCGCCCCTGTACCCGCCCCTTCCCCCGCTGTACCACACTGTAGGACGTCCCGGCACACGGAGCGTGGCATCGGATTTGTGCTCGCTGCTGGACGACGGAGATGGATTTTTCGTTTTTGTTTTGATTTATGGATGCACTTTTTTTATTGTGACATTTTCGTTCAGGTGACCACTTTGTTTTTTTTGTTTTTTTTGTCCATCTGCATTCCACTGACTTTTTTTTTTTAATTTTTTTTTTATACAGGGCCAGACCTTTGTTGTTTTTTTGCGTCCGATAAGAAAAGGGAAAAACAGACTTAGAGTTTAAATGTATTCACTGCTGACGCGGAAGCTTTGGGTCCACTAGGTGGCGCTGGCTCTGGAGCATGGTGCTGTAGTTACAGTTATCAGGGCGTTCTGTTTAGCGCAGGCACTACGTACTTGACGTTTCTCGGGGCTAACGCCGGCTGCTGCTCTTCCAACGAGAATCACTGTGAATCCAAGACGGTCAAACGGACAAGCTACGTCGCCTCGCCACGCTCTGGTTTATTCTACGTATTCAGGGGTTGCGCTAAAAAATCGAAGGCTTAACCTGTTACCGAAGGAACTCGCTGTTTAACTGGAGTAGCTACTGTACCTTACATATATAGATATATAAATATTGAACGTTTTTCTTTATTAACGCTCTTGTATATCGCTGATTTTGTGCGTAGAACTTTTCAGAACCCTACCGATCCCCAGGACCCCTGCTGGTTGCTTTTGATACCGACGTTTTTAACGACGTTTTTCCACTACTTCGAATATTATCGCCTCTTTTAACTTTGTACGATGAGCGTAACGTGTACTGTATACTCTCTAGCTGAGCGAAAGTATTTAGCCCTTTTTAAGGATTTTCACACTGGAATATCGTGTATGCAAGTATGATTTTTGGAAAAGGAAAAAAAAATCGTCGTGCTAGTGTCATTTTGTTCGGGGGTTAAAGGCTGATAGCCTTACCCGTGTCGTGAGGCGGATTGTGCCCCCACTGGATGTTGTATTGCTGTGTAACGGAATAAAGGATGCATGGAACATTAAACGTACGCGATGTCCTGACGTTTCTTTTTCCCCCCTCTCCTCGCGTTATGACCTTGAGGCGTCCGGATGTTCCTCGAGTAGCACGATGGCACAGACGGGTCGCCCTCTGTGGCACCCTTTCTGGCCTCCGTCTTAATTGCGAGTCCTTCCTCTAAGCCAGAGCGGGCATGGATCCAGCGGGCTTTATTTGATTGTAAATCACTCCTGTCAGAGCCACCTGGAAGGTGCCTGTTGGGTGGTCAGGCGAGCATTTTGGGGTCAGAGGGGGCCAGCAGAACTCCACTCGTGCCAGGATGTGAGGACGGTGCCAAACGTCTGCTCTGTTCGAAGGAAAATGAAAAGATGACTAAGGACGAGGAGAAAGTCGTCTACTCTTGATGGAGATCGCACCGAGACGGCGGTGTGGACAAAAGTATCGGGACACCCATGTTAGACATACAGGAGGTTATTTGAAATCCCATTCTAAATCCATAGGGATTGTGATCAGTATAAGAGGGTGTGCCTGTGGGGATTCATGCAGAAGAGCGTTTGAGGTCAGACACTCCTACTGAAGGGAGTTTGGCTTCCAGTCTCTTCTAGTTCATCCCGAAGGTGTTCCATGGGCTTGAGGTCAGGGCTTTATGGAGTGGAACAGAAACTAGAGTTGGAAGGATCGGTCAGCTGTGTATTGGTATTGGGCGATTTTCAACCAAAATATGAAACAAACGAGCCACATTTTGCGAAAGGAAAATGTACTAACGTCGGTAATGAACTGGTTAGGTTTGTAACTTTTAGACCACGCTAACGAACAAGAAGTTTTAAATAATAGTCAGAGACCAGATCCAGAACACTAGGAACTAAAATCAGATATTCTGTTTTGACGTCTTTAAACATCAGACCTATCTCAAGTCCTGAAAGAAAGGACCTAAATGTCACCGGTGCGTTTTCAGCTCCCTGATCTCCGTCCATCTCTCGGTCCATGTTGCTCGGTGAGCATCGTAAGCTGCTGGGGCTTAAAGGAGGATTCCGCCTGATGGTCCGGATGAGCCCTGTTCATAAAAACAAATCCGCGTGGAAGGTCTGATTCGACATGCAGGCCCATTTTTGAACTGGAATTTCACCTCAAACTGGAACCGAGCGACAAACGCTGGGCGCCCTGACCGAAGAGAGCGAATTCCGCGCTCGTCTCGCAACCAGCAAACCACAATAAACAAATCTGTCAGCCTGATGGAAGCGGACAGGCTTTACATAAACTGAACAATGTTCTGTACAAACATTTGATTAAAAGAACAAAGAACAGTAAATGCTGAAGAACTGGGAACAACCGTGTTTTTGAAAAGAAAAAAAAAGGCCTGAAATAACACGCAAAACAACGCGTGAACATTTTGATCGCGTTTCCTAGAGAGAGAGAGAGAGAGAGAGAGAGAGAGAGATTTTCTAACATGGCCATGATCTGAGACCTTTAGCTCATCTGGCCCCGAGTTCAGAGGGCACAGGCGATGGTACAGGACTGGACAGGGTGCCAGTTCATCGTAGCTCTCCGTTACCCCACCGCCTAACCTGGTATGAACCGCAGAAGCTGCCAAACGCAAGTTCAAGCAATGAAGTCATTTACAGTAATGATCCATCCCTCTGGAACCAGTCTGGAAACTTTTGGAACCTGTGCCAAGATACAGTGGAGCGTGGCGGCCCGACACCACCATGGCATGGCACACAGACGAGCTTGTGGTCGCGGAGAACGTTGAAGTCTTGACAAGGCGCTGGAAGATGGCATCAGATGGTAAATCGTTGGCGAATACTGCGGCGGTCGGATACCTCTGCCGATTCTGAGCCCATGCCCGCTGCAGCCCCAGATTTCTGTTAGAGGAGTGGATAGATAAGGTCTTCTGCCGTTGTAGCCCACCCGCCTCGTGTCAGTGCGATCAGAGTTGCTTTTCCGATCAGAGTCTGTTATCTAATCTCATATGACCTGGGCGTTTTTTGTTTTTCAGTGATCCAGCTGCTGACTGGAGGTTTTTTCTTCTTCTTTCTCAGAACGTTTGGAAATAGCATAACCTTTGTGGAGGTCATGAAAGTGCAGCGTACTCGGCCGAGCTTCTCGGGTTTCTCCTGGACTCCCGAGAATGATGGCAGAAGCTTTGGAACGCTTTTCTGAGGCTTTATATTTACGTCGGCTTTAATTTGCTCGGCGGATGCTTTTGTTCGAAGTCGAGCGGTGTCTGATTCCTTATTAAAAAGAAGCAGATCGTGTTGGAAGCGACTCAGGTTTCTGTCAGAGGAAATGAATGCAGTCTGAGAACATGCAGTACAGACGGACTGGCACTGCTAAAGGCCGGTACAAACCAAATTTTATACACGTTAATTTGTTCGTGTATACTGACCACGTTATTTTTATTCGCCCTCTGTTAGACAAAACCTCACCGATTAAGCTTCTGCGTCTCATGAAGCAGCTCCTGTATTTTCAGTCTGCCTCTCCTCTTGAAGTTTTCGTACCTGGAGCAAGACCTCTTCGCCCTTTTTTGTTCCCCCTCCTCGAAACCATTGAGCCATTTAACTGCTTATAAAATGTTCAGGTTCAGGACGACGTTAATAAAAACAGTAATATTCTAAATAATGAATAGAAATGATAAAGCTTGGTGTGATTGGGATAGATCTCCTAAATCGAATGATGTTCTCGCTTAAAACAACGTTTCAGCTCTGGTAAAAGGCGCTGAAACTCCTGACGAGAGTTTCCTGTCCTGTCGCGTCCGTAGAGTTTTGAGACGACAAAAAAAAAAAGCGTCCGAATATTTAGTTTCCATCCACATGATGTCATGCTGAATCTCACAAAGACTGCTCTTAAACCCCGTCAACTAATCTGCATCGCTTTTTGGCTCGGCTGGGTTTTTTGTTCAAAGTGGAACCACATCAGCAGCACACCTTTAAATTCTCTTTAAATGGCGAGGTGAAGTTTGGGGGCAGAACTCTCGAAGGAAAAATGCTCGGAGGAGAAAAATTATTGTAAGTCATGTTCAGGTCACTTTTTGACCAAGCATTTTGTGACTTTGCGGCTGAGCTGTCTTGCAGTTCATCTTCACAGTCCGTGCAGTTCATTTAGGGCAGTAGGCTTTGCTCACGGGTTTATGGAGCTCTCCTCCTTAATATTTCGATGGTGTGCCCCCTCTTGGCTGCTTAAGGGAGCGGTTTGTTTTTGCTGAATCTGAAGGGAATCCAGGAGTTCGCCTGATCCCTTTTAAACCTTTTTTGCTTTGGTTTATTGGAAAGAAAACCCATTTTCCCTTAATTTTTTTATCTTGCTGAGTGAAGGTGATGGGAGCATGAACTCAGGCTCCTGATGCATGATCCTCTTCTTCATACCCGCCCTCCAAAAGACCCGTGGGAACGTGCAGTGGCAGGGGTTACCCGATCAATCCGTAGTGTGATAAAGTTTCTCCTCAGACAAAACAAGTCACAGAACTTAATCCTGATCCGTTGTGACGGCCAAATGTAAACACGCTGTAATTGTTGCTTCTTTTTTTTTTTTTTTTAAATCTCCATTTTCGGAGACGTCCCCCCGGCCGCCCATAAGCAACGGCTTACTAATGCCGCGGACCGAACATTGACTTTCAGAGCCTGTTAGAGAGAGCACACGGGCCAAAATAAACACGAGTCCTGTGTGGGTTTCTTCTCATTCGCATTCAGCCAGGGCTCATCTCTGAAAAAACGTCTCACCGAACACCAAAAACAGGGGCGTTCTTCTTTTTTATGCCCTTGCCAAGCCTCAGCTCGGGCTGCGCTGATACTAATGAAATCGAGCATTTTTGTACTCGGAGATAACGAAGTCTGTGATGCAAATGTGTGTGGAAATACAACGGCTTTAGATGATTGTCTAGATGAACAGTAATCTCCAATTCTAATTCTGCTCCAACTTCAAGCCCCAATCAGACAAAGTCAGGAAGGTATAGAGTAAAGGTGATCAGAGGATCTCCAGTTTATCAGGGAATGCGTACGAAAATGGTTGAAATGTAAAAGCAAAGGAAGACTGGAAGGGATTTATACATTTCTCCCTCTACAGAGCATAATATCATTAAACCATTCAAGGAATCTGGAGGAATTTCCTAAAAGCCTAACCTAAAGAGGGGTGATCTCTGCTCCCTCAGATGGCACTGCTTCAAGAACCGTCATTCATCAATAGCTGATAGAACCACATGGACAAGGGATTCCTTTATCAAACCTTTATCATGCTCTACAATACAGAGTTACATTCACACATACCACTTAAAACGTTACTGTGCTAAAAAGAAGCCTTATGTTATAACCATGTCCAGAAGTGGCGTCGGCTTCTCTGGGCTCGGAGGATCTGGGATGGACCATCATACAGTGGAGACTGGGATTGTGCTCAGACTGTTATCAGTCCAAAAGCCAGGCTCTGCCATGCTATGGGGTCGGGTCGGGGCCCTTGGTAAAGGTCATTTCCACTCCTGCAGAAAAGCACTCTGAGATTTTAGAGCAACATGAGCTGCCTCCAAGACGACATCTCTCACAGGGGCGTCCGTGCGTTTTTCACCAAGATCAGCCAACAAAAAGAATCTCCACGTTCTCCCGGGAGCGTTTCCACTTGTTAATTAGGCCTCGGTCTGCAGCGGACCACACGTCAGCCTGACTGATTCACCCCAGCGAACTCGGCTCTTTCACATGCAAGCAGGGGTACGAAGAGGGCAGTTAAAAAGGTCTGCGCCTCAAAGCCAAATTCTGCAATAATCTACTTCCAGCAAAAACAATCCCGAGCCTTTAATGAGCACCGGGGTCGCCCCGAGTTCTCTGCCGAGGAGCCGCACTCTGCCCGAGTCACGCCAGTCGTACTGCTTTCTGTTTGGCGGGGCATGCCAGAAGAAATTTCCGAAAGCCGGATTAAAATAGGAATGAACTGAACTCATACCGCAGCCGTGATTGCGCAGCATCGTGGGAAAGAAGGTGAGGGTCCGAGCCAGCTCTGATCGATGGCTGCAATTTTCAAAAGCCTGCTCTGATTTATTTTGTCTGTAGATATTAATGGCTCGTTCCTGATGATGATGTCAGACAGCAGGCTCGAATCCCAAACAAAGAGCCGCGGCACAGCAGTTTGACACGAACACACCGAACGGAGATCACACACCACGAGATCCTCAACATATCCAGGACCACGAGGCCACTTTAACTTCTGTAATTAGAGCACAGACGTATTCCTGCGTAGAGAGATAGGGGGCGGCCTAACAGTAAAGAAAGTATTTGGACACGCACTGGCACAGGTGTATAAAATCAAGCACCTGACCATTCTTTCTGCCTTTAAGAAATGATAAAGAGAACATGGAGAAAGGAAGGAAGGAAGTAATGAATGCTAAAGAGAAAATGAGTGAGGAAAGAAAAGAGGAAGAGAGAAGGAAAAAAGAAGGAAAAGCTAAAGAGAATGCTGACAAAGACAGAGAGAATGGAAAGAAAGAAATAAAGAAAGAAATGAATGCTAAAAAGAAAGGAAGAAAGCAGGAGAAAGAAAGAACGCAATGGATGGTAAAGAATGAAAGAAAGTAAGGCTAAAGAGAACACAAAGAAAGAAATTAATGTTAAAGAGAAAACAAATGAAAGAAAATAAAAAGAAGGACATGAATGCTAAAGAGAACAGAAATAAGGAAAGGAGAGAAGTAAAGAAAGAAAAGTTAGAGATTACTGACAAAGAAAGAAAAAGAAACAATTGGATGCTAAAGAACAAAGGAATGAATAAAGAGAAAGAAAGAGAGAAAGCAAGACATGAATGCTAAAGAGAACAGCAATTAGTCCAAAAAATAGAAAGGAAAGAAAGAAAAGCTAAAGAGAATACTGACAAAGAAAGAAAGAAAAAGAAAAACAGAAATTTGTACTAAAAAGAAAGGCTAAAGGGATACTGATAACACATAAAGAATGGGTACTAAAGAGAAACCGAGAAAGAAAGAAAACAATAAATGTTAAAGGTACCAACTCCATAATAATGCCTCTGGATTTAGAATGGTGCGTCATTGAAGATCCTGTAGGTCTAATGTGGAGGTGTCCCAATACTTTTGTCCATATATTGTTTATAGGAAATCGGACTACACATGCAGACCCCGTCTCTCATCACCACATCTCACCCATACTCTAAAGTGCTAATGTTAGCCTCAGAATCTAGTAGAACCCTCTTATTTTGGGAGGGTTTTAAGCAGTACCTGGAACATCATCAGGTCTCCTGGCTGCTCTTAAGGGTTGTTGGAAGCGAAGGTATTTTTGGAATTTTCCTAAACGCTTTCCAGGAGAGTGGAGGCTCTATATTAATGGGTTTTTTTGGGGAGGTTATTGTAATTCCCTCCAGTGTCCTTTCCTAGCCGTGTGTCTGGAGCTCCATAGGTGTTCAGGCCGGAGCTTTCTGCCGGCAGATCCTCTCCGTTTGCTAACTGCTGCGTTGCTTCCTCCTTTATTAAATAAATCCCAGGCCTGCCAGATTGGATCGAGCGGTTTCCCATTTTCCTGTTTAGACGGCTCTCTGCTCCTCCATAAACCCTGGAATGAGCGTTAATCGTAAAAGCGCTGACAGAAAACCACGACACCCCCTCCCCTCCCCCTGCCCCCCCATTACTCTGTCCTACGGCGAGATCTGCCAGGGAATTTATTTATTAGCTTTCTGTTTGTGCCAGCGCCTGCTTGTTTGTACTTTATGTTCTGGATGGCATGCCATCTGCTCCGCTTTTTCATCCCTCGTTTTCATTCATCGGAGCTCCTCGCTCGTGTTATTTTTTCATTTTGGAGGAGTTTTTTTTCCACTGCACATCCCAAAGCAAAAGGCCAACAAAGAGTTTCTTCAAGTTCAGAGTTTGTTTTTCACCGTGGAGTAGAATGAAATCTTTTTTCCTCTTGTTTTGGTGCCCGACGCTCTGCTCTGGAGCTGCGAGCCTAATTTGGCAGACTAGTCCGGGCACTTTGTCTCTTTTTCCATAAATACTGTACATTCCAGCAGGCGCACATCATCGGGGGCTGCAGTAATGTCACCCAGACGGGCTGATGCTTCTCAGGACTTACTGTAATCCAGAAACAAGAGCCCGACAATTCGGCTATTTATAGAGCAATGCTGGCACGTGTGGAGGGTGACGTTACCACCCCGGACCACCAGGGTACCTTCTGTCTTAGCTACGATAATAGCGCGCCGTGTGTAATGAAGATTAAGCTAACTTCAATTCCATCTAAGAGAATTAGGGCCATTTTATTGAGATTGAATTTGTATTGTAACAAAGAAAAAGGAAAAAAGAAAGAAAGATAAAAGAGAAAGTATAAAAAAGAAAGGAAAGAAACAAAGAAAGAAAGAAAAAGAAAGGCGAAAGAGAAAACTGAGAGAGAAAGAAAGAAAGAAGCAAGCAATCATTGCAAAAGAAAGAAAAAGAAGAAAATAAGGTTAAAGACAGTACTGAGAAAGAAAGAAAGAAAGAAAGAAAAAGAAAGAAAGGTGAAAGAGAAAACTGAGAAATAAAGAAAGAAAAGTGAAAAATAAAGAAAGCAATAATTGTTAAAGAAAGAAGGGCTAAAGAGATGAGAAAGAAAAGAAAAATAATTAATGCTAAAGAAAGAAAGAGCAGATAAAGGGAATACAAAGAAAGAAAGAAAGAAAAAGAAGGAAAGAAAAAAGGAAAGAAGAAAGTAAGGCTAACAAGAATACTGAGGAAAAAAAGAAAGAAAGGAAGGAAGGAAAGAAGGAATGAAAGAAAGAAAGAAGAAAGTAAGGCTAAAGAGAATACTGAAGAAAGAAAGAAAGAAGGAAAGGAAAAAAGAAAGAAGAAAGTAAGGCTAACGAGAATACTGAGGAAAAAAAGAAAGAAAGGAAGGAAAGAAGGAATGAAAGAAAGAAAGAAGAAAGTAAGGCTAAAGAGAATACTGAAGAAAGAAGGAAAGGAAAAAAGAAAGAAGAAAGTAAGGCTAAAGAGAATACTGAAGAAAGAAAGAAAGCAAGAAAGGCTAAAGATAATACTAAGAAAGAAAAGTAAGAAAAAGAATGAATGCTAAAGACAGAAAAAAGGCTAAAGAGAATACTGAGGAAAAAAAGAAAGAAAGAAAGGAAGGAAAGAAGGAATGAAAGAAAGAAAGAAGAAAGTAAGGCTAAAGAGAATACTGAAGAAAGAAAGAAAGAAAGAAAGAAAGAAAGGCTAAAGATAATACTAAGAAAGAAAAGTAAGAAAAAGAATGAATGCTAAAGACAGAAAAAAGGCTAAAGAGAATACTGAGAAAGAAAGAAAGAAAGAAAGAAAGAAAGAAAGAAGGAATTAAGAAAGAAAAGGAAGAAAGATAGAAAATGAAAGAAAGGCTAAAGAGAATATATTATTAGATTATACAGAATAATAGTAATTGTTGTATATATCCACCTGGTTCTTTTTGCATGCGATCTGTTTTTTTTTTTTTCCAGTTCTTTGTGCCGGAGTAACCGACCCTTCCAGTCCGTCTTCTGCCCCTCTGTGTTCTGCCCTTTAGTCGTATTAATCCATAATCGCAGAACCAGAACTGATCGGTTATAAAGGCAGCTCGACTGTAACCCCAAATCCAGAGCAAATTCCTCCGACCGAGACTAAGTACCCTGACAGAGAGGGATGCAGTCCCACCTGGCAACCGCGGCCATTCCTGGGCTTGTGTGCGTGCAGGAGAGCAGCAGGTGAGGAGTAAATACATCAAGCTGCTGCTGACACTTTTATGAGCTACGTACAGCCGGGTTTTTCATCTTAATGTGTTTAGCGCTGAAATCTGAAAGGGGTGTCACGCTACACACACACACACACACACACACACACACACACCAGGTTAATTCCAATCTACACCTGCAGTATTGGATGTACACAGGTAAACACCATATTCAACACCATATATGTTAAACATTAGACATCTACACAGTTTTTGGCTGTCTCAACACAGGAGGCATTAATTATACAAAGTGAGGTGTTTAATCAACACTCTTTCTGCGTAATTAGCATTTATCTGGCAATAAAGAGGTGTTAATTCCACATGGTTAAGGGTTTACTCAACAGTAGGTGTAAATTCCACACAACTTAACATTTATTTTTTGCTGACAGGCTGTAATTAACGCAGCTTAGTGTTTACTTAACACTGTATGTGTTCATTCTACAACCCCGAATCAGACAAAGCTAGGGCAGTAAGGGCAGTGTTCCTGACATTTCTTTTGGCTTTTATTTTTTTGCAGAAGGTATGAACCCAAGATATTTAATGTTTTGTCTGATCAACTGCATTTCATTTATTAATAAACATCCATTCCTGCATTTCAGACCTGCAGCACATTACCAAAAAACTTGGCACCGTAAAGCATTTATTACTTAACACTTAAAATATGTTTTGGCACCGAGGACACCAAGTGATTCAGTGTTTCAGGTTATTTTGTTCCATTCTTCCTGCAAACATTTTCCCTTTCACAATTCTCAACGCATTCTCTATGTGGAACAGGCCAGGACTGCCGGCGGGCCAGCCCAGTACTCGTACCCTCTTCTTTGTCGTCTTAAAGGCAGTTTATGTCGCTCTAATATCTCAGTGAATCTCAATGAGCTTTACCAAGGGCCCTGACCCGACCCCATACCATGACAGAGCCTGGCTTTTGGACTGAAAACAGTCTGAGTACAATCCCCGTTCCCACTGGGTGATGGTCCATCCCAGATGCTCCGAGCCCAGAGACGCCGCTTCTGGACATGGTTATAACATAAGGCTTCTTTTTAGCACAGTAACGTTTTAAGTGGCATTTGTGAATGTAACTCTGTATTGTAGAGCTTGATAAAGGTTTGATAAAGGAATCCCTTGTCCATGTGGTTCTATCAGCTATTGCTGAATGACGGTTCTTGATGCAGTGCCGTCTGAGGGAGCGGCGATCACCCCTCTTCAGTTTAGGTTTTTTAGGAAATTAATCCAGATTCTGAATGGTTTAATGATGTTATGCCCTGTAGAGGGAGAAATATATAAATCCCTTCCAGTCTCTCTTTGAGGAACATTGTTTTTAAAAATTTGTTGATAAACTGGAGATCCTCTGCTCATCTTTGTTCCTCAAAGGCTCAGCCTTTCCTGGATGCTGCTTTTGTACCAAATCATGATTATAGTCAGCTGTCTGAAAGTACATCAGTATTTAGTTTTGATCTCTTTATTAGTCCTAAATTGCCCCCTTCCAACTTTTTTTGAAATGTGTTGCAGGCCTGAAATGCAGGAATGGATGTTCATTAGCAAATGCAATGAAGTTGACCAGAAAAAAGCATGAAATATATCGGGTTCATTCTGACTGCAGTGAAATACAAGTCAAAAGAAAGGTAAGGAACACTGCTTTTGCGTTTTCCATACCATGCCAACTTCTTCTGATCTGGGGTTATAAGAAAACGATGATTTTCTTAAGATAATATTTGAGAATTGCACTTACAAGCTATAGAGGTAACATGACTCACTCACAGTCTTATGCAGAAGTTTAGGTACCTCTGAGCAAACCGTGTTTCAAAGTTCCACAACCTCTGCAGGGACGGACCTAAAAACTGGCATGTGCAAATGTTTGGGCACCCTTCAGAGGTTTCGATTTGAGGAAAAACTTTTTTATTTGGAAAGATCTTTCAGCCAAACGTTTGCCCTGCAGGTGTTTGTTCAGCATAGTTGGTTTAATGAATGTTTGTTTAAACCTAATGAACGGTCTAAAGAGTCTAAGGTCTTAGCTCGGTCAGAGCACGAGCTGTCTTGATGTCCCTCGTGCGGTTGCACATCTGTAACATTCGCCCGCGTTCTGCTCGCGCTCTCGTTTGCATATCTGTACACTGGGAGCCAATCGGGTTCTGCAGGGCGTGGTTTGAGCTCTCGGCGCGGTGTGCACGGCGCGAGGCTCGCGCAGGTCGGTGTGTATAAATTGCGAGCGAGCTCAGTCAGCGCGCAACGCCACTCTCACACACTCGCACACACACTCACACTCATACACATACACAGTCACAGAGCCAGCCAGAGGAGCGCGCGCGCTGCAGTCTGGATGACATTTGGGCTTGTGTTGTGTTCCGAAGCGGCGGCGGATTGCTCGGTTCATGCTTCCAGGTGGGTGTCTCACTCTGGACTTTCACCTTTATGGATTGTTTTTGCACGAGCTCGGCTCTAGACTCGATGTTGCAACGAGACACAGGTGTGTGTGTGTGTGTGTGTGTGTGTGTGTGTGTGTGAGCGTTGTGTTTGCGCGAGGAGAAGCGCGAGCTGCTTTCCTGGCGTGCAGGAGGCATTTCTTTAAGGTGCACCATCCAGACACTGCCCTCATTATCAGGGCGCGTTTTTTTATTTGTGCATGAATTCGGACTCAGTTTTTTATGCTGGTGGTGCAACAACACTTTAAATCCGGGTTCAAATCCAGCAGCTGGGCTTTTCATTCATTAAAGATTTGTATTTAATTTAGATTCCTTCACGCAGTTTACTTAGATTTGAAGGTTGGAACTCACCAAGAAGCAGAGTGCCTGCTCCCAAAATAAAGAAAATTGATGGCTAGCCTTCATGGGTATGTGCTTTAAAATTCTTCTAACTACATACCAGTTCAAAAGCACCTCGAGATGACCTTCTAACGAATAAAAACAGGCTTGTAGGGTTTCTAAATCAGTCCTAACAGGAGCCTGCTCCAATGAAAGTGTCTTTAAAATGCCTTTATTGTGGCGTCGTGGCTTTTATTTTTTCCAAAGTGTCCCATTCTTGACCCTTTAAAACATTAAGACCTGATAAGTGCACGGTACCGGCACCGGAGCGCGCTACGGATCAGGCTGCAGGTGCAAAACATCTGCACACGGTTCCAGCTCAGATGACTGAAGAAGCTCTGGTGTGGAAGCGAGCTGAATGAACGGGGCTTGCTGAGATGCAGAGGCGCGCGCGAGGAGCACCTGTTACGGCGTGGTTGCGTCACCACAGGTGAGTTGACGTTTGCTTTTGGTTCTTACGTGATGGCAGTGTTGGGGGTGCTTTACTGTGCTTACAGTGTTCAGTGAACACCTGAGTTGTCCAGATTAACGCCTGAAGGAGCACTGTAGGTGTTACAGAACAAGTGTCTGTGTTTAGTCCATGCAGTAGGTGTTATTTAACCAGTGTGTGGGGTGTTCTTTCAATGCTGCAGGTGTTAATTCGTCACAGGAGGCCTTTATTTAGTGATTTAAGTGTTAATGAATTACTGGATGTTTATTCAGTGCACTGTTTGTTACTTAGTCACAACAGGTCTTTAATAGTAGGCTTATTCAATGCTGTAAGTATTAACACATCAATGTTGTTGTTTATTCAAGGCTGTAGGTGTTACTGAACAAGAGCAGGTGTCAGTTCAATGCCTCAAGTGTTAATTCGTCATAGTTGGTCTCTATTTAATGCTCCAAGTGTTAGTTCAGCACAGTAGATCATAACTTAATGCTATAAGTATTAATGAATCAGGGTAGGTGTTTATTCATGTTGTAAGTGTCAATGAATCACTGAGTTTAATCAATGCTTTAGGTGTGAATTTCTCACATATAGGTGTTCATTAAATGCTGTATGTGTTGCTGAACAAGTGTATGTGTTTATTCAGTGCTGTGTTAATGAATGCCGTAAGTGTCAATGCATCACTGTGTGTTTATTCAATGCTGTAGGTGTTTATTTAGTGCTGTATGTGTTCATGAATAAGTGTGAGTATTTGTTCTACACTGTATGTCTTTATTTAATGCTGCAAGTGTTCATGAATCACTGTGGGTGTTTATTCAATGAAGTAGGTGTTAATTCATAACAGTAGGTCTTTATTTAATGCTGTGATAATGAATTTATCACGGTAGGTCTTTATTTAATGCCGCATTAATTAATCACAGTGTTTATTCAGTGCTGTAGGTGATAGTTTGTCACAGTAGGTTTTTATTTGCAGTAGGTGTTACTGAACAAGTATAGGTGTTTATTCAATGCAGGAGGCGTTAATTAACCAAGTAGGTCTTTATTTAATGCTGGAAGTGTCAGTGCATCACTGTGGGTGTTTATTCAGTGCTGTAGGTGTTCATGAAGAAGTGTAGGTGTTTACTCAATGCAGTAACTCTTAATGAAACACAGAGGGTGTTGATACATCATCGCTGTAGACGCTTGTTTAATGCTATCGGTGTTTATTCAGTGCAGCAGATGTTAACAGGTGTTAATTAAATGTTGCTGCCTTAACTCTGTGGGTGTTTATTCAACACCTCATGTACCACCAATACCACTGCAGCTCTGTATAGAGTAGATGGTATTGAATCACTCTGGATGTTTATTAAATATGTTAATTGTTAATGCTGGCACATTGGGCTTTGAGCCATTGTAGGTGTTTAGGTTGTATTTTAGATGTTAGCTCAACACTACAGGTGTTCATTTATCATTACGTGTGGCAGGGCAGGTGTTAGTTAAACTATAAGCTATAATTTTGAGTGCTTTGTTATTTTGACTCTTTGCAGGTGTCACTAAATTAACACCTAATAAATGAACAAACACCTGTAATGCTGGTTAAACACTGACTTTGAAGAACCGCTAGACTTGTAGTCAAATTTTTGCAGTTGAATGCCTAGTAGAAATGCTTTCTAACACCAAACACACAAATTCCTGGTGTTAAGTCTAATGTCCGGTGTTTAACCTGTTACCCCCATGATGTGCCCAGTATATCCCAATCAGGTCTGATTTGTAAAAATCCTCTCCTGCTCGACCTGTGGGCACTCACTCAGTGTGGCCAATTTGGCATGATGTGGACTCGCTCTGTGGGGCATTTGAAACGTGCCAGTTTGTCTCAGAGATATTTACCCTGATGGCACTGGCCTGCAGCTGTCAGCTCTTAACATCTGGCTGCATTTCCGGCTGCAATGTTTCAGGCCTGGTCATACCCACCATCCTGGCACATCCCGCTGGCATCTTCAGGCCAGGACCCAATGGAAGGCTTGACAAACCTTCATGTTTCATTCATGTGCTGAGCTCACTGGCATTGAGTTGTTAATTATTTTATGCTATATTGGGTTGCCAGGTCCTCTGCGATTGGTTGGTAAGCCTGCCTGCCATGTGATGCCATATGTCAAGTTCAATTTTACTAACAATCAGTTGATTAGCTTATTAAGGTCGGGTTGTCGACCCAAGTGGCATCGATTTGCTAAACACACTGGCGCTGAGTGGCCAAATCCATTTAAGGGGTTGCCAAGCCCACACTGGATTGCAAACACAAATCAAATGCGTTGTTCAGTCCACTGGCATCGAGTGGGTTGGATGCTAGGCTTACTTGCACTAGGTTGCCAAGCGCATGTACTGGGTAGTCAATCACTGGTATTGGGATTCCACAACATCTGTTTTTAGTTTCCCATTACAAATGACATTTGGCAACCCATAAATGGGTTAAGCCTACTCACTGCTGGTGTCTTAGTTGCCAAATTCACTGGCACTGGACTGTGAATCCCTCTAGTATTGTGATGCCATGCCCCCATAACAGTGGGTCGCTTAGCTTGTTAGCCCTGGGTGCCACCTCCAATGGGTTGCTTGCATTGGATAGTCAGAACTATTTTAAGGGATTTCCAAGTGCATAGTTCGTATTGGGTTGCCAGTCCCTCTGCCAAGTATTGGGTTGGTATCACTGGTATTTGAATGCCACGTAAGTCCACTGATAGAGATGCCAAATGGTTTACCTTCTTGACATTATTCAGCAGTCCAACGATTTCCATCACCACTGGTTGCCAACTACCATTGTAAGCCTTTCAAGCGCTGGTATATGAAATGCCATGCTCGGCTCTATTAGTTTGTCAGGTTCACAGGCACTGAGATGCCAGTCTCTCTAACAGTGTGTGACTTAGTGTATTAAGATTGAGTGTTTTTTTTTAATGGCATAACAGGCCTGATGGTATGTTGGTTGCCAGATTCACTGGCATTTGTCTTGGGATGCCATGCCCATTCCTGTTAGGTGGTCAGACCTATTTCAAGGGATTGCTAAGTCAGCGATTATTTTGAGCCCTAGGCACTGGGTTGCCATCCCACTGCCCAAGTATTGGCTTGGTATCATCGGTATTAGGATGCCATGCCAACCATTTTTAGGCTGTCAAGTATATTGGCACTGAGTTGCCAATAGTAGTTGATAAGTATAGGTGCATTAATGTATTTTGTCAAGCCAACTGCCACATTATGCCAGTCTGACTAACAATGAGTGGATTATTAAGATTTGTTTTTGATAAGATTATTTTTGGGAATGCCCAATAGGTTCCTGGCATAAGGTGGTCAAACCTATTTAAATAGGCACTGGATTGTTAAACTCTATGGTCTTGAGATGGCATGACCACCACTGTTAGTTTGACTAGTTTGACTGGCACAGAGATGCCAACTGCACCAACAATATGTTGTTTAGCATAATGTTGTAAAAGTGTACTGACCATGAGTCACATTGGGTTTGCATGCTCACTAATGATGGGTTGCCATGCCTGTCCCGCTGATGTAAGTCTGCTTTGGGTTGCCAAGACTTCTGGTATGGTGATGCAGCGCTCACACTTCAGTTGTGTTGCCAGTCCCACTAACAATGGGTTGTTTATCTTTTAAAATAATCAAAATAACGTTGTGTTGCCAAGTCTACAGACATCGGGTTTACACAGTCACTTGAACCGGGTTGCCAAATCCAAACCACTGATATAAACACCCCTGTGTTATGTTGGCAGGCTCTTTGAAATCTACCAAAGCGCACGTCGGTGCATTGTTTGTCTTTTTTTCCCGTCAGTGTGAAATTGCAGAAATGTTTTTATTTCCCCGTACAGAAGCCACTAAATGGCGTGTGAAATTGTGAAGAGTGGCGGCCCTTCTCGCTTCAAGCTCCGAGTTGTTAATTACCAGCGGGGGCGTCTTTAGAACGAGTGTTTTAATAAAATTAGCGAGCGCGAACGCGGCGATGTTCAGTGCTCAATTCCTCATTAATGACTCGTGCCGTTGCGGAGCGCGGCCCGGACCGGGTTCGTCTGCGTTTGTTTAGAGAAAGGGCTGGAGAGCCTGAAGTAAAAGATGATGTCGAGTTCCTCAGGGCTGCTCTTATCCTCATAAAGGAATCGGTTATAATTAGTTTATTGTAGGGTGGAAGAGATGGCGCTGCGGCTGCTGTAATTTAGCTTTTCCTGACTGAAGGTTATTTTAAGCTGTACATTAAACACAGACTGGCTTCAGACTGACCTGATTATATACACACACAGGTGGAGCTGACAGATGTCCTCTTGTGCCACCCTACCCTCTACCCCTTACTACCCCTCTCTCTGCCCCTTGTTATCCCTCTCATCCCTCTCTCCTTCATGCTATATTTGGCTGCAGAGGAGCCCTCGGTGCCGCACTTCTTTATTTGGCTTTGCACACATTGTAGTCTATTGTAGTAGCCTACTAAGAAACGTTCTGCATGTGTTTGAATCGAAATTTGAAGGAGTTTTGTGACTACAAATTTGCCTACGAATATTTACCTTTAAGATTAACATGATGTTTATACAGCGGAACCTCAGATATCGAACTCCCTCCAAACTTGAACAGAATTCAGACTTCGAACATGGTTGCTGTAAATAAAACACTCAATGGTGCGATCTTCCAAAGACGATGTTACTGCACTTATTTAATGTATTTATTGATTGTCATTATCATACCACATTCCTTTGCTACATTCATGCTTTAAATCATTAATTGCACACGGATATAAGTGTCAAAAACAGTGATTTTGAGGTCAGGAACAGATTAATCCTATTTACATTACTTCTTGTAATAAATCAGCCTTCAGGCACCAATTAAGTTCAATTAGGTTCCACTGTATGGAGCTAAATCTTAAATATATAAATATCGAGGGTTATATCATGAGTTAAATACATTATCTGTAATATGCAGCGACATCTAGTATCATGTACAGGTAAAGATAATACAGGAGATCATGTAATAAAAACAGTAAGTGCGTCAGAAAAAGTGTAAACTTGGCTATGTTGTCTCTAAAATTGTGATTGTACACTGCCAAAAAAGTCGTTCTTATTTGCACTAAGAATATATGTAAAAAGAAACAAGGCGCACCCAAGACAGCGGGTTTTCGTGGAGATCGGCACCGTTAGTTATTGTGAGAAGGACGTTAGGGACGAGTACTGAGGTAGGACTGTGGTAGGACTGTATATATCTTTAAAGAAATAAATGAGGCCTGGATCTTTAGCAGTGGAAAAGAGCAGTTCCAGAAACAGTTCCAGATTAGGAACCAGAACCAGAGGCGCGTGTGTGCGTGTGTGTGTGCTCACCAAAAACAATAATTCCATCATCATCAGCGCATGCTCCGATGTTTTTATGAGGTGTGAAGTAGCGAGTCAGATTTAGCGCGGACGATCAGGAGTCGTGATAAATGGCAGTTTGTGGAATGACTCACGCATTCTTGAAGTTTATCGGTTCCACATGGGACGCTGATCACACTGGCTCACGTACTGTGGGGCAAAAAAGTATTTAGTCAGCCACTGATTGTGCCAGTTCTCCTAATTAGAAAGATGGGAGAGGTCTGTGGTAGCCTAGCGGTTAAGGTACTGGACTATGGACCAAAAGGTCCAGGGTTCAAATCCCACCTCTGCCAAGCTGCCGCTGTTGGGTCCTTGAGCAACGCCCTTAACCCACAATTGGTTGGATTGTAAGACTGAATCAATTGTAAGTCGCTCAGGATAAGGGCGTCTGCTAAATGCTGTAAATGTAAGTGTCATTTTCAATATGAGAGACAAAATGAGAATAATTTTCAAAAGAAAAAAAATCACATTGTAGGATTTTTAAAGAATCTAATTGGAAATCATGGTGAAAAATAAGTATTTGGTCACCCACAAACAAGCAAGATTTCTGGCACTCACAGACCTGTAACTTCTTCTTTAAGAAGCTCATCTGTCCTCCACTCATTACCTGTATTAATGGCACCTGTTTGACCTCGTTATCTGTATAAAAGACACCTGTCCACAGCCTCAAACAGTCAGACTCCAAACTCAACCATGGCCAAGACCAAAGAGCTGACCAAAGAGAATGGGCCAAAATACCAGCTACAGTGTGTGCCAACCTGGCGAAGACTTACAGAAAACGTTTGACCTCTGTCATTGCCAACAAAAGTTATGTTAGTATTGAGTTGAACTTTTGTTATTGACCAAATACTTATTTTCCACCATAATTTACAATTAAATTCTTTAAAAATCCTACAATGTGATTTACTGGATTTTTTTTCTCATTTTGTCTCTCATAGTTGAAGTGTACCTATGATGAAAATTACAGACCTCTCTCATCTTTCTAAGTCGGAGAACTTGCACAATCAGTGGCTGACTAAATACTTTTTTGCCCCACTGTGAATATCGTAAATTACGAGCCGGGTCGTCGTGCAACGTGCAAATTTTTTATTTTTTTTGTAACCAAATGGATCCAAACAGCCAAATAGATTAGCTTCTAGCTGAAGCTAATCTAAGCCTTGTTATGAAGGTTTAATCTATCTTTAGGGACTTTGTACAGAAAAACTGAATAAATGCTTAAGAGCTGCTCGGAAGGATGAAGTCAGAACTTTGCACTAGATAATAGCCTGCTCGCTAATCAGCTAATTAGGCTTCACAGAAGCCCAACATGACTGTAAGCTCTAATTACTCAATCCTGGGTATTAGCTTTAGCTGCTTTACGTATCTGCTGTAGATAACTTCACATTTTAATTACACAATTCCAGATATTAGCACACTTATTTTTCAATTACTGTCATTAGCTTTAGCCGCTTTAGCTGCCACAGCTAATGCATATACAGTATTTGCATAGGTAGCTATCTTTACAAATAGCATAAGCTATATAAATTCTTATATACAGTCATGGATTTTAGCTTTATTTACTTTAAAGATGAGTAACAAATAGCTTTTTAGAGAGAGGTTATGATATTAGCTTTATCCATGTTAACTTAATACACGATCTTATATTCGGTTTAGCATTTACTAAACTTTATGAAACATTAACAGATATTCGATTTCAGCCGCTTGTTACAAACGATCTCTCATTAACTTTAGCAGCAGGGTTACTGAAACTCTTTATGCGAGTCTGGTCTGGTCTGGTCTGGTCTGGTCTGGACGGGGCTTTGCATGTTTTACACTCGTAACACATTATTTGTACGTGATTTTTTTATTTTTTATTTTTTGCGTGTACCATCTACCTAAACGTTGTTGCGCTCCAAGTGCACCCCTTCATGACATTGGTGTTCCATAATTGCAGTGGCCTTTTTCAGCAGGAATGGTTTGAGGAGTTCAAGGTGTTGCCCCGGCCTTCAAATTACCCAGCTCTCAATCTGTTTGAGCGTCTGTGGGATGTGCTGGACTAACACGTCTGATCCATGATGACCCCTGACCGGCGGCAGCGGGTGACGATCCCCTGACCTGCCTAGATAGTGTTGTAGATGTATAAAACATCGACGCTAAAGGATTTTTTGGATTTTAAAATCTGTTCTTAAAGTCTACAGTAAACCTTTTGTTCCTGTTGTTGTTTTGCGTTTGCTCTGCTTTTGGCCCGGGGTTAAACTCCCACACGTGAGTCCCTAATGGCTCGGCTCTGAGACCAGCGTAAAAGATGTCTTGTTTAACAAAATTCACACTGGTTCCATGAACAAGCCCAGAAGGACCGTACCACTTGTTTGAGGATTTGGGATTTGGACTCCCTACCTGTTCGGCTTTTCTCTTTCATATTCACGGTCAGGTCTCTCCTCATCCTCGCTCGTCTCCACCTCGGCTCATTTCCATGCAAATGAAAATATATGTGGACTGAGGAATATTGGCATGAGCGCTGAATATTGAAAGCTGATACCCAGAGAGGAAACGCTCCCATTGATGGCCTTTTAAGGCCATAATTTGAATATTTAAATGATTTCTTTACTTGGAAGAATACGCCTCATTATGTTTTTAGATGGAAATGAAGGACTAAAGGCTTTCAATGTTACTGCTTTAATCAATTTTTAAACATGTCTTTATATCCCCATATTTTAGCTCACAATGGATAAGATCATGATTTTTCTATAAGTGTTTAACATATTCACATAAAGCTCAGCCAGAGGAAAGTGGTGATTTTAATAGAACACATAAATGAATATTTCAAAAAGGTAACACTCTACACTAACCCAATAAAGACTGGAATCTCATGAAAGGTAAACTGGATGATCTCGAGTCCCTCTTTTCTACTAAATAGTGTTATTCTCTGATAATGACATCTTCATTGAGACAGAAAATGAGCCGACGGTCTCAAGAAAACATCTTTTACATCGTCACGATTGTTTCTTCAGATAATGAACTTGTTATCATGGTAAAATATGGCTGATATAAATGTACGGCTGTTTAGCACTTCAGTACTCTTTCCATTTAAGCGCTGAACATAGACATTTAGAAACCTTTTACATTTATTTCAGTTCTTCTTTGAGAAGCATTGATCCTTAATAAAGACATAAAAACACAGATGCTGCGATGCGACCCACAACTGTTTCAGAGTCTAATCTGTAAAGCAGAAAAACATCCATGGTTCCTGAGGGTGCCTTGGGGCAGTGCTCCTTACAAAGCAGACTGGACTGTGCAGGGATATGACTAATGTACAATCTCTGTTATTCGGAGACGATGCGGCGTGACCCTAATGCATGAGCAGTGACCTGATGTATGAAAAATACATTTAAAGCAGACTGACAGAGATGAAGAAAACACACTGCACTTAAAGGATTCTCTGTTAGCAATGTACCCCGCTCCAGTAACCATGGTGTGGTCTGTCAGGTTTGGCATCTTCTCCCTGTTCTGGAATCGGAACTAGAGTAGAAACTAACTGTGATCATCTCGAACTCAAAAAAGCTTCTCCTGGCTCTGTAAGAGTTTCATAAGGGTTCCTCCAGCTACAGCTACTACTGACTCAAAGAGAATTCTTTAAGAGTTTCTCAAGCTACCCTTGGCTCAATCATGGTTCTTCAAGCTAGCATTGGCTCAAAACGGGTCCTTTGAGGGTATCTTAAGCTACCTTTGGCTCAAAAAGAGTTTCTCAAGAGTTCCTCAAGCTATTGTCTCAATAAAGCTTCCTCAAGGGTATCTTAAGCTGTGATTGGTTCAAAAAGGCTTCCTCAAGGGTATCTCAAGCTATCTTTGGCTCAAAAAGAGTTTCTCAAGAGTTCCTCAAGCTATTGTCTCAATAAAGCTTCCTCAAGGGTATCACAAGCTTCCATTGGCTCAAAAGGGCTTCTTTAAGGGTTCATCAAGCTACCCCTGGCTCAAACACTGTTCCTCAAGGTACAATTTCGCTCAAAAAGACATATTTAAGGGTATCACAAGCTTCCATTGGCTCAAAAGGGCTTTCTTAAGGCTTTAAGTTTATCTTTGGCTACATTTGGCTCAAATTGGCTTCCTCAAGTGTATCTTGCGCTACCTTTTGAGGTTGCTTGAGGAACCTTTAAAGAAACCTTTCTGTGCCAATCATGGTTCCTCAAGCTAGCACTGACTGAAAAAGCCTTATTTAAGTCTATCTTAGGTTACCCTTGGCTCAAATTGGCTTCCTCAAGGGTTCATGAAGATACCCCTGGCTCAAATGCAGTTACTCAATCTACCATTGGTTCAAGAAGGGTTCTTTAAATGTTCCTCAACCAACCCTTGGTTCAATCAAGGTTCCTCAACTATCATTGTCTCAAACGTGTTCTTTAAGAGTATCTCAAGCTACCCTTGGCTCAAAAATGGGTCCCTGAAGGTATGTTTAGCTGTCATTCTCTCAAAAAGGGTTCTCTAAATGTTCCTCAAGCTATCCTTGGCGGAAACACAGTTCCTCAAGTTACCCATGACTTGAACTATTCCTCAATATTTCCCCAAGCTACCACTGGCTCATAAAGTGTTGTTTAAGGGTTCCTCAGGCTACCATTGGATCAGAAATAATTTCTAAGGTTTACAGGTCCAGGTTTCCACGTTAATGACCTGCGAATGCCACTTGCTTTTTAAAGATGTCCAACTAGGTTTCTACACAGAACCTTTATCGTTGTTGTCAGAAGAACTAACTGAAGTGGGTGCCTGCATCTGGAGTAGTGAGGTGTGAGGTTGGCACTCTTGCGCCTGCACGACCAGCGGTCGCAAATGTCAATATGCCTCGGAGCGATCGCACACACACTCCCTGATTGGATTGTTTGGAATTGGAAAATGATGAAATCTAGTGACAAGTGAAATACATAATAAATAGCTCAATTTCTGGCTCTGGTTCCCTCCAGCCAGAGAGAGCTTTTGTTGGAAATGTATCGCGTTCCAGAAAATGGTTCCGCCGCAGGCCCGTTCACGTGGTGACACCTTATGCATTAGAATCGGTCGCGAACAGACCTTGAGGTTTATTTAGACTTTTACGCTGATCTACCAGGACGGCTGTTATGACAGCAGGTGCTCATTATCGGCACATGGATGATGTTATTGTGATGACACGTGATGGTACGGATCAAGCGTGGAAGCTCTGCCTGCAGCCACTGTCAGCGAATTTTAAACTTCGTTCCTCTGAAGGTCACCTGGGGCCAATTATCGAGTTTATTGCTCGTGCGTGTTTTCGTACGAGATCTTGTGTAAGGTGCGCACTGGAACGTGTGATGACCCAGACGGAATCGTTTAAGCTGCAAACCAATTCAGCCTTGTAACACGCTGAGCGTTCCAGAGAGGGAGCCAGAGTGGTGCCAAAAGGTTATGAATCAGTCGAAATTTTGGGGCATAATGGTTCTTCAGCGGTTCCTCAACCTACCTTTGGCTTTGCTGACTATTAAGCTTATCTAGAAGTAGAGGCTTATTTGCTGAGCGACTTTAGGGCTTCCTTAGACGGTTATGACATCGAACAACTTCCTTAAAACTTCTGTTACAAGTGAGACTGGAGTCAACAAGCTCACATGGTTTGCAGATCTTGGTTTCTGTTTGCTGGCTTTTAATTTTGGCGACTGTGTTGCCAGTTTATCCGTGTCCTCAGTGAGTATAAGGTGAAAATGCTACAGTATTTCTCTAAAGAAACTCAAAACCGTGGTACAGCAGAACGGAGTAATGTTCTGCCATCTGCAAACAGCTCCAGTGATTGATGACTACGAGGTTGGCACCAATACCCGTGAACACCTGCTCTGGGCCTGAGGGCACCCAGGTTATGGTATGAACCTGTCATCATACACTGCCTCTGGTGGTTTGATGCCCGCATGCCGTGGGTTGTGGCTTTAATCACTCTGTTGTGCCCAAGTTAGGCCAAGAACCGGCTGAGAGGCTGAGATTCTTAAAAGCTTCTCGGTACAAAGATCTTTAAAATGCAGAGCGAGCATCTTATTTAATACCCGTTCTGCCAGTTAAGAGGATTTTAACTTTGGGGCGCTTTCGGGAAAACATTCAGACGTAACATATGGCAGGTTTGTATTTTGGATAACATCTCCTATGATGTGGCATGTTCAGAGGAGCCTGGTGATGATCTGAAAAGTTAAAACAATGTTGCCTTGTCCAATGAATTAAACCCTTAGAACACAGGGCACAGGTGTATTAGAGCCCTGGGTGGGATGCCACTCCATGCCGGGCCATGATGCTTTGTCCAGCCTCCCCTGCTTCAACCATGACGGCTGGTGAACTTGTAATGTGCCACTCAAGTGCCAGCCATTTAGTGTAATAGTGAAGTAATAATGTGGGTTTCTTGGCATGCGTGGGGCCTCTAATTCTTTTTGAACATGCTTTGACTGTCTCAAGTATCGTTGCTGACGATCTGCACCCTGATTATGATGCCAACCTGGACGAGGATCTCTAGGGAACTTGGGATTCATGTTGATGCCATCAAGGCCGTGAAGGATTTAAACTTTGTATGCATACATATTCATCATTCCCAGTATTTTCTTAGCAGACTGGTTTAGTTTTCAGACATTGACCACACACACCAAACTATTTTTCTCCCGAGCTTTTTAGTGCCAATGCCCAGGAGTGCTTTAGAAACACTTTTTGAGAAGGCCTAAAACAACTGTGGTTAGAAAACAAATAGCTTCACTTGATGAGGTCATTCCGAGGATTGAGAAGCGGTGTTCACCAGCGCTGATTGCAGTAGGATAGCTGAGTAGAGCTGGGTAATAACCTTCCATTACTCCCCGCTCTTATCTCCACATCATCCGGAGCAGTAAAAGCTGGAGCGCGGCCAAAATGAAGCCGTTCGGCAGCCAGGAACGAAGCTTTGGATCTGAACACGTTCTCGACAAGTCCAATTTCTGTTTTATTAGGTGTTGAGCTCGGCTGAAGTGTGCAGTCACGCTCGTGCATGATGGATGGGCGCAATCGAGGCCCGAAAGCGAGAACATTTCGTCGCAGGACGGGCGACGCCGCTCGCGCAGATCCGCTCATTTCATATTTCGTCGCCGTGGATCTTTTCCACTGTAATCTCAGATGAAGTCCTGATAAACAGACCGGCGCCGGGCGGGCGCTCTGATTGGGAATCACTGGCACGTCGGAGCTGACATGCAAAGCAGCGCCGATTATACTTTCTGATGATGGGTTTGAATTGCAGAGATGCCTTTCCATCACAGATGAGAATGAATTGGAATTAATGCTGACCGGTTTCCATCCAGCGCAGTCTTCAGTTCCGCTGGGGGTCAGAACCAGGTTGGGGTTCAGGTGCTAGGCTGGCATTGCTGGGATTTGACCTCTCAACTTCCTGAGAATGTAAAGGAAAACATGCAAGCGTTACGTTGAAGGCTAATGGCCGTTACACGATTTTTTCAAGAGATTTATTCGGTTGACAGTAAATGAATTTGAGCTTGTGTGTAACAAAAGTATCTTCCGTACCAAACGCGATTTTTCGGATGGTGAAAATGTTTTTTTGCGAACTTTCGCCAACGACAAAAACTCACCGACCATCATTCTGACATCATCTGTATTTAATACAGATGTTTATTCTTACATCAAACACACTGCTTTGGTCTTCAGACTCCTTGTAGTTTGACTATAATCTAGTGAGAAGATGATCTGGGTTGTACTGAACATCTCACCCTCAGCGTGACTCCAACTTCATGTCCTGCCCCCTTAAATAAATCAGTAAAGAAATGTTTTGATTTAAGGACTTGGTTATCTTGAACAGGACCCTGACTTTAGCTCCATCACACCTTTTGAGATGACTCCAGAATGCCAGCTGTGAGCTAGGTGCCAACAGCACCTGACCTCACAGCCCTGTTCCAAAATCCAGTGATGAGAAGGGCTAGGCGATGGAGGAAAAACATTGTCACGATATTTTTTGTTGCTATACCATGATATAAATCATATCTGTTTCTGTAAAGCTTAAATAACTTCTAAGTGAGATGTGAAGATGTCGTGAGGTTAATATTGAATAGACATTTACCTATTGTTGATTTTCAGTCAGAAGTTGAACATGACAAATGCACTCTAGAATATGTAAATAAAAAAGGTATATATAATAAACTTTACAAAAAGGCACTGAAGTGGGCAGTAAGGCTCGTATTTGGTTCAGTTGTGCGACTTGACGGCAAATCCGATCAAGGATTGGATTCCAAAAGTATTTGTGAAAGTGCTCTTTATCAAGTTTGAGCTCTTCTGTGAGACGCTGAAACTCTGTGCTCCTTTCTTCTTTCCAAAATTGGGTACCCGATATCGGTGCTTGCATCAGGCAGCAAATGGACATCTTTGTCACTCGAAGAAGACATTTTGAACCTGGCGTCCAGATATTTTGCATCTTCAATCGGTGCATAACAGCCTTAAGAGCAGTTTTTAATGTCTGTCGGTAAAATATTTTAGGAGCATGACTGTATAACCAAAAATACAAGTATTTCATTGGAAGTGGCAAGGCTTAGGAGGTGTATTAGGCTTCCGTTGTAGCCCATCCACATCAAGGTTCAACCATTTCTGTAAATTAAAAGCACAGATTTGTGCCGACTGTATGCAGTGCTATTTTCAGATAATCCCCGATTTAAGATGGAGATACATTTCGAATCCACCATATGCAGAATTTTACTTAAACCAAGAAGTTTATGTACTGCATATATCGTGGCCTAGCTTACCTTAGCGTACCCGAATGGATGATCTGCGGTGCAAATCCGTGCGAGTCAGGGCAGGCGAGATTTAAAACCGCCGACCACAGTAAGTAGAACCTTTTCACGCTGCGTTCTCTCAAAATGGTACGTGTTTTTGGCGTGACCCATATCTAAGGGTCTGCTTCTGTGATTCATATTTCAGATGTGACCTCTCGACCTGTGGGTCAGTGTTTACAGATGCAGCAGATAAAGGGCCGCAGGTCGCCCCGCATACCGGATTTATGTGTGCAGAACATCTCCGACAGCACACTCGCCAGGTTCCTACTGTAGGCTCAGGCTCGACCTTATCTTAAGGTAATTGGTTGCGCATTGAGTAGGACGTCGCAGTAACAGGAGGACTGGAGGATGGAGAAGAGGCATGGCTTTAATCTTCCCGGCTTGTTACCTGGCATCTTATTATGGTCGCTGATCTATAGGCACTTACACCGATGCTGCAGCTTTCAGAGGGTATAGATCACAAAGAATCCTCTTTTTTTGCATTGTTGTTACTCCATAGCCTATCTATGCCTTAAATATTTTTTCACTAAGAAGTCCATAATGATTTACTTTAAAATACAAACTGTATATTAGTCATGTCCCAAGGTTTTCACTCTAACTTCTTCCAAAAAATTTGGGAATATACCAAAGCTTAGGAAGTTGTATCATCGGGATCTTCTGAAGGCCATGGGAAGACCAAAAATAGGCTCACTCTTATTTTTTCCTGTGTATTTGATGATATTTTAACTACGACTGAGATCTGAACTTACTATCCTGTTACTGGAATTATTTTTAGATGTTTATTGTAAATCATTAGAATGTGTCCTAATACTATTGATATGGACGCCATGTGGTTACATTTAATTATTCGCCAATCCTGGGCTGACTTGTTACTCATATAAAGAGAAACAAAAGGAGAAACCATGTAAAAATAAAAAAGTTTCCTAAGATTGACCAATAGTTAAATGTGTGTGTTAGATTCAGTGTTGAAAAACTATAAAAGATGAAGTTTAATTAAGAGATACAACAAGCAAATGACACCGATATAATTAAAATGTACGCTTTATCCATATCACTAGGGTGCTCAAGCCTTGACTTTTTGTCTCACGATTTAGACAGTGCAGGTTTGATAACCCTTCCGAGCCCCCAAGCCATCTTCTGAAGGAATTTAATTTGTACCGCGCGTATCTGTAATGTAACAAAAGCGAAGTGTGCCGCACTGGGAGATAATCGTCTCTCAGCAGAGGCGGAGGCTTTGTTTACCATTAATGGCGCACAAAATTTCAGAGATGCAGCCTCTCTCCAGCGTATCATCTTCTGTCTGTTTGTCACATTTTCTCTCAGCGGGAAGTAAAAACGTGACGTGACGTGCAGGGATGAACTCTTCAGGATGCCAAAGATGTACCTTTGTGGTCACCGCGCCTCTGTGGTAGCTGTTTAAGTTGTTTTTGAGAATGCGTGTAAAATCGGAATGGTTAAAAAAAGTTTTGTGCTCGTCTCAGGTGGAAAGGTTGGCCTGTCCAGAGAGAAAAAGGGAAGTGTTTGTAGAATCTGGACCAGTTTGATGCATTGAGATATTAACTGGTTAACTCAGGGGCACCCCTGGTCTGCTTGAGCTGCCACTCTCCTGGAAAATTCTGGAGAGAAAGTAGAAGATGGAATGATAGTAGATTATAGAAAGACAGTACCAGGGATTCCAGCAAGGGGGAGTCGGTTCAGGCTGAACCCAAGACTGGCATGAATGGAATGGCAACTGGCAAGGTCTGGGACAGACAACTAGAACTCATCAACTAATCATGGAGCGGAATTCATATAGGCCAACGGTCCAGCAAACCTTCACCTCACCAGACCTGGGGTACGAACCCGAGTGGCTGAGTTGGTAGAGCACTGGATGCCAAGTGGCTCAATGCCAAGCCTCCCTGGTTCCTATGAGACCTGTAGTGGGCGAGTTTGTTGAGGAATCTCACCACCATGGTTTCTGAGTTTTCAAATTAATTTGACTATGCTGAGTAGAAATTTGAAAGTTACTTTTCATCGTCTTTATCCATTCACGTCTTTCAGACAAGTTTGGTGTAATTGGATGTTCTGGTTCTTTAGGGTTTAACAGACGTTCATAAAACCATGGATTTGTGGTTTGGAACCCAGCCCCATAACGAAAGCACAGTAATTCGTGCGTACGAACGTCTCGCCGTCGCCCTGCTGTGCATTATACAGCGTTTATGGCCGCTGGTCTCAGCCTCTAGTCAGAGTTTCTCAAGAACATTCCTCGGCGGCGTCCTCAGAGAGCCTCGTGGATGTTATTTCAGTGAGGGCCAAAGGCCACCTGCTTCGTGTCTCCCTGTAGATTTCGGTCCCAGACTCTGATAGCCTGGTAGAACAATGAGAGGGAGAAGATTGGAGGAGGAGATGATGTCACGGGTGTCATGAAAGCAGGCCATGGGGGACATCTTTACTTGGGGTTCTCATACGGACGCAGGAACGAGACGCTCAGGGGTGTGGGACCAGTTTGACAGGAATACCAGTGAGAAGATGATCTGGGTCGTACTGAACATCTCACCCTCAGCGTGACTCCAACTTCATGTCCTGCCCCCTTAAATAAATCAGTAAAGAAATGTTTTGAGTTAAGGACTTGGCAATCGTGAACAGAATGCCAGCTGTGAGCTAGGTGCCAACAGCGCCTGACCTCTCAGCCCTGTTCCAAAATCCAGTGATGAGAAGGGCTAGGCGATGGAGGAAAAACCTTGTCACGATATTTTTTGTTGCTATACCATGATATAAATCATATCTGTTTCTGTAAAGCTTAAATAACTTCTAAGAGAGATGTGAAGATGTCGTGAGGTTAATTTTAAATAGAGATTTATATATTGTTGATTTTCAGTCAGAAGCTGAACATGACAAATTCACTCTAGAACATGTAAATAAAATAGTTATATATAATAAACTTAAAAAAGGCACTGAAGTGGGCAGTAAGGCTCGTATTTGGTTCAGTTGTGCGACATGACGGCAAATCTGACGTGGTAGTGAAGTCATATCAAGATAATTGCCATGGTTGTTTTGTTGCCCATCTTGGCGTTAAGCTCGCAGAAGAGATTGATGCAGCAGCAGTTTTAGAACGAGCTTGAAGCTTAAAACCATGCGTTCGACCCTAATGTTTGGGTGTCCACAATCTACACCCAATCTATCTCTCTAGTGCACATCAAGGCTTCATCAAGCACCTTCTTCATTAGAGACTCGATAAAACGCGTCGCCTGACCAGCGGTACCCGATCTCGTCCATAAGGCTGTAATTACTCACCTAAAAATGTTTCTTATGGCAGTTAAATAAAGCAGCACAGCTGATGTGAGGAAGCTGCGGCGAGCCCAGATGATGTGCTACATTAATTCACGCCATCTGGTCTGGAAAAACCTCGGCCTGGGTCCAAACACGGAGAAGTGTTTAGTGCTCAGGAATAAAAACCCTCCGGCCTGCAGAGTCCAGGGTAAATCTGTCCAGAGCGAGCGTGGATCTGCATGTTAGCGAGAGGATTTGGAGCTTTCCAAATGAACTCCGGTCTAAACCCGCCGGCTTTAGTTAAAAACCTGTTCGGCACTCACCTCGGACTCACATTATGCAGATGCGTGTCGGCTGGCGGACAGGCTTTTATCCTGATCCTAAATAGTAACGTGGCCGAGAAGGTCAGCGCGGATCCTCGAGGGATGTTGCTGCATTCGCAGGTCATTAGCATACCTTAATCACTTTTTCCGTTCGGCTTTTGTTAGATCCACGCTCAGTTTATCGGTTCTACACTCAGCTCCATAATTAGATTTGCGTTGATCTTTCTGGGTTTCCTCCGGAGCGAGGTGACGGGTCGCTCCTCGAGGACTCGGACACTGAGGTTCGTGTGATTAGATAGGAGACCTAGGGCCTTTTCCAGACGCTGTACTGCTATGAAGTGTAATTAAAGGTGAGCAGATGCTCTCTATAAAACGTACGCTGTACTTCACGGAATGTTACGCTACAGAGATTCAAACGACCCTCTCTCGGTGGATTGGGTTCATTCCATCATGCTCCTTCTTGCTCTTGCATTACACCAAGTGCAGTAATGTATATACACTATATGGACAAAAGTATTGGGACACGCCTCTTAATCGTTGCTACAAGCCACTAGCCATGCGGTCTGCCTTTATAAACATTACAGAAAGGGGTTTTCTTCAGGTCCCTTAGCTCCAGTGACAGGAAATCATAATGACTGGACCGCACAAATGCTCTTCTGGATGAATCCCCACAGTCACAGTACAAAATCCTGTAGAAGATTTAGAATGGGATGCCCTAAAAGCCTGTAGGTGGAATCTGGGGTGTCCCAATACTTTTGTCCATGTAGTAAAAGTGCGTAAAAAACGTCATTGAGCCACGATGTATTCCTCGGAGCAAATGTCCCGAGCCAGCGCTACATGTCCGATGTTATTCAGTTGTCTGGAATCCGTAGAAGGCGGAGGATTTGCGTTATGTGTTAGACTTAAGTGTAAAAAGCGTCAAAAGTGCAGGGTGGGAGTTCAAGCGTTGGCTTTCAGCCAGGTAGGGTGCCACCTGCAAGTGCATTCTTTAATTCTCATTCTATGCTTCTTACTGAAAAGTCTTTCAAAGATGCATTTGTTCAATTTTATCCAATTAAAGTTTAAATGAAAGCCAAATTTCACTCTCTGATATTCACTCCACCTCTTATTTCACCCTATTGCCGATAACTCAGCGCAGAGGGTTAAACTTAAACCCAGGAAGCATGAGCCATGCGGTTTTTGTACTACTGCTTCTATATTAAGCTAAATGTCTTCTCTCATGGTGGCTCCTGCTGAGAGAGCGTCTCATGAATGGAGCTCTCAGCAACGAGAGAGTCACAGTGAGCCATTCACATTCACACGGTTCAGTTCGGCCTTCGCTCCGAATCGCAAACACGTTCAGAGGGAGGGCCGGAGCGCTTGATTAGTTTAAGACAGAATGAGCAACCTTCATGATCATATTGCCCTTGTCCCTTTCGCTTCTCTCCGTCTCTCCGTCTCTTCCCATCTCTCTCCGTCTTTTCCCCTCCTTGCAAAATATTTATTGCACTTGACACATCGGTAATTTGATTCCTCTCGAGTCGTGATAAATATTTGCAGGGCCTGGAGCCCAGGTCTCGTCGCGTTGACGGAATATTTATGAGATGCCGGGCCAGACGTCCGCGTCCGAATGGAATTCCACCTTTCACTGTGCCGGTCTGAGGGCGTACTTTCTCAATCGCAAAGTATTGCTGAAATGGAAGTGATTTCTTAAGGTCACTGCTGCGTGAGGTGTCGCCACTCTCCGTTTCATAACCCCGGACCAGGGCGCCCTGGTTGTTTTTTATGTGTGTGTGTGTGTGTTTGCTCTGAAATGCCATTCCTCACATGCTTTCCTTTTCCAAGTTTGAGCTGAAAAAGGATTGAGCAGCTCCGTATCCTATATACAGTCGGCAGAAGCTTGGTCCGAAAACACGATACAGAGCCAAACTCAAATCTGATATTTCTTCACTATTTAGTGCATACGTTGTAAAAGTTTCCGCTCTTTTCCAGGTGGTTTGCTGTAGTTTTTATAAGGTCTTCATTTATATTAGCATAAATATACCATATTTCATTTAGAATGTTGCTTTAGGAGATCAGTAATATACAAATCATTTATTAGCTGAACCCTTGTCAGGCCTTCATGGTCATGATTTATTTCTGTAACGCTTTTTAACAACAGTTGTCTCTCTTTCCTTGGCACAGTGGCAAGGAAAAACTCTAAAATGGATGAGGAAGAAACTTCAGGGTTAGGGGACCCAAAAATCCTTGGACAGCCTTGATGTTATATGTAAGAATGAAACTAAAAGTAAACTAAATTATTTATGTTTTGAGCAGTGTATGTGTGTATGTGTGTATGTGTGTATGTGTGTATGTGTGTATGTGTGTATGTGTGTATGTGTATGTATGTGTGTGTGTGTGTGTGTGTATGTATGTATGTATGTGTGTGTGTGTGTGTGTGTGTGTGTATATATATATATATATATATATGTATATATATATATATATATATATATATATATATATATATATATATATATATATACACACACACACAGAGTATTATGAGAAATGTAATGAAACAGTAAATAAAATAAGGATAATATAATAAGGATAAAGAGAATAAATATTTGTAAAATACAAGAACGAGTGAGTTGTGTAGATAATATTGTTATTTATAAGTTATATTTATATAGTTATATATCATGTTCTATACAATATAATGTTATTTTATGTAAGTATTTATCATGACATTTTCGTAGGTCTTTTATGCACTTAGGTCATTTATGTCCTTAATCCTAAACACTTTTCCTTAGTTTAAGGCTGTTTTAAGACAGATTAACAGAAGCTGAACAAAGTGCTCAAGATGGGCTACAGTGCTCCAGGATATCAGCAAGAGGAACCATGTAAACCATTTTAGGGCTTTAAATCTGTATAAATGTCTGCATTGTGCTGAAAGAAATCCATAGCTTTGTGCTGCATGATTATGCCGTTATGTAGGCGTGTGGGGGGTGTGGGGGGTGTTGTAACTAGCTTGTGATGGCTCTCATTTGTGTTGGTCCTGTCTTTGAATGCTCGCGGTAATTACACTGGGTGAAGCATCGTTACAAAGACGGCCAATCTTCTGATTCGTAATTAGGAAGGTACAGGTGCGTCTGCGGACCGCCGCTGAAATGAGTGACACTTATGAATTTGGCACAACAGGTGTGTGTGTGTGTGTGTGTGTGTGTGTGTGTGTGTGAGAGAGCCTGCCCTTGCCTGGCTCTTGTATTTACTCTGAATTCTCTATCTGTCCACCTGGGATCTTTTTCTGGATTAATGCCAAGCTCCCACACGCCCTTCTTCATCCTTTCTCTTGCTGCCTTCTCATTTCTTCTGCTCTCCTTTTTTCTCTTCTGCTTTATTTATGCTCCCTCTTTCTTTTATTTATTTTGCTCCTTCTCTCTCCTCGCCTTTCCTGCCTGCCAGTCCTCTCCGCCATCCAAAGTAATATAATATACTATAATACATTCATACGACACAGGAGAAGGACTGACTTCATTTCAAAATCCAAAAACAGGGTCCAGGAAAAAACTAGTTTTATTTTAATATAATCCAGTAGGGTCCTGTAAGAAACAAGTCTTATTTCAATTCAGCACGAAGGGTTTATTTAAGTTTAATACTATCCAGCAATGTCCAGGAAATAACTGGTTTTAATTCAATATAAAAGTGTAGGGTCCAGCAAAGAACTGTTTTATTTCAATATGATAAAGTGCGGTCCAACAAATAACTGGATTTAATTCAATACAAATCGAGTAGGGTCCAGCAAAGAACCGGTTTTAAATCAATGCAGTTATGTACAGTGTAGCAAAGAACTGGTTTTAATTCAATACTAAAGAGTGGGGTCCAGCAAAGAGCTGGTTTATTTCAATACAATGAAGTTAGGTCCATCAAAGAACTGGTTTTAATTCAATGCGGTTACGTACAGTGTAGCAAAGAACTGGTTTTAATTTAATACCAAAGAGTGGGGTCCAGCAAAGGACTGGTTTTAAATCAATGCAATAATGTGGAGTCGGGAAAGAACTGGGTTTAAATCAAAACAACAAAGTGGGATCCAGCAAAAACAGGTTTTATTTCAATACAATAATGTAGGGTCCAACAAATAACTGGTTTTAATTCAATACAGTACTGCCAAGTTCAAAAATCAGAGTCCAGCAAAGTCTTGGTTTTATTTAATTAAGGTCCAGCTTTCATTTAGTGATTTCATTTGAATGAAATTCCAGCAAAGAAGTGGCTTTGTTTCAATACAAAGCAAAGAACTGGTTTTATTTATGTACAGTCCACAGTCCGTTTGCCTTGCCCTGAAATAAAAGCAGTTCTTTACTGGCCTCTGACAACTGATTTTTGATTTTGGGATTGGATTTGTCAGCCTGGTGAGTCAGCACTCCAGATTCTTGAGTTTGTGTCCCAGGTCAGGTTCGAGCCAAAACCTACAGCACCTGCCTCGACAGGTGCCAGTTTTCCCCTCCCTGTAGAAACTAAACAAACACTGGAAACAGAAGGCAAACTGCGTCTGGCGTTTGTACCATCTGGTGTCGTAGGCTGAATCATTACTGTACTGCACTTTATTGAAATAAAATCAGTTCTCTGCTGGACACTGAATGTTTGGACCTTGCTGGACGGTCGTTCCTTGGTGTTCACTTGGTTTGTGGTCACATTTTTGTCAGCGAGTGCAATTAGATTAATTTATATTAACGCTGGAATCTGAGACATTTTGCCAACATCCGTTCTGCCACAGAAGATCCTTTGTGTTGGAGCACAGCAGAAATCGGCTGAGTATGAAATGCCAAACAATGCACACGACTCCTAGAGAACCACACCTCAGAATGGTATTTGGGAGTAATACACATAATCTTTATTTATATGACACTTTTCATTTTGAGTCCAAAAGAATAAATACAAGATCATAAATAAATAATGACAGAATACAACGAATAAAGTCCATAAAATGGGATTAATAAAAGTTTACCAAGTCATTACTCTTTGTAGATTTGATCATCAGTGATGTAGTGGTTGCCTAGCAGCTCCAGAGTCCTGGGGTCGAGTCCCAGCCTGGTCGCTGCCTCTGTGGAGTTTGCATGTTCTCCTCATGTCTGCTTGGATTTAATCCTGGATACTACAGAATCCTCCTGCATTCCAAAGATGTTAGATCAAATAGCATCCCTAAAGTGTGCCACTCTGTGATGGGTTGGTGGTTAGGACCTGGCCCCGGCCCTCTGTGACCCTGGACTGGATTAAACGCAAGCATGCTGTGTTCAGTGGCAGAGGGAATAGAAGTTAAAGCTGGGTTTAAAAACATTTTAGAGCTTGTTTTACTAATATCTTCCAGTAAACTAATCCAGCATTATAAGAAGAATATCACCGTTCTGGTGGGCTATACTGCCTCAGGAGATCAGCAAGATAAACCTTCACATGATTGGGACCTTTTATTAAACATGCAGTATGCAGATTTTAAAGGAACAGCATATAAAAAGGTGGAAAGGTGCATTCATGTCGATTTTATCCAGCTGCAAAATGTCACGCGGCGTATTTAATGATCTGCTCTTCCCATAATGCATTTCTTTATCTGGTACCTGCATGAGTGTGTAGTGTAATAAGTAATCTCACACTTACTGAAGCAAAAAGCAAAGCAAAGCCTTCTGTTTTACCCCTGTGTATCCTGGTCAGGGTGGAGGGTCTGGACGCTAACCCAGAATTGACCAGGCACCACCCTGGACAGGGCGCCGGTTCATAGCAGGGTTCTGTAAACACACCACCCGGCCTTCACACTGTAAGCCCCACCCACGAGTCGAGTCCAGGCTCAGAAACTACAGTAGCTGGGTCTTACCATCGTACTGAAACTGTTCAGAGCAAGAGGATGATCTTAAAAGTGTAGAAATAGAGTTCATCCTTGTACAAGACCGCACTGTTTGAAATGCACGACCATCAAGTTAGCTTGTAATTCACTTTACATTTATTATCATTCATTATATGTGATATATTAATAAGTAATATGATATTTCATCCTATATTTTGTAGAAATATTACTTTAAAGAATACATAGCCTAAAATTATTATATTACAATCTTAGTCAAATTAAGGTAATGTAACTTTTGGAAGTAAATGATGGTGATGATTCTGTTTCCCTTCTCCTCTCAAACTTAATCAGAATCACGACATAAAGCCACCTGAATATAAACAACATCCATTCCATCCATTGTTATTATTAAATGTAAAAACATCGTCCTAATAAAGCGAGCGGGTGAAACTGCACACGTAGGATCTTAACACCAGAAAATAACACGTGTTCACTGATGGATACTGAACAAGAACAGCAAAACAGTGGAACCTCGCAATTAGAACGCCTCTTCACTCAAACAGTCCGGACACTGAACAGTCCGTTTGAATTATTTTTGCCCCCAAATTCGAACAAAAATTCAGACTTTGAACACCGGCACAAAATGGTGCGACCTTCCAAAGATGCTGCACGTAATCTAGTTTCTGTAATCCAAGTTTCACTTATTTCATGCCTTTATATTTCAATTATGTCATGTATTTATTGATTATTATTGTTATGTTCCTTTGCTTTAGTCATGTTTTTAATCATTAACTACAAAAGAGTATAGGCTTAAAAACAATCCTTTGGGGGTCAGGAACGCATTCATCCTATTTGCATTATCGTTTGGGGAAATTTGATTCCCGGCCTTCTGGAACCAATGAAGTTCAAATTCCGAGATTCCATTATAACTTGTTTTTCCCTGTGGGCCAATCAGAGTGCAGATTGTATTTAGGCATGCAGAGGACTGATTTGTTCTGTTTGAATGGATTGTTCATATTCAAGAACGATTAAAAAAAAATCAGTTTCTGAGATAATTAGCGTTACCTCAGACTGATGCATCGGACTCGGCTGGACTCTGCAACGATTTCCGGATCTTACCCCAACCTCTAGTTTAAGAGCGATTTTTAACGTAGTGCGAATTTCACGTAGTGCGTCTCTCTGAAAACCCCATGTCTGCTTTTGCTTTCTTTAACTTTCCTTTTCTTAATGTGTCACGGAGATTTCGCCAACTTAAAAAAAAAACAGCAAGAGCGAAGATGAGTGCAGGAAGCTCTAGTTTTGTGATCATGAACAGACACTTATGATCAATAAATAAATAATCAAACCATCCAGTCCCTGTGAGCTATATCACCATCATTCTCCAGCCTTTCAGTTCTATTCCACCAGATCTCAGATCTCTGTTTTCAGAGGCAGCCTGTTGCTCGTCCTATAAGCTCTCGATGAGCTGTTCTGCCCGGCGCCCGAGCTCTGATTGGTCAGCCTGATTTTAACAATGCAGAACTGAGAACAGGCTCTGATTAAACATTTTACGCAGCGTCTCAGAACGTCAGTTTTGGACTCGGTGTGAAGGACGGCATTAATATACGTGTGCCTTTTTCTTTGTCTGTAAAAGCTCGGTGTGGTACGTCTGCATCTCCACCCTGGTCTGTGGCTACCAAATGATATCCATCTCTCCCTGAAATGGCAGAGTGCTTCCTCAAGTAAGCTCTTAAACTCAGATGAGCAGCCGCCTGCTTCTGTCCTGTTATTATTCTCATCGCTGCACTTTCCTCCGTTCGTCCTCTGCTTGTCCGCCGTGGTGTAGACTGTCTACGCCGGACCTTTCGGTGCTCCATTAAGGGGTGCGCTGTGGCCTGCAGATGACCCGACCCACTGCCTTTTTGCCTTCTGCTGGGGCTGGACGCCTGTGAAGGACACAACCCTGCACTTTGTGGTCGGTGCCGAGCCTAAATGTGTCCCTTTGATTGTGGTTCATGGTAACTTGATTATTCTGTTTTTGTGCATGCATTAACGTACTTACACCGGTGCCGCTTCGTGATGTCATGCTGGTCCTTGCTACTATTTATCAGGAGTGGTTATAATCACTGTAATCGCACGCCGCCATCACACAATCACACACTGCCACGTGGGTCTGTGTACAGAAAGCGCGACTGCCTGTCTGCTGAGCTTATTTAGCATGACACGAGCTGCAGCGAGGCTTTAGCTGACATTACAACAGCGACCCCTGCTGACAGGGATTCTTGTCTGATTCAGTCATCTTCAGATGTCTGTGTTGTGGTATTCGGCACAGCTGCCATTTAATCTCAAAGCCGTGTGATGGTTATGGTCAGTTTCTCTAAACCACTAATTTGTTCGTTGTTTTGAGTTCAGAAGGCTGAAAGTCGACAAATTGACTTGTTGGAGGTGGAAATATTTGGGCGTCCCGTACCTGTATGATTCATATTGTGTAAGGCTACAGTAATAGGACAACACGGGGTGTCTACATACTTTCGGTCATATATAATGTTCCCTTGTAACAGTGTTCATTTTGGGAGCTGATTTTGATTTAGTTTTAGTCCTGCGTTTGAGAATATGTGGATTTTAGTCAAATTTTGGCCATTTCATTCATGTCCGTTTTGGATTAGGAAACGAAAAACATTTTACTGTAGTTTTTGTCAAATGAATTTCAAAAA
This sequence comes from Ancistrus triradiatus, assembly GCA_025084515.1. Classification (NCBI taxonomy): domain Eukaryota; kingdom Metazoa; phylum Chordata; class Actinopteri; order Siluriformes; family Loricariidae; genus Ancistrus; species Ancistrus triradiatus. The sequence goes on along the minus strand of JAJAGP010000012.1, from coordinate 600,225 downwards.
TATTTAGCCTAGTACCTATTTTAGTGGTATTATAATGATGCAGATGCTAAAATCGGAAGTGAGACCGAGTGAGAGGTGGCGCTATGGGATCTGGGAGAACTAAACGTTCTTTACTAAAAGTTTTTATTTCGTAATAGCTCTCCTTTTTGAATGTAACTTCTTATGTAGTTCTTGTCTTGTGAAAAATGGCTCGTCAATGAATATTTCTGTCCTAGTTTTCGTTAACAGAATGAACTGCCTTCGAATCAACGTCCGCTCGGGATCGGTTCATTAGGAGCTTTGTGGACTGGCTTGTCTGAATGGAAGCGAATCCTCACGTTCACGTTCCAGAATCTGTACGTGTGTTTGCTCTTTGTGTAAACGCGAAACACGAGGTATATGTGAAGCCTGAAACGTATTTCCGTGCTGCGGCGGCAGAGCCTTCTCCTGGTGCGCCAGTGGCCTCGGTGGCACCGACGTACTTGTCGACGCAGCAGGAATCCAGGAATGAAGCTGCCGCTGTTGTTTAGAGGCTTGTTTTTGTTCTGCATGGGAGCAGTCGTGTGCTGTTAGGAGAGAGTCTTGTTGTCTAGGTAGCTGTCGGCGAAATTTCAGCAGAGCGTGCTCATGCGAGTGTGTGCGTGTGTGTGTGTGTGTGTGTGTGTGTGTGTGTGTGTGTGAGTGAGTGAACATGGCACATCTGTGAGATAAACTCCACTCTGGAGAGGAGAGCTATTGGGTGAATAGACTCTGGAGAAACAGAGGGTGGTACAGCTGGAGATAAAGGTTTAGAAGCTGACAGAGCGAAAACTGAGGGGTGTAGGAGGATGAGGATGGAGAGGAAGGATAGGAGGATCGTAAAAAGACAGCAGGACAGAATGGAAGGAACTGGGTGGAGAGCAGACCTCTTAATCTCTGCTGAGATAAATGTGGATCCTGCAGAGAACATGCACCGATCAGCAAAAACATTAAGATTATCTACAGGTGCTCACCGATTTATGATGGGGATATGTTCTGACCAATCCATCGTAAACTAGAAATGCTTAAACTCTTAAATGAACCTGGGCAAAAGCCTTGACATAAAGCTTATTTTTGAATAAAGTCTTGAATATCTTATGGTATGTTGAATAAGGTATTGAAAGTGGAAAAACAAAAACAATTATCGTAAAGACGGCAGCTTTTCCTGGAGAGTTTATTATCGGATTCCCATCGAGTACACGGGAGTAACCTGGTATCATAATGGTTTAGTTCAGGACCAAAAAAAATGGACGTCAAGTTATGAAAAAGAAACACGTATATTAAGACCGTCCTTCACACTGAGTCCGAAACTGACGGACCACAATGCTGCATAAAATGTTTAATTGGAGCCTGTTCTCGTTTCTGCATCAGGCTGACCAATCAGAGCTCAGTCACCGGGCAGAACAGCTCATCAAGAGCCTATAGGACGAGCAACAGACTGCCTCTAAAAACATGGATAATGAGGAAAAGATCTGGTGGAATAGAACCAAAAGGCTGGAGAATGATGGTGATGAAGCTCACAGGGACTGAATGGAACCGTTTGATTATTTATCGAAGAAAAGAAAACTAGAGCTTTCTGCACTCATCTTCACTTCGCTGACGATAGAAAAAAGACACAGCGACATCTCCAACACATTAAGAGAAGGGAAATTAAAGAGAGAGTGTTTATACAAAGAACGGAGTGCACTCGGAGTGAAGGTAACACTACTTTAAAAATCGTGCCTGTTTTTTTCCGTTTGAAAATCCTACTTTACGTGTCCGACTAATTTTTCCATTGGGATCATCGATGAACCTTGGGCAGCGCCCTCTAGTGAGGGAGTTGCAGAGTCTCAGACTGGTCAGAGTGCTCAGAACCTCAGCCCACCATCAAAAGCACCTCCAATGAACTGGACCTTGATGGAGCAGTGGATGAAGGTGGTCTGGAGCAATGAGTCAGGTACCGACCAGGAATCTTCATTAAACAAAGACGTGGCTCTAAAAATATCCAGCAGATCAGAAACCGTCTGTGCAGCCCGAGACTGGCGGTGTCGAAGCAGACGATCGTCCAGGACGGTCGAGTTGATGACCGTGAAAGTCTGACAGCGCGGTTCTGTTCGTGGTACTGCAAGGATCGAATTTGAGCCGCATGCGGAAAATAGAACGTAACACGATGCTGTCGGTCAGAGAGCCTGAAGGGCCGGGTCTTCCGGAGACGCTGCGGTACGAGGTCGATGCCTCTTCTCTCCACTGATATCATATCGATCTCGTGATGAGCGAGTCTTATGGATGCTTTATTCCCCCGAGATACTAAAAACCTGAAAATAGGTTTAGATTTAATCTGGTGATTGATTATACTTCCTGATTGTGAGCGATACAGAGATAGCGCTGGAAATGAGGGAGAACGTAAGAGTAATCCGGTACGGTTTATAAGTAAGGGTTAAGGGTTAAGCCAAAAGTTTGCGCTCGTCCTCAGGGGGAAACAAACTTAAACTTAAATATGGCTTATTTTTGCACAGGGTTAGAAGGGCAGTATCGGGTTGTGCCTTTGTTCCAAAAAAATCTATGTTCCAAAAAATCTATAGTACCTTTTTCGTTTCTGTTGGCAGTGCTGCTTCGGGGTTCAGTCTCGTTTTTGTTTGCAGTTCATCGAGCACCTAGAAATGAAGATGTAACCAGGTCTCATCTTATCTTTACCTATTTTTTTTAAGATCTTGTGTACACTCATTTCTAGATCTGTTTATGCAAACAAATGTGGATCCAGTTTGTTGACGTTGCGTTTCCAAGTGAAGAAGTCATGAGATATCGTCATCGAGGTTGTGCCGATCATTTTAATGGCTTTATGTGAAGCCAAAAGCAAAGAAAACCAGCCAAAAGCGCTCCAGCATCCTAGGATTCAAAGGGGTTAAACCTAACAAAGCGAGGTTACTCGTGGGTTAATGTATCAGGAAGGCTGAAATTTCCTCAGCTCTTCTGTAATCAATTCTATTTTTGGCTTCTTAGGATTCTGCAACTTCCCCAAAACGAATCAGGAGGTGAATTGGCCTCTCTAAATTGACCCTGGGTCTAAATGAGTGCCCCGTGATGTCCCAGTGCCCTTTCCTGTTCTTGTGCATCTTTAAATATTGTGATTGCTAAAGAAATGGTAGAGTCTGTCAGCGTTTGGTTTCCGGAGCCCATGCCAAAGTGTGATTTACTTCCCGTTGTCGAGGCTTTTATGTCAAATCGAGGCTGCCTTCTGGTAAAAGCGACATCCTGTTTAGTTCCTGTTTTCGGCTCGTTCTGCCTCCGCTTCAGGTTATTTTCCGAGCTCCCAGGTGACCATCATTTCTCCAGACGCAAGCAAACCAGCCTTAATTTGAACCTTGCAAGGCCGGGAGCGGGTTCGGTCTTTTTGCTATTGATTTTTTGCTTTTTCTTTTAACCTTTTAAAATGTTACCGAGCAAGCGTGCTGTGTTTTTTCAGCGCAGCCACATCAACATGATCTGATGGCGCTCTGTGTGAACCCAAAAACACACACGCTTTATGGAACGGGTTTAGACCGCTTATGCAAGATGCAAACAAATGGGTCAGATGATAAAAATCAAACCACGTGTGATTAATTCCAATATCTTTGGTTGTAACGCAGTTTCTGCGAGCTCTACAAACCCTAAAAACCAGACCACACTTTGGGCAGCACTTTCGACAGAAGTTTCCAGAAAGAGCGTGCTACCCCAGAACTCTCTGAAGCTTTGCAGCACTTAGTTCCTGCTTAGTGTTTTATTTTTAAATCATTAGACTTTGTTTTGAGCCAAGTCTAGTCCGTCCAGAACTTTCCTTCCCACGCATCCCACGCCTGATCTTGCTGCCGACCCCCCCATCCTTCACCTTGCAGCCCACAAGGTCGATAAATGTTACAGAAATGGGGGCCCTTGCTGGGCTTTCTCTTTAGGACATGATGATGAGCTCGTCAAAGTAAAGAAGGAGTAAAGACAGAGATGGACCCTGTTTGGTTCCTGTTTCGTCCCTCTAGATGGAGACCACAGGACCGACCCATGACCTTCTTAGGAAAGTCCATAGGACAAGCAGTGCTGGACTCTGTGGCTGAGGTTATCAAATGCTGGACCTTCTCCATGTTGTCCCATTCCCTCTCAAGTCCAACATCGGTGGAAAATAATGAAAGTATTATGTCAGACCTCGAAGGTGTAACCGTTGCTGGTTGCGTTTGCCTCGCGTGATCCGAGCTCGGGCTTGGCCTGCAGCATTCCTCGTCCGGGTGAATCCTTACGTAACGAGTCAGACGGTTAAGGTGGTGCCCTTGCTTGGTCCTACTGCTTGTGGGGACACGCCGGAGGAATGAGATACGGACGGGAAAATATGACAGCAAAGCAGAGCTGGATTGTTCTCTGTGTGCGTTGTGCGGTCGCTGTATGAGATGTTTCAGGTTTTTAATTGGTATGAGAAGGCAAGAGAAGCTCAGTCCGCCTCCTCTTCACCCCCTACGTCCCTCTCATTACCTATATTCCGAAAGGTTCACGCAGGTCGACTCTTAATTGGCCCTCGAGCAGCGGGCCGTGCATGCCATAACGGAGCGGACCACCTGCTCCGAGTCGGAGCCTCGTTATTCACGTTTTAAATAAATGAGGCTCGAGCAGCTTCTGAGGAAAATCCTCATGAACTGAATCCGTATAACTCATCCGTAAGACCTACAAACGGGCCAGCAAGGGTACGTCCCAGCGCCAGGCGACATCCATCTCACTTATTTTAATCGTAATGACCGTGTTTTATTAGTAGCGTCGCGTCTCGAGGAGCTGGAGGGGGCGCATTCATCAAAGTGAGTAATCGGATCTGTAAATAAGGGGTGCTGGTGCGTTTCTGGGGCAGAGTTTTGCTATGGTTTAGAAGAACAACGGATGAGGGAGGGACGCCAAGGTGGCATATCTGAAGGCGCTCAGATGGCATGGCGCCAGTTTCCTACCCCACCGAGTCCCTGTGAATTCTGGGGTAGGCTCCGGCTGCTGGCAACCCTCACCATCATAAAGCAGGGGTCATTTTTCCCAGACAAAACAGGGTGCAGGCGTAAAGTGCGCCAAGAATGGGATGCCAGTCCATTGCAGAGCTGGTTAGAGGCTGATGGTGCAGCTGATGCCCTGTCTGTCCTCCAATTCCTCGGTTTCCTCAAAATGCCAGACTCGACAGGAAGCAACCAACAGAGACTCAAACCCAGGGTCCCACGGTGGGTTAGGGTGTTAGGCCGCTCTGCCACTGGAGCGCCAGCATTGTAAATGAATACTATATATTGTTAAAGCTTTTCTGTGATGCTGGAGTGTGGCACAGTGGCACAACAGGTTCATGGGCTAGAGTCCTGGCCTGACTGCTCCCTGCTTTCTGTTTGAGTTTGCATGTTCTCCCTGTGGGATTCCCCCAGGAACTATAAATTCCACCAAAAGCCCAAAGACGAATGTGTGAGATGTTGAACTTTTGGGATACCTGAGGTTAAATCCATAATAATCAAAATTAAGAAATACATTTAAGCACTAAATAATACAGGAACTGTTGGTGCTGCATGACTTTAAGGCTCCGGGTTCGATCCTCGGCTTGAGTTACTATCTGTGTCGGGTTTATTATACGTACGATCTGTATACGTGGCGTCTTCTTCGTTTCCTTCAGATTATGATGTCGTTCTCGTGATCTATATACTTCCTCTCAGCTCGTCACATGAAATCGCCTCATGAAATCGCTGCAGGTGCGAACAACTAAATGAGCTGCGGGTGAGCGGGGTTAACAGATGGCCACGGACCAGTTAGGATCTGGCATGGGGTAGCGCCCACTTCACCGCTGTATGTTATTTACAGAACACAAGACTTAAGATCTGTAGCAGACAAAGTTTTTTTGTTATAGATAATAAGCGAGCGTTTCCACTCCTTCGTCTGCCAGGTGCAACCAAAACATTATGGTCACCAGGTCCGTAACGACGTTTAGGTCGATGTTCGAATCAAATTCACACCCACACCCCCACCACAGCTCGTCTTCTTCCCGAGGTAAACCGTGCGCGGTAAACCGTTCTAAAACTGGCAACCTCGTGGGTGTTTCTCATATCTTTTTGTTGATTTTTCACACATTGAACGAGACATTCACTACACTGTACCACCTCTTCTCAATCTATGAATCCCATCGCAACACCTGCAGGTATTTACAGCCCGATCATCCTTGTGCAGCGCCATCTGCAGGACCCTGAAGTTACCACCACGTGAAACACACAAGATGACACTTAAGAGTCCCCTTTGGGGCAGAGCCGGAGACGTTCCTGTACTTGCTTTGCTGCTTCCGTTTGGAGCTTGTGTTGTCTGTTAGACTCTGTTTTCTTTTTTACTTTGTGTCTTTGTGTTAATAAACATGTCTGTGCCTCCGCCAGCCTTCTTTTGTCTGTTTTTGCCTGCTTGGAGCGCGTGTGACGTTTTTATATGTCTCCAAGTGGTTTAAAGATTTAAAGTTTAACAACACAGGCTGGCCACACAAATATTATCACCATTTTCAATTTTATAGCCGTCGCTAACAAGCGATTTTTGCAGACTGCAGCCATTTTCATTCATTTTCATCAGATTTTTTTTTCTGTTCAAACTCTTCCACTTTTTACTCTACCAGAGAGCAGGTCACATGCGCCGGAGATTTGTTTTATTTGCATCTTTCCACCATTTTTTATTAGACTGAAATTCTACGTTATTGTATTTTCAAATGGAGTTTGAAACATGTCTTGTAGTCCATTAGTTGGTCATACCATGTTTGTGTGGCGTAGAAATCAAAAATAAAGCCACGTCTATTTAATGTAATGCGTAATATCGACAGGATTTAAATGATGCCGATATCCGAGGCTATGCTGAAGGTCAGTGGAGGTTCAACGTGCTACTCTCTAATAGTGTCGGGTCGGTGCGTGTATACCCTCACAGCCGGTCCTTCCTGAGTTCCCACGGTGCAGCTGTGTTTGATTTGCGTTTGACAGCGATAAACTCTCCTCTCATCTCCTAAACGTCTGAATCTATTGCTGTCTGGCGACAAACAGACGGACGGAGCGACGGCGCTCCAAACATTAGTCGTCCTTCGGCGCCTTTTATTCCACTCTGATGAAAAGTGTGCTCTGTCTTAGCGCGGTTAATAACAGGTCTGGCAGAAGCACAAATAAGTAATTAAGCTTTTGTGTTGCAACCCAGTGCCTCGGTGTGAAAGGGACATAAATGGCCCTGTCGAGGACGCTCGGCATCGCGGAATGATTATTCTATGCAAATGAGTGCCACGAGGGCGAGCGGGCCTGTCATTTCCTGCCGCCGCCGTGTGGGTGCGAGCCTTTTATGAAAGAGGCAAACAATAACAGTAACGAAGCAAATGTGCCAACACGAGAATCATCACCCGGCTAAGATTAGATTCCTCCACGATTATCCGTATGGCAGCGCGTTAGCGGCGGCGCTGGAACACGGCGTCGGCCCTGTTGGCAGGAGATTGGGCGTGACGAGGGAGATGCGGCGCTGATAAAGAAGCGATGCGGCACGGAATCGGAGCTTACTCATATCGTAAGGAATCGGAACGGAAGGGAACCAGGAGCAATTGTGCATAAACTTTACACCACGGCGGTTACTCATGCAGAACGACTTATTGTCGAGATACTCCAGAAGTTGCCCAAAAAAGGTGCTCTAGTATTAAATAAGCAGGTGTGCTGAAAACCGCACAAGCAGATTTTGATGGGCGTGAGATTAAATACGTGGGTTTCTCTCTCATGTCGTATCTAATTCCTAATCTCACGACACAGAAGGCGCCATTTGTTCCGTTTTATATCCTCGGTGCCATTTCTTTAATACAAAAAAAGCTTTATTTCCTTTCAATCAGGCAGATTTCAGTCCCTGTGCAGATACAGATGATATCTTCTAATCCACTCTGACTCGTTGCTTTCATTTCAGATTTGGCATTCGCATCTGTTTTTAGCCCGCTCAGCTGCCGTTCAAATCCGGCACGCTCTCCTCCTGAATACCAAACGAGGTTAAGTGAAATTCGCGGAGACACGTGCCGCACCGGGAGCTCTGAAGTCATAAATGAAGTGTTCCGAACTCTAAGCGAAATTAATGGCGGGGTTGACGCGATAGACGTATTACTCCATATATTACTCTGCATGAATTTAATTCATTGGCCAGTCCAGAGCCAGACCTGCTCTGTACAAAGGACAGAGCAGATTGAATTCCCCGAGGCGGCCCGCGATGGGTCCCGTATGATGGACTGCGCCGCCGCTTTTTAATTCCGATCACATTCCAGCAGAACAATCCTGCCGTTCGGTCTTCATAATCCCCCCATAATAGGAACCCCGAGCAGATCTACCTTTCTCCATTCTGTCCGTTTTGTCCGTCTTTTGTGAGACGTGACGAGCAATTAAGGAGCCTTAATATCAGACTGATTGAGATCTGAAAGAAGCCTGATTGAAGCCTGTGTGGCGCTGATCATTCCCGGTGTCTCTCTCTTCCCCGTCGTCGTGTGGGCGGATGTCGGAGTTGGTTCTGCTCCAGGCAACAGCTTCGAGCTCTGAGGGAGCTGGACAGAGCACCTTGGAGTTAAAATAATGTTTAGTATTTGAGTGAATTTGAATGTTAGGCCTGTAATTTGTGCAGCCACAGAGAGATTTCAGCAGAAGCAGCTAGTTTGGGCACACCTGGTCAAATTACACGTCTCAAAATACAGCGTTGCGGTTAAACACCTGTAGCTGGGTTGCTAAATAAATGTTTAGCACTTGAATGCGTCTAAGTTTTTGGTCTTTAATCCGACGCTGCTGCAGGTAAACTTTACACTGCTGCCTCTTGCATAAGTTTGGGCACACCTGGTTAAATTATAGTCTGTGTATTTAAAATCTGGATAAAGCCAGAGAGACCATAAAACCACTTGGCTTGGGGTGAAGATTGCACCATAGGACCCTGGAGCTGTTTGCAGTGAACACCACCTGCTGTACCTTGCCTCCATAAGTTTAGATTATAATTTAAATTAAACTTTTACCTTTACCTATTAATGAAAAGAGCGGATAATGAGAACTCGGTTAATCTGCTAGTACTGCATCCTGGCATGGATGTGGCTCAGTACTAATAGAGTGTTACACCATTGAGAAGTTGCCTGACTGGCTCGATAACCAGAGTTATTACAGCAATCTGAAGCCTGAAGCCTGAATCTCGACTTAAAGTGCCTGTTTCCGTTAGGATCCTGACACTTTTAGCCCAAACTGAAAAAGCCTCGGAGATGCAATTACAGACTGGAAGATAAGAACGGTGTCAAGATCCTTATGCATTTTGATGGGAAACACAAGTGTCTCGATTTGCAGGTGTTTCTGCTTTGAACAGGCTTTTGACAGCCGCTCGGAAAAGAAATAAATATATCATGTAAGGCAAGGAAGAGAGAAAGGCTTTAGAAAGTCTGTCCTCCGTTTCAGCCGGCTTTTAAATATCAAGCTGCCACTTTAATGAGAGAAAAGACATCAAGGAGAATCTCAGGATGTAATTTCTACTGGTAACATCTCTGGAACATCTCACTTCTACTAGAACATCTCTACAACATCTCAGTACTACCAGAACATCTATGAAACAATTTCTGCTACTAGAATATCAATATCTATAACGTCTCACCAATACTAGAACGTCTCCAGAACAGTTCAGCACTACTAAATCATTCCATAAGATCTTTGTAACGTTTCTGTACCACCAGGACCTCTCTGTCACATCTCACTTCTGCTAGAACGTATAGTAAACATGTCTCTATAACGGCACTATAATACTGGAACATCTCTGCAAAGTCTCTGTACTACTAAATCATTTCTATAACATCCTTGTGACGCTTCTGTACTGTTAGAGCATCTCTGTAACTTTTTTCTACTAGAACATCAATGCAACGTCTTTAAACTATTAGAGTACCAATATCTACTGATTTTGATATCTCTGTTATATTAGAACATCTCTATACTCGAGCATCTGCAGAACATCTGTGTACTACTAGAACATATCTGTGATGTTTCTACTGCCAGTACATCTCTGTAACCTTTTTCTGCTTTGAGAACATCTCTGTACTAAATCCTTTCCAGAACATCTCTGGAACATTTCTGTACAACTAGAACATCTCTCTAACATCTTTCTGACAAAGGAATTTCTCCGTACTTCTCTGTACTACTAGATCGTCTCTGTAACATCTCGACACTGCTAGAACATCTCTGTAACCTCTTTCTGTCTTGGTGCTATTAGAACAACTCCAGAACATTTCTGTACTACTAAATCATTTTGAGAATATCTCTTACGTTTATGTACTACTAGAACAAATATGGAACATCTTTGCAAGAAGGTCCAGGGTTCAAATCCCACCTCTGCCAAGCTGCTACTAGAATATCTCTCTAACGTTTGTGTACTACTAGAACGCATATGAAACATGTTCCTACTACTAGAATATCAATATCTATACATCATCTCTGTACTACTAGAACATCTCTAACATCTCTGTTCTAATGAATCATTTGCAGAACATCTCTAGACTACTAGAACAGCTCTGTAACATCTTTAAACGACTAGAATATCAATATCTATACACCTCTGTCCTACAAAGTCATTTCCAGAACAATACTAGAATGCTGGATCCTCAAAACCTCCATTGGCTTCCCCTAAAATCCTGAATTCAGCTCAGAATTCTTCTGCTGACGTACGAAGGTCTCAGTAATTTTGCTCCTTCCTTACTTTTCTGACCTCCTTCAACCCTAAAAACCCTACACCTCTCACCACTCGCTCTTCCAGGAAGTTTGGTGATCGAGGGTTTGCCGTACTTGCTCTACCTCCAGAAATTCAAACTAGCCTTTAAACACCGATGTGTGTTCTCTTGGCTACAAACTGTCTCTCTGTCCTGAAGTCATTAGGCTACATGTCATTTCTATTCATCCAGTTATTCATGTGTTCTGTGATTTTTGTCGTCCATATGGTTCGTCTGGTGTTAAGACATTAGACTTTGGGTCTTTGCAAAGCGCTATATAAAAATCGTGTATTATTTTTATTATGATTGTTATTTTGAACGTCTCTGTAAAGTCTCTACTCTTCAGGCGTTCCTTAAACAGACCTCGATTACTACTAGAACATATTCGGAACATTCCTTTGATTAACAGAAAGTCTCTCAAACGTCTCTCTACTGTTAGGACATCTCTTAAATATTTATCCACGACTAGAACATCTCTTAATCATCTCTGCGCTCGTGGAACAGATCTGGAACATCCTGAGCAGTAGCCGTTTTTATATTCGAGTCATTATTTCACTTTCCGGCAGGAGATTTAATGGAAAAGTCTCTGTGTTCTGCTGCTGGAGCGTCTCTGGGACATCGCTGTCAGAACTCATCGCCAACATCAGTACAAATATGGACTTTATTCATGTTGCTGTTGCTAAATAAAACAGAATATGGGTTAGGACGTCGCTAGAACATCTCCTGAGCGCTTTGTCTAGTAGATGTAGTACATTAAGTCATTAAGTAATTATGTGTAATTTCGCTTGAGGATTTTTGTTTGAGTATCTGGATTTTCTCGCTGCCCCTCGAGATTCTGAAGAGCACATTTGAATGAAGAGTGGAGGCTTTAAAGCTCCGGTCCTCAGGTTCATAGGGCCCGAAGCACCACGATGCCTTTTAATGTGAGAGTGGACGCAGTGACCGAGCCGAAGCTCTGGACGTAATGAGACCAACGTGGGGAGCAGTCGCCTCCGGACATAAAACAGACCCCCTGTTAGGGTGCAGGTTGTTGCAGCTTAGAAAAAGCAAACGGCATGAAAAGCAGGCAGTTAAAACCCTGCAGGAAACGCGATACCCGAAAAAGGATTTGGAAGCTTTTTGGGTTTTATTCTCCGCATCGTCTTTCTTCTCGAGCAAAGCCTCGAGCTAGTTCTGGTTTTATCGCCTAAACGTTCTTTGAGGCGGCGGCGTTTGATTCTTGTGACGGTTCTTCTGAGATACACACGCGCTTTGATTTCCGAAAATAGACTCATAAATAACGGCGGTTTGTCTTAGCGCCTGATTTCCCCCCTGATCCGAAACCTCCCACACGTTCCAATAAAACCTGATCCGCATCATTTGACAAGTCAGAGCCTTCAGCGGCATGACAAATGAAGCCTTAATTTTCTTGAGTGGGAGACGACGTGATGAGTTACTAACACACTCCTGGATCTTTCATTTTTCCACACCTGTTCGACATAAAACGCAGCACATGTTTAGCTTAGCGTGCGATAGCGAGGTGCACTCAGGAACACGCCAAGTAACGTTTTGAACTTCTGCTGTGAGGTCTGATTTACACGCTGTGAAAAATGTCTAATATATAATGATTCAAAGATTCAGTGATGCAGAAATGTACTGAACAACAGCAGAAAGAATCTCATTGATTCACTGATTCAAATGCTGACCCTGCTGTAGACAGGAGTTATTCTGAATTGTGACTAAATGACTCAGGATTCAAACATTGATCCGCCGAACAATAGTGTCACAAATCTTGATCAGGACCAAGTGATTCACTGATTCAAACACTTACCTGTTTAAGAAGAAAGGAACATATCTCCATCATGACCAAATGATTCACTGATTCAAACCCTGACCCTCTTTTGCAGACATTAGTGAATCTAAGTCCTTACTAAATGACTCAGGATTCAAACAGTGATCCTCTAACAATAGTGACACAAATCATGACTAAATAATTCACTGATTTGATTCACTGAATGAAAGAGGAGGAAGTCTTAATTATGACTGATTGATTCGTTGATTCAAATCCTGCCTGTTTAATTATAAACTAACAAACATCTATCTTGGCCAAATGATTCTCTGATTTAAATCAGTGGTTCAAACTCTGATCCAGTGAATTTTGAAATAAGATTCTTGGATTTAAACATTGAGTCTACGGAGAGTGGAGAGGGTACCAAATCACTGATCCACTGAATGAGAGACGAGCAAGTTTTGGTCTTGATGAAATGATTCACTGATTCAAACACAGAGTCATGAGTAAATGACTCAGGGTTCAAACATTGATCCACCCAACAGTAGTGACACAAATCTGAATCGTGACTAAATAATTCACTGATTTGATCCACTGAATGAAAGAGAAGCGAATCTTGACCATGAGAAATTGATTCACTGATTCAAACCCTGTCCTGTTTAATGAGAAATGAATTAATCTCCATCACAATTAAACAATCTTTTGTTTCAAAATATTTAGGTTACAAATCTGAGTCATCAACAAATGACTCACAATCACTGCTCAAATTTTGGTGTTGACCAATCATTGATTCAATCACTGACCCTTTGCTGTAAACAGGAGTGAATCTGAGTCAGGACCGAATGACTCGGGATTCAAACAATCCAGTGAACACTAGTGGCATGAATCTTGATCATGGCCAGTTGATTCACCTATTTAAACCCTGACCTGTTTAATAAGAAAGGAATGAATCTTGATCATGACCAAACGATTCTCTGATCTTTTCATTAAAATGATTTAGGGTACAAATGACTCAGATTTGTACCCTAAATCATTTGAATAAAAAGATCACAATGACTCACTGAATCAAACACTGTTCAAATTATGGTCTTTACCAAACAATTCACTGATTCAAACACTGAGTCATGAAAGTCTCTTAGTGACTAAATGATTCAAACTCTGATCCACTGAACAATAGTGTCACGAATCCGAGTCATGACCAGACGATTCACTGATTTGATTTCAGTTCTTACTCTCAGCCAATCTCAGGCTCATTTGAGAGCTTTTTGCTGAATAGCTGATCCAGAATCAGCCTGTCCTGGATAACATTTGGTTAAAATGACACACTTCTTCCCATCCTTCAAACCTCCCTCCATATTTCACCGATTCATTCACCATAACTCATCCTCATGTCCTTGTAGGTGCCCTCATTTCCTTCTTATCGTATTAAAGCCCTTCTCCACTCTACGCTAGATTATAAATCTCCTACATCTGCTGCCTGAGAGCTTCAGCCAGACGAGCGTGAGGAGCAAAGCCTGTCAGTGTCAGAGAACGATTAATGAGAAAAGCTCCAAAACTTCCATCTTCTGCTCGAGCTAACCAAGCGTTTAATGCTTCGCGTGAGACTTGCAAATGGAGCCGGTTTGCAGAAAGGCCTTTGCTTAACACCTGTCTCATGTGGGTGTGAGATGAGTTCGTCCTAATGGAGAAAATATACGAAAAGTTATGTGTCACGCATCAGAAGCTACTCATCAGATGCTGCCTGTAGCCATTTATTAGCTTGTCGGGTGATGTTCAGAGCCAGACGAGAGGCTGTGGAGATGTTCTGTTCATTTAAATCTACACGATCGAAATATTATAGAACATAAATATTATAGAACAGACTCAAACACTAGCAGATCACCACATAAGGTCCCTAAACATTTTTGCAGTTCCATATTTCTAAAATGTTTTAATATGTATACAATACAGACGTTGCACGGGTCGTGTTTTAATCCAGAACATCAACACTTGACCAGGGGTGCCGAAACTTTTGACTGTACGTGTCCAAGCTGAAATCCTATAGTCTATGAAATTCTAAATGTAAGAATATTATTATTTTTGTAAATTAGGCAGCGGTCTTTGCGTTTATGACACTCATCGGCTTCCATAGCCAACAGGTGTCATTTCGAGTGAGACTGAGTAGTGAACAAGCGATTCACCGATTCAAACACCGACCCAATGGACTACAGAGAAATGAATCACTAAATGACTCACAGAATCAAACACTGATTCAATGAATGAGAGAAGAACAAATTTGGTCTTGCACAAATGATTCAGTGATTCAAGGACTGTCCTCCTCACTGAGAGGGGAGTGAATCTGAGTCATGACTAAATGATTTGCAGGTTCAAACACTGGTACACTGAACAACAGTGGTGTGAATCTGAGTCATCACCAGTTGACTCACTGAATCAAACACCAATCCAGTGAACGAGAGAGGAGCAAATTTAGTCTTGATTGATTCACTGATTCAAAAGATGATTCTCTGAACTACAGAGGAGGGAATCTGACTCACCATCAAATGACTCACTGAACCAAACACTGATTCAAGGAATGAGACAGGAGTTACTTTGTTTTGACCAAACAATTCACTGATTCAAACACTGATCTTAGGACTACAGAGGAGTGAATCTGAGTCATCACCAAATGACTCACCGAATCAACCACTGATCCAGTGAATGAGGCAGGAGCAACTGTTGCTTTAGCCAAATGATTCACTGACTCTAACCCTGACTCTCTGAACTACAGTGGAGTGAATCTGAGTCATCACTGAATGACTCACCGAATCAAACACTGATCCAGTGAATGAGGCAGGAGCAACTGTTGCTTTAGCCAAATGATTCACTGACTCTAACCCTGACCCTTTGAACTACAGTGGAGTGAATCTGAGTCATCACTGAATGACTCACTGAATCAAACACTGATCCAATGAAAGAGACAGGAGCAAATGTTGGTTTAACCAAATGATTAATTGATTAAAAAACAATGAATTACTAAATTACTAACTCAGTTACTAAAAGTAGATTAGGTTGCCAGTTGTGCAAATTTAGCTACATTAAATAAACGTTATTTTTGCATATCTAGAAGTTCTAAAAGCTTTGCTGCATAGAAACTTTAGTCGGTGCTTTAAACAATTTACGAAAACATAATTTTTTTGGTTTGGTGATTTTTGAACGTTCGTCGGTTATGCCTGACCAGCTCCGCTGTATAACAGCTGAATATTCAGTGATGGCTCAATCACCACTCGAAGGACGTTCCGGTGATTGCTCGTTCCTGGAACTTTATATTTTGATTGCCTCCAGTCTTGATTGCGAAGACCTTGAATCTGTCGGCGTGTGTGTGGTGTTTTAGAAGACGCTCTCTTTTGCCATCCCTGGCATTCTTGGGCAGCAGGCCTGGAGGGTGGAGATGATGTAGATGTCAGAGCTGGCGTAGAAGCTGGAGATGGCGTACCAGTCTGAGATGGCAGAGATGGAGGAGACGGGTATGGCTGTGATGCTTTTCCCAGATCCTTCATCCTGCAGGTAATTAGCATGACTTTGTACGCCTGCACCTGAGGGAACGCTTCATTCGGCGCCCGTCGAGCGGGATTTCAAAGCTTTCGAGATTCGCTGTCACTTTCACTAATGCTCACGGCGCGTTAGCTAGCACCGAGCGTGACGGGTGTGTGGATACCGAAAGATCGACGCTAATTAAAACATTTTTGGTGTGAGGGCCGCAGCTGATGCAGTGACCCAGTGAAGTGGAGGTGGTACGACTTTTTCAGTCCAGTTCAGGGTCACGGGCAACACAGGGCACAAGGCATGTCTACAGGACAGGACGGTAATCCATCGGAGGACACATTCACCTACACAGTCTTTAGAGAAACCTTTAGAGAAACATTTAGAGACACCAACTAACCTAACACATCTTGGGAATACCCACATGAAACCTACGTGGAGAGAACATGCAAAATACACATAGACGGAGTCCATACCAGGATATGAACCAGGGATCTCCACTGTGCTACCGTGACACCCCCTGACCTCTTAATTATACAAATGGACATGTTAAAATCAAAATCATTTCGGCGATCGGGTGGCACAGAGGTCTGATATGCCAGCCCACCACTGCCAAGCAGTCTTGACAGTGTCTTCCAGCCAGATTAGGGGCGTCCCACAGAAGCATGATTGGCTGTGTGAAGGAGGGGGGCTGAGACTGCAACAATGACCCAACCAGGGGATGCCCATGCTCGTGCCCAACGGCTTCTGAGAACTCCGCAACCCTGACCATGATTCAACTTTGTTCTTTACAGATGTTGTGCAACATTTCATCATCTACAAAAAATGGAATGGTAGCTGGCACTGTCACCACAAAGCTCTATGTACTCGGGTTCGAGTCACAGCCTGGTCCCTATCAGTTGGAATTTGCATGTTCTCCTCATGTCAGTGAACTCCAGACTCCACCCATAATCTAAAGACAAATGTTAGATCAGTTGGCAGTGTGTGTGTGTACCCTGCAATGGACTGGTGCCCCGTTTGGGGATGGCTTTTTATCTTGTGCCCTGTGGTGCTGGTTACAGCCCCTGCAGCCCTGATTTGGATTAAAGCAGATATGGAAAGTCAGTGAACCACAGACAAAAGCTGAGGTGAAATAATGGCGCTGATTAAAAAATAATAATGGCAGACAAATCAGTTTGAGTTCAGAGTGACTGCGTTTGAAACGATGTACAAACTCAATAGGTATCAGCAGCCACCGAGGCGTCCGTCCACGCCGCCATCACTCACTTCCTGACCTCTGCAGGGAAGAATCTTAAATGCGAGACATTTCTGTGCTAATAAACCGCTCCCGAACTTATTAAGCTCTCACACCCTTGGAAAAACACCAGGGGTTATGTAGAATGGTGCTGATACTTTTGCACACGCCGATTATTTTGATTGTTTCATATATGAGTTTGTTCCTTCAGATGTTGTGGAACTTGTTGTCGTTTAGAAAATCGTGTGTGTGTGTGTGTGTGCGTGTTTGAAGGTTCTGTGTTTGTGTCTAATGCACCTGCATGAGATGAAGCTGCAGGCTGCAGGGAGAATGTACAGAATGTACGCTATTTGCAAAGAGTTATTTTTACGCAACCGTACGAAGAGTTTCATCCTCCCTCCTCCTCCTCCTCCTCCTCTTCATCCTCCTCATTCTGCTTATCATAATCGAACGCATCCTCCTCCTCATCATCCTCCTCTTCATATCTGTTCTCATGTCATCAACACATTCTTCACGGCTTCGTTTTAAAAACGTTGTCGAATCCTTTAAGCGGATTTGATAAACCCGTGTGCTGTCTGGACTTCAGATTGATATGAAACGAGACGACGCCTCATCCATTGACAGGTCATGCAAAAGCCCTGGGAATTCACAAAGGTGTCTTCTTAAACGTGTTTATCATAGCTAACTTCTTAAGGGTTGTCTTAAGAACAATTCCAAGAAGTGTTATTCGTGAAAACGTTCTGTTCTTAAAGTTTTCGTAACTTGGCCTCACATTTATCTTAGGCTGTAAGAGTTGACAGTAGGGAGGTAAGGTAAAGGATCGAAATTTAAAACTTTAAACAGTTTAGTGATTAGAAATACCATCCATGGCTTTTGCGTTCTGCCATCATCCCATATTTATCGTATTTTCCAAGGAATATTTTTTTTCCTGTTTACTGTTTCTTCCACCATCACCTCTTTGTTGTTTGCTGAAATTTTTTGAACACCCGGTTTGATGTTTTTCTTCTGAGCGGATTAAACTAAATAACAGAAATAACAGTAAATACAAATTCAAAATGTGTCTCATGCTGTATATAGAAATAAGAAAACTGACTATATTCTTAAGATGTTTTTTGAGAACTTCTTGTGTTTTTTTTTTTTTTTAGAATTACATTTAAGAACATTCTTATGACCGTCTCAGTGTTTGTCTTGAGAACCAGGGACCAGATTCATGAAGGTGTCTTAAGAAAGAATATCTTCTTAAATGTGTGTTCTTAACTCTTTTGTTAAGAACAATTCTAACAATTCTTTCTGATCCTTCCGATAACCTCACGCTCATCTTAGCCTGTACGAATTGAAGAGATAAGGAACTAAATTTAAAACTGTCAGCAGATTAGTTATTGGAAATAAGTACTTTCAATTCAAAAGTTTAAAAGCATTTAAAGTGAAGGTCGTCCTGAAAATACAAGCGTTGCCGACACGAGGAAAGAACATGGCAGCGCTGTTGCTTTAATCTGTGCTTTAGATGGACATTTTGTGGGTTTGGGAGAGAGAGGAAAATGCAATGTAGTCTACACAAGCAAATGATGAGGATTTTCTTAAGATAATATTTGAGAACACAAAGAGCTTTAAGTGCTGACATTGCCTAAAAAAACCTAATTACATTTTTAATTAGTCTTGAGTTGTTCGAGTTAAACGTCTCGGTTGTGACTCGCTAGAGGTCTGGACTATAACACTACTTAGGTCTGTCAGAATACTGCAGAGTAACTGCTGTTTTACGTTGGTAGCTAATAAAGTAGCTCTCTGTGCAACTTCTTGATTTAAATACGAACTCCAAGCTGCTTAAGGCACATCCAGCCAGCATGAACTGCAGCTTGGTTTTCCAATTTCTTTTAAAAAACAGAATGCGTGCTGGAATATTGTGCGTAAGGTAAGGAGCAAACCTGCTGTTGCATTTGCTAGTGTTGGAGGATTTTGTGCCGCTGACAAATGAATAGCTTGTAGGTAATGACTGGAAATTAAATAAATTAAAGGGTGCACTGACTTTGTACAGCGCCGTGCCTATTTAATTGAAGACTGCGTGCTCTTATTAGAGGCTGTTTGTCCATAAATCAGAAAAGAAACGTCACGGAGGTACACGAACCACAATTCCTCACTCAGCAACACGTGTGCTTAGAGCGGATTATTAGCGATAGGCTTGCATAGATCCAGCGAACCTGCCTTTGATCGTCAGCTGTGTTTAATTAAGAGAATTATGTTATTATTAGGATGTGTACTTGTGTTTTTGGTGCAAAATGTTGCATTTATCATTGGTTGTAACGAGAGAGAGAGAGAGACAGAACAGAATGTTCAATCACATCCTTAGGCATTTGGCTCTACAAGAATGTCAACATAATTATCGTGAGAGGCTAATTATCAGGAAGAAATCAAATTATTACGACTTAATCCTTCTAAATTTGATCCGACCATAGACTAAACGTTGCTACCACATGTCATCGCAACCGCAAAAACCCCACACGCGACGAAACCACTCGGATTTCGCTCAGCCGGGCCACAAAACCCGACTAATAAGTGGGTCAGAGCGGATTCGGATGACACGAGCGAGCGGTGAGTTCATGCGGATAAGTTTAGAATCGTGCCGGTGACTCATGGTTTGTCCTCCAAGATCCTTCCATGCGGGATCACTTATGAATGCATGCGAATGGAATTCGCAGCAACACACGCGAGAGCTCGCTGGTTTGAGACTTGGCTGTAGATGGGCCTGCCAACGAGGTATTGACACACATCTGCATCCAAAAGCAGCCGCCGGAACGGACGCTGGGCAACGTGAACCCAGCTTGTCCGTTTCAGTCTTGTACGTGAAGAACGCGGTCTTGTGAAAACGTCAGATATAAAGACTGAGTCGGACCACATCCAGCAAGGGAATCAAATTAAAGCAGGATATACAAAGCAGCTTTCTGGACGTCCATCAGCTGCACATGCGCTTTATAGCAGGCTGATGTTACACAGCTTCACGAGTCCATCATTATTACGTTATATACCACCACAGTCCTGTTTCCATATCAACCATTAATCCTCATGCGTTTTATCCTGGTCACTAGTATTTTTGTCTCACAGCTCCAGGGGCTGATTCTCCAGGGGCTTGTCATTTCTCCTGTGGCTTTATGACGTGTACTCTCGTAGCCCAAATACATGCCAGTGGGTCGATTTTCTGCTATGAATAAACTCTGGATTAATAGGTAAATGTGCGATGCCCTGTGCTGGACCAGCATCCCCTGTTTTTACTATTTAACACGTTAGCTGTCGTTGTGGTGGCAGTTTTCATGGATTTAGAAATGCTAGTAAAAGTATTAGGACATGTACATGACTGACAGGTACATGACAGGTGCAGAGGCCACACCTTTATAGGGAATTGCAGAAGCCATGTCTCTTTTAAAAGTATTGATAGGTACCTTCTTTACTGGACTAAAAAGTAGTGAGACCGCACCTGTTTTACTGGGACTGATGGGTAAAGAGGCCACGTCTCCTTCACTGGGACATAATGGAGCTGTTTGTTTTCATAACCTTTGATCATGGAAATCATCAATATTAAATTAGGCCAAAAATCTGCAGAGGCACATCTGCCAACAGAGAAATTTGACGAATGAACTCAACGAACCAGCTCCCAGCGGCAGGAATCAACAGGTGATCAGGTTGTGCTAGTCCAGGTGTCCGGGAGCTCGCAGGTGGTCGTGCACGCCTCGGGCTGCTCCCGCTGTCAGGTCGACCTGTCATGCTGTGAGTGTAAGAGCCTTTCGGAGAAGTTTTGAAGCCGCCGTGGAGCCGGCGTTTACTCTTTGGTGACCTTTCGGGCTTATTACACCTTTCCTAAGGAGTTTTGACGATAAACGCTTTCAGAGATTGAAGGCTCGTGCTGCCATTTTTCCGTTCCTCAAAGCTTCCATCGGTTTAAAATTCAGCATTATTCTCGCTGGCCCTTCTTTAATCCACACCAGCGCTGGCTCATATCCATATCTGTCCGAGCACCATCTGCTGCGTTCGGGATGGAAAATGATTTGCGCTGGCAGGCCTGCTGCTCGGCGCTTGTTCACGACGCGCTGAGGCAGCATGTACGGCATTTAAAACAACCGGCTCCCCTTTGCCCTTCCCTGTACTCGCTTCTGTACCGGTACAAAAAAACCAGAGTGAACTCCGGAGTTGGGTAAAGCAACTTTCTTGAGTGAGCTCAGGTGAGACGGAATCTGTGCAGGATCGCTGATTAGCATCTGTACTTTTCTGAGTAGCAACTGAACCACACGTACGGCGCCGTTTGTCATACCTGAACTTTAGAGGAACCTTGTCAAAACCCCGCCTGTGCTCTTCATGCCTTACTAAGAAGGTATCCGAGGTATTTTACGAATGCGTAACAGTCTTTAGCTCGCACACGAGGTCTTGCGGTGTCATTTTTCAGCGCTTGTCGTGGCCTGCGTTCCCTCACGCAAACGGTCAGGGGTTATGATGAGTTCAGACTGTTCCAGGACATGGCTGACTACTCACAAAAACAAAACTTGGGTGGACGTGGGGAGAACGTACCAAACTCCACACAGTAACCAGTGGTACTCTTTAAACAATGGTTCTTGACCAATGCCGACATCTCTGCCAATATGTAAAATTCATCAGGATTGACAGGTAGAGAGGCCACGCCTCCATCACCTTTAGAGACAGGTCCAGGTGCCACACCTTCGTTTACTGGGAGTGACAGGTACACAGGCCACACCTCCTTGACTTGGGATGAGAAATATACAGATCACACCTCGTTAATTAGAACCAACAGGTACAGAGGCCACACCTTTTATAAGGACTGACAGGTACATGGCAGGGTAGAGGCCACACCTTCTACATTAGGATCTACAAGTACATGAGTGATGTCTCCTTTAATCTTAGTAACAGAAGCCACGCCCCTTCCTTCAGTGTGATTGACAGGTACAGAGGCCACACCTTCTGAAACGGTGCTGCTTTCTGTATTGTAAATGAAAATGTCCACACCTTTTCATTGGGACTGACGGGTACAGAGGCCTCGACTTTAACCAGTTCGAAAGTATTGAGACGGATTCAAATCTTTCCGTTATTACCTAAACCTCTAGGGCTTAAATGAGGTGGAAAGTGCGGGTGAAAAGAAGACGTGAGTGATGTTAGTGCTGCAGCTTCTCATCCGTGACCTCTGTAGACGTTTAAGGTTGAAGGTGGTTGCTGTGCCTGCGTGGTCCGGCTCGAGCCAAACACCTTGCTCAGCGTTCTGAGGCGGATCGGCTGTCGGCAAAAATAGCTGTAAACACAGCCGTTTTAGCGACAGCGACGTCCGAGGGCTCAGGTTCTCCAGAGATCACCTTCAGGATCTTCATACTGCATCGATAATCAGAGCTCACCGGCGTGTGAACTCGACCTTCTCGTTCTGCTTACGCGACTTTGTGGTAAACAAGTCGTCCTTCGGTTGAACCCGTTCTCAGTTCAGTGGAATCCGGTGCATCAAGCAGGTGGTTCTGCTTTGCTCTTTTGGCACATGGAAGCAGTTAGGAGTTCGTGTTTTGATCAGATCTGCAGCATCAGCAACCCGTCTGCACTGCAGCTTTCGGTTTTTTGACGTACGGAACATTCCACAGGCTTCTGTTTTTGTTCCACGCCCTCGCCGAAGCGGATTCCCTCCCTGCGTTGAGGGAAGCGGGGTTCTAATCTGCGCCTCCGTTCACGAGCCTCCTCCTTCGTGGCTTTTCCTAATGACCCGCTGCACAGGGGTCGTCTTTTGTTTGTAATTGAACGCACGCTTTTTGCGAACGCGCTCCTCTGGAACCTGTCCAGCACGGCAGCTGCTTATTCCGATGAACTGGTGGAGGAAGGAGTCTGAGATGGAAGTGCCAAGAATCCGCGTGCTTTTACAAGCCCTCCGAGTTCATAAAGTTCCTCGTAACTGCCAGTGACGAGCCTGTAAAGCACCAGAGATTATGCGTTATGAGAAACATGCAGGCCAAACGCAAATAAGCGCGGTCCAGGTCTGGATAGTTTATCAGTAAACACTTCTACAGATCAGGTCCTTATCCCGACACGTAACTGCGAGAATAAATAATCCATGTTAGACTGCTGGATTTAAAGGAGTACTCCAGCAGCACTGAGCGGGCGCTGGTACAATCCAAACTGGTAACAGTGGCAGCTTGGCATGGGATTCGAACCCTGAACTTTCTGGCCAACAGTCCAGCACCTAAACGAGGAGTCACGAATTTTCACCTGCCATATTTCATGCTGGAACTTGACGATTGTTTCATGAAACAAAAGGCTGTAATCAGGGGCGTTTATAGACAACTTGTTCTACTGGGGTGCGCACAGAATTTAGAGGGGCACACCTGTACCCCACTGCTTGCCAATCAGTCATACGGGCACAACTGTTCATAAAAGTAAGTCTGTTAAACACTATTTAATGTACTATTAAGGTTAAATATTTGTGGACGCCTGTTACAAGAGAAACCAGGTCTGAACGTTTCAGCTGCTCAAGCTTTTGGAAAGACTCTAGGGCATTATGGGAAATGTAGTGCCTGACATGTCCTGTTCAGCAATCCAGGATAAAATTGACTTTTCTCCTCTGTAATTTTAGTGGGGCGCAGCAATATTTAAGACCCAGTAAAGCGCCCAAATCAAGAAACTAGTCCACACTGCTAATATCCAGGTCGTTCTATTGTCATGTTTCGGTATAAATGCGCTTCAGCTCGTTCAGAGTTTGAGGTGCAGGCTCCGTGCCAGGGCACCATAACATCCGTCTCCAGCTTTTGCCGTCCCTTTGTGCTGGAGGAACGAGTTTACTCGAGGATTAAGACCTCAAATGGCTCAATTATGCCGTCGTGGAGTTTCACATCTACCAGGCACCTTCTGTAAATCCGTCTCAATTGCTTCTAGCATCTTGTGTAGCTTTCTGCTCCCTGGAGAACCGACTTGCTTGGTTTACTGAAGAAAATGCACGTTTCCAGGTATAGACCCTGAAACCTCGATTAGTCCATTTCTTTTGAGGTAAACGCAGCAATTTACTTGAGATGAAGCGTAAATGTTTTCAGGTACGAGCCTCGTACGGGCATCCCGGCCTGTTTTTTTCTCGGCTGGTATTATCACTAATTAAGTGCCTCTCACAGGCTTTTGAGAACACACAGACACCTTCGATTTGCAGTTGAAAGGCCCGGTTCATTTCAGGCAGCCCTGTTTGTGCTCTCTTTGAGGCCAATAAAACAGGGCGAACTTTAAAGGAGGATGTGGAAATGCTCTATCGGACCGGATAGCAGAGAGAGGCTCAGGTCAACGCTTTCTCTGAGGAGATAGGAAGCCGTGACAAAGATACTGAGCTGAAAGTGAGATAGCGTCAAGCCAAATCCCCAGAGTCGGCGTTTTATCGCAGCGCTTCTGCTCCTCGTGGGGTGATGTAATGCTCGGGAAGAGGGACGTCCAAGCCTGGTGGATTCGCACACATCTTTCAGGAGCCTGTGGGAGAATCTACAATGAAGAGCACTGAAAGGTTGCATTTAATAAGCCATGTCTCTTGTCAGGATCCTGGGTGGTCCAGAGAGGTACACCTTGGACAGGATTGCATAATGGGAACACATTCCAAAAACAAGTCTGATTTCAACAGGTGATTGTAATCATCTGGGCAGATATGTGATCAGAGAGTCACCCAGAAGGTGCTGGACCCTGTGGCCGGTGATAAAGAAGCTGCCTCCACAACCGTCTTCGGGAAACTGTAGTCTGAGATATTTTACGACTGATCCACCTGCGTTTTGTTGTCTTTGCATCGTCTCATGTCAAATCTAATTATTAGAGCCTTTATTAGCTGTTAAAAGACTCTAATGGAACTCACCTGTGCAGGTGCGATAGTGTGCGCTCACTTCAAAGTCATGTTTTGATGTGCCGTTTGTAATATTTTGTCCAGACCTCGCTATTCTTTAGTTTTGTGGGGTGCAAAAAATATCATGGCTTTTGAAATGCTGCATTCGTGGTGCTTTTGTGCTCCAATTAAACCCGAAGAGAAGTGATGAGGAATCGGGTGCATTTTTAACGCTTTGTCTTTGACGCTTTGAGCAGAAGGAGCAGAGTTAAGGCTGATTTATGACAGTGTCTGAAACAAATGAGCCACAGATCATCAGTACAAAAATAAAAGTGTGTCCTGCACAGGTATCTGGCTCGGGGGAAATCAGGCTGCACCCGACCCAACACCTCCGTCTCGCCGCTCCAAAGCCGTAAATGAGGCTCGCCACAAAGTCCACCATCAGACAGGGTTGATGTGTGTATTTGAAGATCGCCGCCTCAGGAGGAGCCTCATCATCCCAGTAGTCGTGAAGCTTGAATGCGGCCCGACTTTAATGCCGCCTGTAAACTTTGTTTTGTTTTAAGTCAGGTGCGTGAAGCAACCTGTAATGTGGTTTAAACGGACGTGAGCGGGTTTATGAAACACCAAGGTCGAACTTTCCTTGCGTCTGGAATCTGCTTTCCTGTATGTTTTGGTTTTGCTCTGATCTCTGTACCATTTCTCTGTCTTGCAGCTCTGATCTCTGATCTGAAGGACGTCATCCACCCCGGGCACGGCTTCCATCCACATCCGGTGCTTCACATCCTGCTCCTTCAGCGTCAGCATTTGTGATCTCGAATAAAGTCCGGAAACACTTAAATGTTCAGAGTCTTCATTTGTGCATGCACTTGTGTACAAAATAGGACAGGTACACCGCATACGTTCTGGTGTTATAATCTTAATCAGGGGGGTATTCCACAAATCGGTCTTGGTTCCATTTTGGTTCCACAAAACAGGCTAAATTTAAGCCCTGTTAGTCTGTTACTATAATAAGAGTCTGTGCTGTTACATCTGCCATTACAAATCTGTTTCATCTAATGTTAGCTAATAACCTTAATAACATCGATAATAACTTTATCAGACCACAGATGTATGTGACTGGACATTTATGCGTTCATACCTGCATCTCCCTTTAGTTGTTGGATACATTTCCCTGATGTTGCCTTCTGGGATGGAAAACGAAGGTATAAAGTGTTTAAACATCAGCCGACTCATCATAGCTCTGCCATGTTGCCACAATCCAAAGGTATCGCTCTAAAATGGGTCAGAATTTCTAATTATACACTTTTAAATCAAGTAAGACTTTTGAAAGTCGATCAAAATGAATTGAGACGGACAGGAATTGGGGAAGTTTGACAGAACACTCATTGGTCCGAGGACGTTTTGCTGAAGGCATTATAACCTGTAACAGAAGCCCATCTCTTTAAAGCGTCTGTTTGATGCCGTGAGATGGACGTGAATTTCCCTCTAATTGCTTCCCGCTGTGCTTAAAGCTTCCTGCTTTTCCAGAGCTTAAACACTGAGAGGCTTTCTGATTTCTAACTCCGTCCACTTTAACATAAAGGTGCTTATGAAACACCGCATTTAAGCAGGTCTTAATGCAACTGCGTTAAGCACGCACCTAATTTTATTATCGTATCCTTAAATTCTCGTACTGGATGCGATGTTGTAATAATACTGTAAAACTACGCAAGATTAAAATGCTATTGGATGGTGAACATAAGTTAACTTTATAAGACTGATTTAAATGATACAAAGACAGCCAGTGAAGATGTATAAGGGGTAAATAAAACATAAAAATCTAGGTAAAAAAATGGAGGACATTGCGTACTTAATAATCTTATGAATCAATAACTCCCCACCTGACCTCCCCTCCCTCAGGCAGGGCTGGTCATGTCCCTTAAAGGTAAACAGGGATGTTGAAAACAGCCAATATATATATTGTTGAGCAGGAAGGCCACAAAGATGGCAAGTGAACATACCAAACTTCATACAGTCAGACTGGCTCTGGTGCTGTGTTACTCAGGGTCTGAAACAATCTCAAAACATTCAATAATTGAATAAAATGAAATGGCTACTTCAGTGCAGTGGCAGTTCTCTAGCCCATAACTTCAGCGATCTGGGGCCGAGTCCTGGAGGTGCCTTCCGAATAGGTTGGGGGTCACATTTAGGCACGATTGGGTCACTGAGTGAGGAGGGGCTGAGGAGATCATCCTGCTGTCCTGTTAATTGGGAACACTCGCTCTATAAATGATAAACTCATAACATTTTATTGCATGCCTTAAATGTACAAAAATTCCCCTTTACCCAGCAAAATAATGAACAACACATGTTTAGTGTTTGGTGGTTGCTTCGTTAGCTTTATGAAGGCTTCTGTGTTTTCTGAAAAACAATTATGGAAACTGAGTTACTCAATGTTAATGTTTCAATAAGGGATCTTTTTAAATTGGAATTATCTTTTAAATTTCAGAAACCACCATCTATGCCAGTTACGCAAGCTGCATTACCCTCTAGTAAAAAGGCTCTCACTCCAGACCCCAGACATGTCCCGGCTGATCACCTCCACATGCCCTGAGAGGAGAACCGTGTACACAAATGTATTGCCCAACGATGCCTTTAATTGCAGCGTCTGTCTGCGTGTTATATAACCCCTTTACATAAGCGTAGTCAAACAACTGCCCTATTCTTAGCCTGTGAAGTTCTTTGATCCCTTTAACTTGCCCGAAATCCGTCTGAAGGTTCTCCTGTAATCCCTCTGAGGCTTATCGTGCACCTCCATACCTCCTCCGAAAAAAAACAACAAAATGAAACGCAGCTTCACTGATTCTCGGTTACATTTCAGACCTGCGACGCTTTGTGTGATCGGAGGGGAAAAGCCCGTTTCGCTTCAGGTCTCACAGGCTAAATGAGAAATATTTATTCCAAAACCACGAACATTAATATGGAGCCTTTACGCTTCGGTGAAGCTGCTCCGTTCGATCTCGGAGCCAGACTGGGGATTCGCTTCCATTTGGATGCTGACGTTAGGAGAATCCAACTCATCCCAAAGCTTGCTTCGGTTTGTTTGCCAAAATCTTTGTGAAGCTTTGCTTTACGTACCGGTTCCTCCATAAACTGTTCCAAAGCCCACAGACCAGGATTCGCTGAGGTCCGATAAAACACGAGATACACCTAATAGTCATACGAAGAGAGCTCAATTGATTATTACAGGCCAACCTCATTATCTGAACTCCCTCCATAACAAAGTCCCTGAGCTGCTGTCTGAACCACTAACTTGCTATAAAGAATAAGATCTGGGAAAAGGGGATGCAGATGGTGCCCTGAATGATTCTTATCTTTAACTTGGTCGTTAATGATGAGGTAAGGGTTGATTACTGAACACTGTGGCATTTAGGCCAGGCTGGCACTCCCTCCCTTATACACGGTGAAGATGCCACCATACATATAAAACCCAGTCCTTGATGCTCAGGGGTACGATTTTCTCAATGGTTTTATGTGGGTTTGCAATGAGCCTTTGTCGCTCCTAAACTGTTTCCACTTCACATTAAGAGCACCAGCGAGACGCTGGCATGGCCTGACCTGCTAGAAAGGTGGCATCCCATAACAGTTCCACTTTAATCGCCACTGAGCTCACGAGCTTCTAACTCTTACAGAGATGGATGGCTCTGTGCTTAATTTTATGGCCCTGCTCAGTCTAAACGCACTAATTCACGTTCGGCCTCGTAGTGCGTGGGTAAGTGCGAGCTGCCAAATCAAACACCTCGTGAGTAAATCTCGCTTTGGCAAACATGAGCCATTCTGATCCTAATCTGGTTCCGGACCTGTTACACAGACACACCCAGCATGCTCAGACTGAGCTCGCCGTGACCCAGCGCTCGTTCTGATGATTTATTGATGCTTCTTTCTGCAGGTGCCTTGAAACCTCGTCTGGCCGAACTGCACCGACACGGCGGAAAAATGAAGATCTGGGTCGCACTTCTCGGAGCTTTTCTCCCCGTTATTCAGGCTGGTATGTGGATCCTGTCTCTCACACTCTCTGTGTTTGGATATTTCTGTTTCAGTGAGCGTTACTGGCTGGATAAACGTCAGCGGATTTGTGGTTCTAAGTACTGGGAATGACAGAGTGATCAAATGAATTTGGTGCAGCAGGAGATGATCGAACTGATCATAATTATCCTTCCAAAACATTAAGGCATCCAAAGTGAGCTTAAGTATTTGTGTATGTACTTATGTTTATGACATATTTCTGCACATTAAAATAGATGAAATTCATGGCTGTGCACTAAACACAGCAAGCATAATGTAAACAACTGCCTTTATCTATCATGCCCAGCCCGGCCTCACACTGTTTATATTTATACACCCTCCCTTCATTTTTTAACTCTCAGCACGAACATCCAGCTGTTTGCACTCATTACGATCGTGAGCTCTTGGTTCTTGATCCTCATTACAAAGAACTGCAGCAAGAGACTGAAAGCATCCCGAGTGCCTCCCTACCTCCTTTTAACGCTTACTGTTTTTTTCCGGTAATGCAGAATGAAGGGTTTTACATAATTGGCCAAATGTGTAAATGGATTTCGTTAAGGGAACAGGTTGCTGCAATCAGAACCAGCGCTCTCATCTGCTTTTAAGAACGACGGCCTTTCTGAGAACCGTCAGCACATTATCCTTATAAACACTGGAATATTTAGGCGTCCACATAAATGTGGACTTGGTGCCATCACTCTCCCAGGAAAACTGTGCCCACATACCCGACCGTCCACGTGTGACTGAAAAGAAATCGGATCATCGGACCAGACCAACATGTTCTATTGCTCCAAGGTTCAGTTCTGGAACTGTCCTTTATTTGGACAGTTCGGCAGGGATAGCGTTCTGGAACCGGATTCACAAAAGAAATTCTTCTTACCATTGTTATTCTTCAAATAACTTCTTAAGAATGATGATCTAATTCACTCTTTTCTTCTGGTATTCTTGAAAACAGTACGTTCTTAAATCTTAATCTTACAATAGCCTCATGCTTATCTTAGGCTGTAAGATTAGACAAGGTACGTTATTTATTTTTATTTTTATTTTTATTTTTATTTTTATTTTTTTTTTTACTTTAAACAGTTTAGTTATTGGAAATGAGACCAATGTTATTTTCCAAGAAGGATTTTCTTCCTGTTGGTTGTTTGCTAGAATTTCTTGAATGCTTGGTTTGATGATTTTCCTCTGAGCAGATTAAACTAAATAACGGAAATAACAGTAAATACAAATTCAAAAATGGTCGCCTAGGTAAGAAAACAATGAAGATTTCCTTATGATAATATTTGAGAATTTTTTCTAGAATGTATCTAACAACATTATTATGCACTTTTTAGTTTTGTCTTAAGAACCTTGGAAAGTTTTTTCTTAAGAAAGCTTTCATGAATCCAGCTCCTGCAGCCCTTCGACCCTCTGTCCCTCCTCGGACCGCTGCTGAGCGGGGGCACCCACAAGCCTTGTTGTTTAGGAGATGTTCCGACCCAGTCGTCTGGCCATATCGATTTGTGCCTTGTTAAAGTGCTGCAGGTCTTTACTCCTGAACATTTCCTCCACATCCAGCACCGTCTGATATATCCCAGAGCACACGTTTATGTTTACAGTTTACCCAAAGAGTTTGTATTGTCTTATATAAAATCATCCTTCTAATATGTTTTATTATGAAAGTATTGACTTAACCTTTTAGTAATCAGCAGTCTTGGATGAAGCACACAAACCATGTACTTTAGATAAGAAGAGCCATCCAAGGTCATATATTACTCAGTAAAAGTCCTCCCTTTACACCTCTACTTGTATTTGCCTTCAGATCTATGTAATGTCCTATTATCATTTGTGAAGGTCCTGGAGGAACGTTGTTTTGTTTTACTGTGAACTCTACACACTGTATATGGTATAAATGACGACAAAAACCAACTTGATGATTGAAACTTGATGGATTGGCGTCTCACGCGGGTCAAGCTGACACGGCATGGCAAATCTAGGGTTAAAACATGAAAAGCATTGCCTTTTGCCTCAGTGCCCATATCTAATCTCTCCATGTGTGCATGTATGTGTTCAGTTTGTCCGGAACAGACACCCGACCTACAGCCCTGGACTCCCGGCTTCAATGAGAACCGGCGCGTGACTATCGGCTATGGCCACAAACTGCTGCTCACTTCCTCCGCTACAGTGCACTCCATCCAGATCCTTAATGGAGGTACTTAACCTCCAACCGCCCTGCATCCACCGTCATAACGGCCATCGTGTTGTATTAGAGTTTTTAAATTAAGAATAACGATGATGTTTTTGATCCTAATCAAGCACATGCAGATTTTACACAGTGCTGAAAGTTATGAGAAATGATGCGTTATTACTGAACTGAACTGAACCGATCTGATCATGTGATTAAGCTCTGAACCTCTCCTCCTCTACTGGAGTGTGTTTATTCTAAAGCTGCGGCTCCGGAGCCTTAAAAGGAAACCTTGTACGAATGTGTTCTTTGTAGGGAAGCTGGTGATCGCTGACACTGAGCAGCCCATCGTACTGCGCACCAAACACATCCTCATCGGGAACAAAGGCGAGCTGCACATCGGCAGCCCTGAGTGCCCTTATAAAGGGAACCTGACCGTCTCGCTTTATGGAAGGTAACATGCCATTGCTCACTCGCATCCCGTACCTGCTATAAATCTAAATCAAGGTCACGTGGTGGAGCCTGGGCCTAACTGAGAGCTCGGGAGCAACACATTCCAAAAAAAGTTGGGACGGGGGCAATTTAGAGGTAGTAATGAGATAAAAACTAAATAATGACGTGATTTCAGACAAGTGAGTATAATCATGATTTGTAAAAACAGTATCTACAAAAGGCTGAGTCTCTGAGGAGTAGAGATGGGCAGAGGATCTCCAGTTTATCAACAACAAAAGTTAAAAACAATGTTCCTCAAAGAAAGACTGCAAGGGATTTCCATATTTCAGTCTTGAAGGCAGCTCTGAAATCTCAGTGTACTTTTCTGCATTAATGCTGAATCACAGAAGTGGAAATGATCTTTAAGGGCGCTGACCCAAAGCCATACCATGACAGAACCTGGCTTTTGGACTTGTTTTTCATAACAGTCTGGATGGTCCAAAAAAGATCTGTTATATTGATGGGTCTGAGCACTGTATGATGGTCCATCCCAGATCCCTCCGAGCCCAGAGGAGTTGATGCCGCTTCTGGACATGGTTATAACATAAGGCTTCTTTTTAGCACAGTAACGTTTTAAGTGGCATTTGTGAATGTAACTCTGTATTGTAGAGCTTGATAAAGGTTTGATAAAGAAATCCCTTGCCCATGTGGTTCTATCAGCTATTGATGAATGACGGTTCTTGATGCAGTGCCATCTGAGGGAGCGGAGATCACCCCTCTTCAGTTTAGGCTTTTTAGGAACTTCCTCCAGATTCCTTGACCCGTTTAATGATATTATGCCCTGTAGAGGGAGAAATATATAAATCCGTTAAAATATTTCTTTGAGAAACATTGTTTTTAAACATTTCAATCATTTTCTTACACATTTGGTGATAAACTGGAGATCCTCTGATCATCTTTACTCCTCAAAGACTCAGCCTTTCATGAATACTGCTTTTACTTTTAGTTTTTTTCTCATTACTAGCCCTACTAGCCCCCAACTTTTTTGGCGATGTGTTGCAGGCCTGAAATGCAGGAATGAATGTTTCTTAACAAATGTAATGAACCTTTCCTAACTGAAGAGAGATGCATTCGCTGCTTTAGTTTATTGCTAATAACTGTTACGTTTTTCTTATGTTTTGTGTATACGTGATCAGGTCCGACGACAGCGACGAGGCTCACAGTTATTTCGGGAGGAAGTACATCGGTGTCGGTACGGGAGGAACGCTGGAGGTTCATGGGCAGAAGAAGCTATCGTGGACGTTCCTGAATAAAACGCTGCACCCTGGCGAGGGAAACGAGAAGAGCTACCACTTTGAGAGGAGCTGGGGCAACAGGGGCGTCATCGTGCACATCATCCACCCCACATCGGGGGAGGTGCTGCACTCTGATAGGTCAGTGTCCTTAAAATACTTCCAGAAAGAGGCGGTGATTCTTTAATGTTACGTTTAGTGCTAACAGATGCGTGTGTTTTTGGGTCTGTTCTTTTCTTGTTATAAAAAATATTGTTAATGTGTCAAGTTAGCGACATTACCCTCATTATCGCCTATCCTAACTACATTAGCCTTTTTATCTTTGTTATTAACGGCATCAGCGTCAATATTAGCGTCTGTATATATCATATTAGCAACACTTTTATCTTTCTTTCAGCAACATTAACCACGTTATGGCTTTTATTAGCAAAATCAAACCTCGTTATTGTTCTTGTTTGCATCATTAGCCTGTTTATGATTGTATTAGCAACGTTAGCCTAATGAACCTTCATGATAGCAAAATCAGCCTATTTATCTTACTCGTGAGCCTCACTGGCATTTCCTAATAGCAACATTAGCCTGAGATTAGCCTGAGGCATTTATAAATATCAACCTCTTATGTTAGCATCATTAGCCTGTTTATGCTGTCTGTTAGCAGCCCTGATTATCTTCTTGTTAGCAACATTAGTGTGTTTATATTTTGGTTAATAACAGAAGCTTATGTACCATGTTATATTATTTAACATGTTAGCAACAGTAGCTTCTGTATGTATTGTGTCAGCTTGTTTCTGTAGGCAAAGAGAGAGTCCTTTCTCTATTATAAAATTCAGCCTCTGTATGTTTTGTATTAGCGGCATTAGCCTGTTTATCTCTGGTGTTAGCAACAATAGCTTCTTCATGTTTTGTGGTAGCAAGATTAGCATTTAGCATTTTCTTATTAGCCTAGTAGCCTCATTATCTGTGTTGTTAGCAACATCAGAGTGTTTGTTTTTTTGTCAGCAGTGGTAGTCTCTTGTACTTGTTATAGAATTCAGCCTCTGTGTGTTTTGTGGTAGCAACATTAGCTTTGATGTTTTTTCTCTTAGCACCAGCAACCTTGCTATTGTTGCTGTTAGCATTGTCAGCCTATTTTTGTTTCTGTTAGCAGCAGTAACCTTTTTTCTTCTATATCAACCTCTATAAGTTTTGTGTTATAAACATTAGCATCTTTATCTGTGGTATTAGCAACAGTTGCTTCTACGTGTTTTGGGGCAGCAAGATTAGCTTTAACATTTTCTTATTAGCGACAGCAGCTTTATCTTTGTTGTCATAAACACCTGCCTGTTTATGTTTCGGTTAGCAAAGCTAGTCTCCTTTTCTTTTTATGAATCCAGCCTCTATATATGTTTATATTAGCATCATTAGCCTATTTATGCTTCTTTTAGCAGCAGTAGCCTCTTTTTCTCGTTATAAAATTCAACATTAGCCTCTTTATCTCTAGTGTTAGCAGCAGTAGCTTATATATGTTTTGTGGTAGCAAGATTAGCTTTTGTATACTTTCCTATTAGCAACAGCCTCTTTGTCTTGTAATAAAAAGCAGTCTCTATATGTTTTGCTAGCCTCTTTATATCAGGTATTATCACCAGTAGCTTATAAATGTTTTGTGGCAGCAAGGTTTGCTTTAACATTTTTTTATTAGCGGCCGCAGCTTTGTTATCTTTGGAGTCATAAACACCTGCCTGTTTATGTTTCTTTTAGAAAAGCTAGTCTCTATAAAATCTTTGTTTCTATAAAATCAGCCCCTGTATGTTATATGCTCAGAACATTAGCCTCTTTATGTCTAGTGTTAGCAACAGCCTTGTTGTCTTGTTATAAAAATCAGCCTCTATATGATTCATGTTAGCACCAATAGCTTGTGTATGTTTTGTGGCAGCATGATTAGCGTTTATATCTATCGTAATTGCCTATAATAATTGCCTAATTATCTTTGCCTACTTATGCTTCTGTTAGCAGCAGCAGGCTATTGTTCCTCTATACTTTTGTGTTGGAGACGATATCCTCTTTTTATTATATTTTTTCTTATTAGTAACAGTAGAATTACATTTGTCGTTGGTAACTTTAACCTGTGTATCCTTCTCTTTAGTGACATCCGTGTCCATGTCATGTTTATATTTCAGTTAGTAACACTGATCACTTTGTGTTTCGTGTTAGCAATATTATATTCTTTCCGTTTTTGTTAGTAACAGTAATTGGGGATTTCTTACTTGTTATACAAATCATATCTTTGTTGTTAGCAGGATAAGCCTGCTTCTTGTTACTTCAGCTTTCCAACATTAAATTAAAACTGACGTCTCCCTTATGGCTGTCTCGTTTACCTTTACAACCTTTGCTTTCAGCACCTTCTTCAACTTTAGCTCCGTCTCTGTTTCTGTAACAAATGAACTAAAGAAAAATAATGATTTATGGTGTTTTTGGCTTTAAACCAGGAAACGAAAATTCTAAACCAACTGTCAAAACAAATCCTTGTCCCTCTGCAGATGATTGATCTGTAATCAATGTGTTACACTGGAGACGGAGGAACCTGGTATTTGGACGCACTTTGTCTTCAAAACAACTCTGTGCTCCAACTTGCCTCGAATATTTGTTTAGCTTCCAGAAGTTTCCGTGGGCAGATAAAAAAGTATCTTTCTGACCTACTTATGTACGTGTGTGTGTGTGTGTGTGTGTGTGTGTTTGTGTGTTTGCAGGTTTGACACATACCGGAGTAAGGATGAGAGCAGGCGCTTGGCGCAGTACGTGGAGGAGGTGGAGGATGGGCAGATTTTGGCCATGGTGGTGAACGATGAGGGCTCAAACAACCTCGAGGACTCGGCCAGGAAAGTTCTTTCCAAGCTGGGCAGCCGCCATTTCCATCGGCTTGGCTTCAGGTACGACTTCAGGAGCTGCTGCAGGAGAGCAAGTGAGAACGCGAGAGGGAGAGAGCAAAATGCTGGACCTCATGTTACCGTTCCAGACGCCGAATTCGCAGTAAACATCATAAAATTAAATGACTCTGGACGGGACATGGTACAATCAAGGAAAGATGTAGAGCTGAAATTAAAAAGGAATATGAAAACTAAAGTACTAAATGTGAATAGATCATAACAGCGGTGCCTGGGTGGGGCAGAGTGGACCCAGCCAGAGTCCCGGTGGCTTAAGCAATGCATGCAAATCAAAGTCTAAGTCTCAGCATTGTCTCAAATCAGCTTTAGAATTTTAGATCATCTTCTATTATTTAAGGCCAGGCTCAAATTGAGCAAGCTTAGGGTGGCAGTGGCAAGGAAAATCCCTAAATATTATTAGGAAGAAAACTTGAGAGGACCAAGACTCAAAATGGGACCCGACCTGCTTGGGCAGCTTAGCTGTTACAATTAAGGTAAGAATTAAAGTAAGATAAGAGAAAAACTATTTAAAAAAATATAATAAAAAAAAAAATATATATATATTAATAATATATTATTAATAATAAATAATACAATAATAATAATAGAGAAAATTAAATATCATGAAGAGTATAATAAAAGAGAATATAAGACAATAGTGAAAATGCATACAATTATTGAATAGAATAATAAAAATTTGCATTTAGGCATTATTTAGTTTGCTGTAGGATTCACTGTAGGATCTCGTGGCCTCAGTGGGGAAGTTTTGGTAACATGGCATACCCTCTGTGGTCTGGGTAATGGAAAAATTGCTTGGGTGGAGCCGAAGTGGAGGAATATCTTAGTGTGGGACTGGAACTGGTACCGGAACATTTAAATGCAAGTAAATGGGATTTTCTGTGTTTGAGGGAGGGGAAGCTGCAACAGCGACCCCTGCTGGCCCTGCAATGGATCCATCCAGGATTCGAACCCAGGCCCTCAGGAACTGTAATTAAAAAGTAAAACTGCACTGAAAACAAACTAAAATCGGATCTAGAATCTGAGATGTATTAAGATTGGAACTCGGTGGCAGAGAGGGCACAGCTACCACACAGACATGTAATTGGCCGTATCTGAGGGAGGGGAGACCTGAGTTATGGACTTTTGCTTCCATAAAGAACATAAAGATCCAAATTACTCTCGATAAATACAACAAAAACAATGATTAGATAAATACAGCCAAAAAACAATCCCATTTAAAACTGCAATCAAACTCAAATAAAAT
This sequence comes from Ancistrus triradiatus, assembly GCA_025084515.1. Classification (NCBI taxonomy): domain Eukaryota; kingdom Metazoa; phylum Chordata; class Actinopteri; order Siluriformes; family Loricariidae; genus Ancistrus; species Ancistrus triradiatus. The sequence goes on along the minus strand of JAJAGP010000012.1, from coordinate 563,090 downwards.
GAAGCCTAAAAAAGACAGAAAATCTAGTTGGCAGTGTATTTAATTTTTACAGCTTGGTGCCAACGTGGTTGGCACTGTTGCCTTTCAGCTCCAGTGACTCTGGTTCGAGTCCCAGCCTGTGTAGATTAGCATGTTCTCCCTGTGCAACATGTAAGGGCTGGTTTCCTCCTTGGTCTCTGAAGCGAGTGAGAAAGAAGGCGATAAAAATCAGACGTAATATTAATTATCTCTCTCTTGCAGCAGGATTTTAATCGAATGCTTGCTTGGTGTTGGACGTGTGATACTCACGTCTCGCCTGACAGGTTTCTGCTTAATGAAACTTCGCACTTGGCACCGAGCTGAGCCCTGAAGCTGGCGCCTGTTTCGGTCCCTGGGTACTTAAAGTTAATGTAAATACAGGTTAAATATTTACACCTAGAGCCATCGCTGAAGAGGAGAACACAACATAAAAGATAAATGAAAGTGTTGCTGCGCTTTTCACGCTCCCGCACTCCCACACATGGCACCGTGGAGGGGTATTAAAGGGGTATTAGGCGTTGGCACGGTGCCAGGGAACATTTTAATATGCAATAATCCTGCGGTAGCCGAAAAGTTATTGCTTTGTTCTGGCTGCGATGCCATTCCGACAAACCAATTTACATCTTTATCGGGTTATTCTCGTAGAGGGAGAGGGAAGGAGGGATTTTTTGCATCTGCTCCGGTCGTGTCGAGGCGCGGCGGCATTTTTGCGCTTTCCCAACATAATGCAGTGTCAGATCAGATGGAAAGTTTGTCTGCATGAATCTCTGTGTGACTCAACATCTCTTTTTTTATTCACCATCCTTATTTAGCTCCCTAATCTTCATGCCCATCACATTCCCATCACCCCAGTGCTTCACCTTAGTGTCTTAAGGAGGGTCTGGGTGTCTGGCGGTGTGAGAAGTAGCCACCCAGTCCAAAGTTCTCCAGTTTTCACTTCCACAATTACATTTGTCGAGGCCTGCGTTTGCAAATCGAGCGCAGGATCTTCCACTTTTCTTCTCTTGACACGCTCTGCGTGCAGCGCTGCCGGATCGTCTGAAGTGCTAAATTGCGCTCAAAACCCCGGCCAGGCCATGAGGGGCGGCCCTTCAGCTGTAATTACCCTGTCTGTCTTGAGAGACCGCAATCATCTTGCGTGTCTGCGTTGCTCCTGTAGGAGACAGAACGTTTGTTTCAATGTTTTCTTTTGTACACGTGTATCTGTCGCCTCCTTTGTGACCTCTTCTCCTCCTGTGTGTTTTCTTCTCTGCGTATTCCTGTGTCTCCAGGCATCCGTGGAGCTTTATCACAGTGAAAGGGGACGTGTCCTCGGCGGTCGAGGATCATGCCGTTTATCAAGGTGAGGCGCTCCTGCGTTTCGCACAGCTGAGAACTAAGACAAATGCAGAGACCCTGATTGACTGTGTGTTTGTGAAATACAGGAACCAAGGCATCATCTGAGGCCAGGAGTTCCAGGTCCTTCCATTTGGGCTACGGGGAGCGCTTCACCATCACCACTGTCAGTCAGTGGGTGCAGGGTAAAGATACACCTCTCACTGTCATCAGAAGCCCTCCTACCTACAGCCTCTGTTTTGCAGGATCACCAAAAGAGATCGAGACTAATCAGACCAGGCGACGTTTTCCAATCTTTTATTGCCAGTACAACCATGCCACGTTCAACATCCCTTAAATCACCTTTCTTTCTCATTCTGATGCTCAGTTTGATTCAGCGGCTCGTCCTGATCCTGTCTGATCATGTGTAAATGCGTCGGGTTGCTCCCACGTGATTGGCTGATTGGATAGTTACGTTAACGAGCAGTCGAACAGGTGTACCTAATAAAGTGGACCATTTTACCAAATTAGTTCAATCTTTGGTTGCACTGAAAGATATTGATAAGCTACTTATAATTTTATTCACTTACAGGGCTTCGTTTGGGAGGATCCTAAACCCTGACCCTTAAATTCAACTTATGAAATTAATACTGAAATATTTTGATATTATCAGATAATATCAGTTATTATAATATTATATATATTAACCCTTAAGTTACACAAGAACACAACCAAACAAATTTCAAAGTGTTAATACTAGCTTTTAAGCTTGCATGTGGACCAGTTTGGTAGACTGGACCTTAAATGCTCTCTCTCTATATATTTAGAAATCATATCCTAATTAAAACGAGCCAAGCTTCTTGCCAAGCAAAGTGTGGGAACATCCTCTTTAAACGTCACCTCGTCATTTCCTTCCCTTGGTTCCTAGCTCAAGGAAAGGAAGTGAGGTAGGACGAATCAGGGCTGAACCCGTTTGCCAATTGAGACACTTCCTCGCTGAAACATCGCTTTAAAGCAACAATGCTTTTTTTATTAATGACACTTAGAAGATCTGCATGTGCACAACACAAACATCAGTCAACACCTTGAGTGGAGCTACGTTTAATCCTTAGCAAGATTTCTCCTCGGTATAGGATTAACTTAATCAGCTTTGATCCCAGATTTTCTTCTTTCGGTTCAGTTATCATTGATTTTGTATTTGTTTTTTTGTTCGTTGTCATTTTCGTGCTGTGTATAAGGCTCCGTGGCTCCTCTGAGTGCATGTGGAGAGCTGATATGATCTTCATGACGGCGAAATTGAATCCATTTCTGAATCGTGAGCTGAGGGAGTGTCAGGTTGCCTCATGATGATCTACATTCCAATGTTTGTCCTTTAGTTCTATTTTTTACCCATGGCCAAAAGTACTTTTTATTAAGGGACAATATTATTTATAATTTTTTCATTGCAGACCGTATGAACCCTAGATATTTCACATTTTGTCTGGTCAACTTCATTTCATCTTAAAACGCATTCCAAAAAAAGTTGGGACGGTAAAACATAACAGTCTAGATTTTCTTTTTCGTTTTTCTTCCAAAAAAAGGTCTGTTATACTGATGGGTCTGAGAACAATCCCCGTCTCGACTGTATAATGGTCCATCCCAGATCCTCCGAGCCCAGAGAAGCCGACGCCGCTTCTGGACATGGTTATAACATAAGGCTTCTTTTTAGCACAGTAACGTTTTAAGTGGTATGTGTGAATGTAGCTTTGTATTGTAGAGCTTGATAAAGGCTTGATAAAGGAATCCCTTGCCCATGTGGTTCTATCAGCTACTGATGAATGACGGTTCTTGATGCAGTGCTATCTGAGGGAGCGGAGATCACCCCTCTTCAGGTTAGGCTTTTTAGGAAATTCCTCCAGATTCCTTGAATGGTTTAATGATATTATGCTCTGTAGAGGGAGAAATATATAAATCCCTTCCAGTCTTCCTTTGTGGAGCATTATTTTTAAACATTTCAATCATTTTCTTACACATTTGTTGATAAACTGGAGATTCTCTGATCATCTTTACTCCTCAAAGATTCAGCCTTTTGGTTATACTGCTTTTGTACCAAATCAAGATCATAAAATCACTAAATTGCTCCATCCCAACTTTTTCGGATTGTGTTGCAGGCCTGAAATGCAAGAATATCAGCCTTGTTGGAAGTTCATGTTCAACACTCTTACCGTCCTCCTGTTTGCACTTGCGTGCCAGAACTCATAATGATAATCTAGTGTCTCCGTGGCCACATCGAGGAGATTGGGGGCCGATCCGAGAGGGGTTAAGGAGATCGGCTTTTAATTGAGCAGATGCCGGTGTCGATGCTTGATTTGAGCTCAGAGCCGAATTTCTGCTCGGTGTTTACACGGGTCGCAAGTCACACAGGTCCTGCTGCAATTATCAGCACACATGTGCTAAATCGAGACTGATACCTAGTCAAAGCTCGTCACCTGCGGCGTGTCTCGAGGTTGGTTTTAAGGTGGACGTGTGTGGTTTGCAGAGGCCGAGTGGTCCGAGTGGTTCGATCGTGATGATGAGAGAGGCTCTGGAGACTGGGAGAAGCTTTCGGACCTGCATAAGGCCTTTCCCGAACGGCTCTGCAGCAACCCGCTGGATATTGAGGTACACACACACACACACACACACACACACACACACACACACACACTTTGTAAAGGTATGTTTATGGGGACTTTACGTAGACGTAAAGATTTCTGTGGCTGATTAATGCTTCACTTAACCTCAGCAAATCATTTTTGTCTTTTGTTGTTAACAAGCAATTAAAGTGGTGAGGATCAGCAAAAAAGGGGCACATAAGCCTAACCCTAACCCTAACCATAACAGTGACACCTAATGGGAACGGGTATTTATGCCTTGGGATGCATGAGCCATTATGTATAGGATTATGGATGGAGAAAAGACCAAAGAAGATGAAAAATAGAGAGAGACACTGACTAGAGTATAAACAGATGTCTTACACTTCATATGGCCAGCTTGTTCTCATCTGGGTGGCATGGAGGCTGGTGGTGTCCCTTCAAAGCGCCTGGACCTGGGTCCGAGTTTTGGCTTGACTACTGCTTGTTTGGAGTTTAGATTTAGTCACACATCCAGAGTGATACCTGATAGTCTTCCGGTCCACAGTCCAGTACCTTAATCGCAGATATTCCAGTTTCCTCCCGCATTCTAAAGACTCATTAGGTCAGCTGGTGTCTCTAAATTGGCCCACTATGGTGAGTGAGTGAGTATTCTTGTAGTTTTTCATTCTGTGCTTTTGTATGACTTAAGGTCTTCTTCTCGTTTGTTCGTCCCCAGGCTGAAACCGTCGACGGCGTCCCTGCGAATATGACGGGGGAAGTGCTCTCCAAATTTGACAAAAGCTACGGTCTGGTGTGTCTGAACAAAGACCAGCTGGACGGGATCTGTCGTAACTACCGCGTCCGCTTCCTGTGTGGAAAGCTCGGTACGTACCAGTACTGGATCTGGGTACTTAGATTAGATAGAAAATAGAATTTCGATTCCACTTATTGTTTCATAATAATGCATTTTATGCTTCAAATACATGGCTGTGATTAGTGCAGACATATGTCTGTATTAAGGGGGCACACATCTGCCAGGAACGTAGTTTTGTTTTGCGTAATGTGACCCTGTGATGTGATGTGATTGTGTCCCATCCCTAACCAGAAATAACATTAAAATGTGGAAAAATCGACACTTATTACATTTACAGCATTTAGCAGACGCCCTTATCCAGAGCGACTTACAATTGATACAGTCTTAGAATCCAAATAATTGTGGGTTAAGGGCCTTGCTCAAGGTCCCAACAGTAGCAGCTTGGCAGATGTGGGATTTGAACCCTGGTTGTTTGTTCCTGCATTCTCAGGTGATCGTTAGATGCCGTGACCCAGTTATTTAAATTTTCGGGGTTTACCGTGCCGTGGTCACTCGGGATCTGAAGAATATCCCGGTAATCTTATACCCTGAATCAGTCCAACGCGTCACCGTGGTGCTGGGCTAGCGAACTGGTGCTGATTTTTAAGTTTAAATAAGAAAGGCTTTTTATATTCCTATGGTTTTCAACTGTATAATCAAAAATGATTTTGGAAGAACCCATATGGTTGCATGAAAACATTTTTAAAGACAGAGGAAGGATGGAAGAATGACAGACAGACAGAAAGAAAGAAAGACAGAAAAGGAAGGAAGTAAGCAAGAAAGGAAGGAAGGAAGAAAGGATCAAAGACAGACAGACAGACAGACAGACAGAAAGAAAGAAAGAAAAAGAAAGAAAGAAAGAAAGAAAAAGACCGACAGAAAGAAAGGAAAGAAAGAAAGAAAGAAAAAGACAGACAGAAAGAAAGGAAAGAAGAAAGGAAGAAAGACAGACAGAAAGAAAGAAAGAAAAAGACAGACAGAAAGAAAGAAAAGGAAGGAAGGAAAGAAAGAAGAAAGAAAAAAAAGACAGACAGGCAAAAAGGAAGAAAGAAAAAGGAAGGAAGGAAAGAAAGAAGAAAGAAAAAAAAGACAGACAGGCAAAAAGGAAGAAAGAAAAAGGAAGGAAGGAAAGAAATTAAGACTAAAACGAAAGTAATGCTATTGTGATGTTTTCTGTCTTTCAAGAATGCGATTCTCATTACTGTCAGTAGGTGTCACAAGGGTTTTCTCGTACTAGTTTTCTGTCATTCAGACGTGAAATAGATCAATATAACACATTCTTGAGGTTAAATGGTGTATATCTTTATATAAAACAAATGTTTTATATCTGTATGTATATAAAAGGCCCTTAACCCCGTAAACATGTAAGTGCAAGACCTGCCCGGATGTCATTTATCTCTGACTTTGCGTAACGTTTGATGTAAGCCCATGAAAGCGAGCTCGTTCCTCCCAGCTTTCAGTGAGTGCAGAAGTGTTTGGCCTTTGCAACACGACCGAAATACCGGCGGACTGGCAGCGCTCGGCGTGCACTAACGAAGGATTAGCATTTCAAAGCGCTCACCTTCGGCACGAACCGCGCACATCCCTTTTGTCCCGTTCTCATTCCCGTACGAGACCCATCTGGGGGCTTTCTACTTTCGCCTCCCACCGGGCGCTGTTCTAGGAGCATGAGCGGAGCCGTAACTGAATCAGCGCTCTGCCATAAAGACCTTTTCCATTAGGCCAGATCATGCTGACGATGATTAAGAAATGCTCTCCAGAAGCTGAATTGCTCTGCAGGGTCGAACCCGTGACTGAATGTGAGTAATTGACCATAGAATGAGTGAACAATAGCACGCGGGACGTCTGGAGAAAGGCTCGGACTGCGGGACGGAGACAAATCGAACAAGTCAGACAAAAACACAAAGAGTGTGGGAGAGGAGGCCGGGGGAGCAATTTGAGAAAAGGTGCAAGGAACAACTTCATTTCCTGAACAGCCGCCACCTCCCAGGCTCTGATTTCCTCCTCATCAGATTTCGTTACCTAGTCTCATTTTGGAGCTTGTTTTTATTTGTTTGGATTGTTTTCGTATTATTCTCCCTTTTAGTAGGGATTCAGGTTTAGAGCTAATCCTAGCTTTAATGCTGCTGTGTGAGATTCTATTCGTTTTGTATAAAAATAGTTTTACCTCATATGATCTGATGTAATAACGTATGTCAGCTCAGAAATGGTGCAGAAAGAAAGAAAGAGAGAGAGAAAGACAGAAAGAAAGAAGGAAGAAAGAAAGAAAAATGGAAGGAAGAAAGAAAGAACAAAAGACAGATAGGAAGGAAGAAAGAAAGAAAGTAAGAAAAGAAAGAAAAAAGAAGGAAGGAAGGAATCAAGAAAGAAAGAAAAAACAAGGAAGAAAGAAAGAAAGAACGAAAGACAGAAAGAAAGGAAGGAAAAAGAAAAAAGAAAAGAAAACAGAAAGAAAGAAAGGAAGGAAGGAAGAAAGAAAGAAAGAAAAAAGAACAAAAGACAGAAAGAAGGGAAGGAAAAGGAAAGAAAGAAAAGAAAACAAAGAAAGAAAGAAAGGAAAGAAGGAAGGAAGGAAGGAAGAAAGAAAGAAAGAAAAAGGAAGGAAAAGAAAGAAAGAAGGACAGAAAGAAAGAATTATTTTAGATGTAATATTTTTAAATGAAACTATAACTATATGGACAAAAGTATTGGGACATGCCCCTTAATCGTTGAATTCAGGTGTTTCATACGGTCTCAGTGCCACAGGTGTATAAATCCGGCACCTAAAGGTCATGCAGTCTGCCTTTATAAACATTAGTGAAAGAATGGATCGTTCTAAAGATTTTTTTTTTTTTAATGGTGTGAAAAAGTTTGTGAACCCTGTGTGGATTTCAGGATTTGCTCATAAAATGCGATCGAACCTTCATCCAGATCTTAATAACTTAAGGTTAATGGATTATTAGAATATTATATATTAAAAAGTAACAAAGTGTGTGTGTGTGTGTGTGTGTGTGTGTGTGTGTGTGTGTGTGTGTGTGTGTGTGTGCGCGTGTGGGTGCAGTTCGTCCACGGGCCTCCATCTCCATAGACACTGTCTCTAACTGCAGCGTTCTGGAGCTGGCGGACGAGGCGCTCGGTTGGATGCCCGGGGATCGAGTGGTGGTCTCCAGCACTGATTACTCCATGCACCAGGCTGAGGAATTCAGCGTCCTGCCCTGTGCCACCTGTACCCAGCACCAGGTCAAAGTGGAAGGTCAGTGTGATCCCTGGCACCTCTTTGTTTTTAGGAGTCCTCTTTAATGACTCTGTGGGAGAAACATCCAAAATATTGTAAGAAACGCCTAGTTCCACTCCCTGCTCAAGATTAGATGTTAAATAACCTGAATCAACCTTCTGATAAAAATCCATCCGAGGAATTTATCAAACGAGGGCGGGATGTGATCAAATTTCCCTTGCATGAGCAAGCCGTGAGCCAAAACATTATGACCATTCATCATTCACACTCACCCACAAAACTGAGCAGGAGGTGAGGTCATGGTATACCAGGACAGAAAAGCAAGGAGAACATACCAAACGTCGGGTATGGGCTTGGATATTTACAGTAGATGATCCAACAAGCCTGAAACGGAAAGCTTTATCAGTGTGTCTGCACTAAACTGGAAAGAAATGTCATTTTTCTTTAACTTTACAAGAATTTTTAGAGCGGCAACATCTGTCACAAGTTATTTTAACCAAGGGTGCCAACAGTTGTGAGCGGGAAGCGCCAGATGTTCTAGGCTGTTTTTTTGAATAGTTGGAGAGATCAGGTGGAGAATAAGAGTCTGCTGTGAGCCACATTTGGCCATCTTTCCACCATCCAGGTCAGGACTGTCGAGCTTAATCTCCATGAGCTTTTATTTGCTTTACCGGGGATGCATGACATCATGTTAGAGCAAATAGCATCGAGTGTTTACGAGAAAATAAATAGTTCCAGCTTGTCAGACGGGTTCCGTTCCGAGGCCGAAGCGTTGGACCTGTAGAGGTCTGGATGTGTTTTTCTGTCCCTGACTGACTCTTACAGGAATTGGATACAGCACAGCCACGGCGGTCGATAGGTTGCCAAAGACGAGCGGGGACAAATAGCGCTCAGCACGCTGCTGACCCGGGTTATTATGGTGCACAAAATAGACGCTGTTATGTGGAGAGGAATCTTCTTGCTCATACGTCCTGGAATGGTTTCTCTCCGACGCTCCACGGGGGGGTGGAGGGGATGAGTGTTAGGATTAATGTGGGAAAGTACCAGCAAAACTCTTTCCACAGTTCGTACAAACGCAACAGCATGACAAGCAGCTTTTCAGGTCGACGGAATTGACCGGGGCATGGTCTGCAGACCGCAGGACTGAATCTCAGTGTGGAGACTTTCCACTGACCTAATGATTAATGCTACACCTAAACCTCTGCCTAACCATAAACCTTAAGCTCCGCAACCAAAAACAAATCTGTTGGGACTTTCTGTTTTTCATAAGGACGGTTCATTAGGAGGATCGGCAAAACGTCCCCACAAGGTAAAAATATCAAGTTAAGTCAGATTTATTTCTATAGCGCTTTTTATGATGGAGCATTGTCTCAAAGCAGCTTTACAATTTTAGATTATCTTCTAATATCTAAGGCCGGCCCCAAATTAAGCAAGCCTCAAGCAACTCCCTAAACATTATAAGGAAGAAGCCTTGGAAGGACCAAGACTCAAAAAGGGATTCGACCGTCTTGGGTGGCTTAGATGATAAATGTAAGAATTAAACTAATTTATATAGCAAAATAAGTCTGAAGTAACAGTTCAAAAAACAGAAACTAAGTAAATATTAAGAGATAAATAGACTGTTGAATAAAATAGTAAGAAAGAAGGAAAGGGATGAAAGGGATGAAAGGGAAGGAAGAAAGAAAGGAAGGAAGGAAGGAAGGCAGAAAGAAAGGAAGGAAAGCAGAAAAGAAGGAAGGAAGGAAGGAAGAAAGGAAGGAAGAAAGAAAGGAAGGAAGGCAGAAAAGAAGGAAGTAAGGAAGGAAGAAAGGAAGGAAGAAAGAAAGAAAGAAGGCAGAAAAGAAGGAAGGAAGGAAGGAGAAAAGGAAGGAAGAAAGAAAGGAAGGAAGGGACAGAAAGAAGGAAGGAAGGAAGGAAGAAGAAAGAAAAGAAGGAAGCGAAAAGAAGGAAGGAAGGAAGGAAGAAAGAAAGGAAGGAAGGCAGAAAAGAAGGAAGGAAGGAAGGAAGAAAGGAAAGGAAGAAAAGGAAGGAAGGAAGGCAGAAAAGTAAGGAAAAGAAGGAAGGAAGAAAAGAAAGAAAGGAAGGCAGAAAAAGAAGGAAGGAAGGAAGAAAGAAAGAAAAAGGAAGGCAGAAAAGAAGGAAGGACAGAAATAAAGGGAAGAAGGGAAGGAAGAAAGCAGAAAAGAAGAAAGGAAGGAAGGAAAGAAGAAGGAAGGAAAGAAGGAAGGCAGAAAAGAAGGAAGGAAGAAATAAAGGAAGGAAGGAAGGCAGAAAAGAATGATGTAAGAAAGAAAGAAAGAAAGGAAGGAAGGCAGGAAGGAAGGAAGAAAGAAAGGAAGAAAGAAAGGAAGGAAAGAAAGGAATGTAGGAAGGAAGAAAGAAAGAACCCATCCTCCTTGGCCGGCTTAGATGATAAATGTAAGAATTAAAGTCATTTATCTACTCAAATAAGTCTGTAGTAATAGTTCAAAAACACAGAAACTAAGTAAATATTAACAGATAAATAAAAGATTGAATAAAATAACGTTAAAAATATGCATATCGGCATTATTTAGTCTGATACACAGAGTCACTTAGGATCTTGAGTCCTCAGCAGGGAAGTCCCTGGTGACACAACGTCTCCAGCCAACCAGAGGAAGGCATCCTCTGTCTTTAGAGTTGGCAAAATGAAAATGTGCCATGTTTATTTTTCCACTTGATACCCAACTCCCCTGACGATGTGCGATGTGTTGTATGTCATAAACAACAATGTGCAGAGGAGCGCGTATCGTTCACTACATCTCGGCATCATCTTTGTCACTGTCTTCGATGACCAACAGGAGCCACTTCTGCAGCGACAAGGCGCTCAAACACCCTTGCCGAACATCCATTCTTCTCAAGGGCTCAAACGGGTCTGTAGAGGGCGACCACTGCTTCGTCTGTGCATCCACCAAAACTTGTTGCAGTTTGCTTAGATAAAGTGTGGACACACTACTAGTTGTGCTCGCATGTAAAGAATATAGAGAGGTGCAAGAAAAGTTTGTGACCCCTTTGGAGTCAACCCTGATTTCCGGTTCTCAAAGATTCTCGACGAAAGCCTGGTTAGCCCGGGAAGCTGCAGCCATATGAACCTAATTTAATCCCTGACGTCCTTCACTGTGCTTTACAGCTGGGCTGAAGTTCTGAACATGGAGAACAGTACCCTAAAAACTCTGCACTGTGTGATTGTTAATTAATCTCCGAATGGAAACTTGGCTGGGGTTAGTAGACGAAACGCCTAGTACAACGTTATTTTTACAACCCTCGTGCTCGGGCTCAGAGGAAGCATCGTGTAGCCCGATGACAGCCAGGAGAAAACACGTCCAATGTTGTTTCTGTAAAACCGTGGCGGTTTGAGCCTGCGCTCACTGTACTCACTGCCACATCTTCGTTCATTCATACCAAGTACAACAAAATCTCGGAGTTATTGTGCCCAGGCTTTGTTGTGCCGTGGCTTGTTTTGCCCGTCGCCATGGCATCTGCGTACTCCCACTCGTACGTTCTTAAAGTCTCAATTGAATGCGATTCATTAGGGACCGGCTCAATGACGGTTGCTGCCAAAAAGCTCTCAGCGTGTTCAGTTTTGTGCTGAAAGACAATGACCCGCAATCCTGAGAAGAAAAGAGCATTTCTCAGGAGGGGATAAGGGGAACAAAACGCACGGCGCTGCCGGAAACGAACCCTGCACTGGCTCTAAAAAGTGCCGCCTGCTCTGCTCGACGTTATAAGCGGTGGGAATGCTGCATTTATTTTATTACTGTGTCTGTTATACTGTGTGATCGTCATCATAATATGGTCATTGACAAAAAAAATAGAAATGTCGGATCGCTGCAAAACTCGGCGTGCATTTCTGGTTTAGGGAGATATGTAAACGATTACAGATGTGCTCAGTTTAGGGTCTTCCCACAAGAGGGGCTAAAAAGCTTCCCTTTTGCGCTGCCCTATAAAAAGACTCTCAGAGGCTACTTTTGGGTAATGTACCTCTTGGTGAGAGATCGTACGACTCTACAGACAGACTTTGAGTGGGGGTGTATCATTGTACTGAGAGAACCAGCATGGACTTTTCGACAATTGCCATCATGTGGGCCTTTCTGACCTAGCTGTTAGGAGGTGCTGGGAGCAGTGGTTTTATGGGGGCACACACACAAAGTGAACAGGCTCTGGATGGCCCAGACAAACTCCCAGTTGAGAGGATCGTTTGATCCACCGACAAGCACGAGCAGCTTCTACAGTTTTGTTATCCACCATCCAGACAAAGGGGGCACCTTCACTACACAATCTGGCCCAGCAGGTTGCCAGATTTATCACCAATCGAGCACCATCTGGGACACCAGTTTTGGCAACCCAAGAGTGTGCAGGATCTACAGGCTCAGCTGGAACATCTGTGGGCAAATATGTCGCAGATTCATGGTGAAAGGGATTAACAACGGCACTTTCATTCTTCCTTTATCACTCCTCAAGTTTCTTGTGCATTTAACCGCGCTGTCAGAGTAAAGGGATCCACCAGGCATGTTTTGGCTCAGCATGATATAAAAGATGTAAATTTTCCCTCCAATTAGGTACTCGAACAATCCTACAGGTACCAAAAAAACGTATCCTTGAATCTGCCACCCTAAATTTTGATCCTCAAAACCCTAGAATCCCTTGCTTTTCTTTACACAGAGAGAGAGAGAGAGAGACTCTGCAGTCCTGTGCGACTCTGATTGCAGCTTTCCCGTCATTCCGTGATAGCGTTGCTGCATATTTCTCCCACACTGCCAAGAACCACTGTCCTTTTGTGACTTCCCCCTCAGGGCGGATTAGCATTCTTTGGATTTCAGAGCCAACCGAAAATAAACACGCGCCCGCTGTCATCAACCCGATATCAGGTGTCGCCATTTCAAAAAGACGATGCTGATAATTGCTCGGGCCTCGAGGCGCCTGGTTACCTGAAGAAAACCCCAAGCACGCAAAACTGCGAAACGTCCCAAAATCCAGCCTCGCTCCATTATGCCTCCGTAACCTTGTTGTTTTTGCAGAATCTCAACAATTTTTCTGTAGATGCGCGATGACTCAGAGCCGCCGACAAATCCCATCAGCCGCGTCGCTCCCTCATCAGCGCTAACAAGTTTCCAGCATATGTCCCAATTACTCTTGCATAAGCTGCAATTTCTCTTCCCTCCGACCGCAGGAGAATAATTGTCTGCGCGTCGAGCAGAAGCCGCATTTACCTTCTGCCGTGCCCGATTCCGAGCTCGTAAATGCGCCCGCTGTATGTGAGTTATTTGTTCCTGTTCGGCATCCGCGACTAATAAGCGGCGCTATCTAAATGACAGCGCGTTTGTGCTTTTACGTTTGTTCGTTTTGGCGGACGCTTTCATCCAGTCAAGCTGAACTAGTGAACGTATAAAGCCATTTAGGATTAAGGGACATAAAAAGGAGTACGTTTTAATAGCTGCATGAACACCGAATTAATTTTACTCTGTGGATCGCTCGCGGCACGTTGCCATGTCTTACAAAAAAGCTGCGTCTGCCTACAATCTGGACTGTTTTGGGATTATCGGGCAGCAATACAGAACTGTGGATACAGTACTGGGTTTAAACAAAGCTCAGTTGGTATTAAGGGTCCAAAAGTGTGCCAAGAAAATACCCCCCCCACACACATACCATTACACCACCAGCAGCCTGAACCGCTGGTATAAGGCAGGATGGATATGTGCTTTCTTGGCAGAAATCGAGACTCATCAGACCAGGCGATGTTTTCCCCATCTTCTATCATCCAGTTTTGGTGAGAATGTGCAGATGAAGCCTAAGTTGTTTGTTCTTAGCTGACAGAAGGGGCAGCCAGTGTGGGCTTCTGCTCCTGTAGCCCATCTGCCTCAATGTTTAGAGATGTTCTTCTGGATATTTGAGCTCCTGTTACCTTTCTGTCAGCTCAAAAAGTCTGGCATCAACTTGGCATGTTCACCCAGAGAACTTCCCTCCCTGGATATTTTCTTTCTCGGTCCATTCTCTGTCAGTCCTGGAGGTGGCGCTGTGTATGAAAATCCCAGTAGATCAGCAGTTACTGACATACTCAGACCAAACAACCGTGCCACGTTCAGTGTCACTTAAATTACCTTCCTTTTCCATTCTGATGCTTGGTTAATCCCATACTGTCACAATCGCAGCTTGTTGTGAAATGCTTTGTGAAATCTCACACCATCGTATTCTACTATATTAGTAATGCGTTACGATTTCGACCTGATTTTCGGATCTTATTGTGGAATGTAAGGCTGTTGGCTTCCCCGAAAACTGGCCCTGTGCCTCTGTGTACATGGTTCTACCCACCAAAATAATAATAAACCACCTAAAATGATTTTCACACGTGACAGAAAGCAGAAATGACATTTGTTGCCAGGTCTGTCATGGTAGCCAGCATGAAGGAAAGCAAACACAAACAGTAGTGCAGGTGCTGGCTCAAAAACCCCAGTGTATTTTTACTTGGCTTCTATACGCAGTACCAAAAGTTTTTATACACACCGTCTTTATCTATTTTATTCAGCTTAAAGTTGAAGAAATCCTTGAGGCAAAAACAGTAAAACAAATTAACTCTATTCTTAATCATTTTCTTAAATGATTGCTCGTCATTTCTTACAGTAACTACATACTGATGTTCATCTTTGCTTAATTCAGGTTTTTTGCCATATTATTCATTATTAAAACACAAAAAAGAAAGATTTCATCCAAATCCAAGTATCCACAATACTTTGCCTCAACTTAAACATCAGGTGTCAAAAAGAGGAAAGAAGGTTTTGAGGATTTTTTTATTCAATAAAAAGTCTTTGTTTTGTCTCTGTATGGACACTACTTAAATATACAGCTCTGTACAAAAGTCTTAGGCCACCTTCACATTTGTTGTTTTAGCAATAGTATAATGACCTTACATAGAATCCGAGAACATCTCCAGTATTCCTGCAAGTTGGTTTTGTTGTTTTGTTTTTTAAACTGATCAAGTGGTCACTCTCGCACATTGTATTAGGTTGCCTGTTCTGGGCTTGTTTCCATAGGTCTGGATGCTTGTTTCTCATGCGAAATATGGCAACCCATTAAATTAAATGCAGCGCCTGTGAAATGGCTACCAAACACTTTTGGGGAGAAGCACAGTATATGCTTGAGGAAATGCAGAATGTGAATACTCTTCATCTTCTAGATGGTAGAAAACAAATGGAACGAAGACATTTGTAAGAAGCTCTTGGATAAAATGTAAAAACATCGTCACGTCACGTCCCTGAGAGATTATTGGCTGGTTGCAAAGTAATCCTTTAATTGAAATCTCGTCGCCTCGAATGCCACCCACGTCCTAAATGAAATGGCGACTCCCTCCAGAAGTGACCGGCGGGATTAAGCGGGTTGTTACCAGCACAAAGTGCTTTCCTTTCATTCTTCTAATAAAGGGCTTCTGTATCTCTGGGCAATTCCGTCCCTGACATTCACGTTCTCTGATCTTTAGCGACGCTCTCCACATCAAAACCCGACACATCTTTTGGCTTTTATGAGTCGTAAGTGCTTAGTTGGCCCCCAGAGGTGTGTTCGAGTTCGGCTTCAAAAGCACATCTGCGGCGAAACCTCGAACAGACGCAGAAGTGTCACGCTCTGCCAAAAAATAAAAAGGGACGCACGGAACCGAGACCAGATCGGGGATGGAAAGAAAGTTGAAAGAATTTATTTACATCATTAGCAAGTAATCTGATTAGAAGAAGCTGTCGTCTCTCGGGGGTTTTGAATTCTTTGACTGCAGGGGTGTGGGATAAAAACAGCGAGATCCTTTCAGCAAATGGGAGGAGAAGCTTTTAGAGAAGCTAAGGGGGAAGGAATGCTTTCAGCTCTCAGCCTGTCCCTCCGAGTCGCGGCTTAATTTCGCTCTTTTCCACCTGCCGGAGTGAGAGAGGAAAGAGAGCGCGCCGTCCAACTGGTGCTCGTTTCACTAAAAGCACTCTCGGGTCTTTCTTGGCAACGCTGCCTCTCAGATCTAATGAAGAAGACGGTCTGAGGAGGCCTGACCTTTAGAGAGCGCTCTTTCATCCGTCATCTCTCCTCTGTTTTTATGTTTCTCCAACTGTTTGCGCCCTCACCTTGTTTGCCTGTCAGTCATGTTTCTCAAGTGCGCTTTTCCGTCCGCGTCCTTCTGTTTGTGGGACGGACTAAAAGCATTCTTTATTCGCACAAAAGCCCGAAATAGGAGAGAGAGGCTTAAAAGGGCTTCGGTTCGTTTTGTGTGAAAACGATGAGGAAAATCTGACGGATGCTGATGGAAACTTTTTTTTTCCTGGCGACGTGTGTCAGGTCTGGTTCAAACACCACATGCCAGCGGTTGGATTCACGCCACTACACTGCCCCTAGGTGTGAGTTAATTAAGGTTTGCCCTGGACAGCGTGATGGATTTCGCCCTGTGCAGGGCTTCGACCTTATCTCATGGCTGAGAGAAGTCTCAGTGGCATTCCAGTCAGGAGGCTCGTTCATATGCTGTTGTGTAAACAAAGTAGGTCAGGTCGTACCTCTAGTGATGACCCAGTGGTAAAACTGCTGGACTTTGTACCGAAGGTTGGGGGTTTGAGTCAAGAACTCCCAAGCTGCCGCTGTTGGGCTCCTGAACGAGACCCTTAATTTCTTGGATTGTATTTTGTATCAGGTGTATCGGGTTTGAGTCCTGGGTCAGGTCCTTAGATATTTTTTTCCCAACCTTTTTTTTTTCCTTGGAGCCCCCCCTACGAGTACCTAAGAAAAGCTGCACACACCGACCAAAAAAGTTTAAGTGATTCATTTCAAATCTTAAAATTCATAAAGATTTGCTTTTTTCCTTTTCTCTTGGGTTCCTTTTAAAGCTTTTTTTTCCCCTCTTCCATTTTGGCTCCTTTTTATGTCATGTTATAAAGAGATTTTCCAGTGAGCAGTGAGTATGTTATTTTCATTTTTCTTAACATGTGCAAATTGGATTTTGACAAAGTCAGAACACCTCAGAGCAGACAAATCAAAATAGTTCTAGTTACCAGAACGTTGTTAGATCAAATCCCAGAGCTGTCTGGATTCCTCCATTGAGTGTGTTTATATTAATTAGTAGTGGAAGTACAAATACAAATATGTCTTTGTGAACAGGTCTCTAGTTGACATCAGTGGGCTGCTGATGGTTGTTAGTTCAGATCTCAGCACTGCCAACTTTTAAACAAGCACCCTAATTCTAATGTTACTCTAATGTTGCATAAATTGGTGGTAACTGAGCCGTAAATATCTACCCTGGTGAACAGACGGCTGTGAGTTTAAATCCGAAGATCTAATCCCAGGACTACCACATTTAGTCTTTAACGAACCCTCAGTGATCTTTATTGGTAAAATTAACATAAATTAGCTTTTTTTCCTTTTCTCTTGGGTTCCTTTTAAAGCCCCTTTTCCATTTTGGATCCTTTGTAAGTAATTTTATAAACAGATTTTCCAGTGAGTGTGTTATTTAAATTTTGCTTAACGTACAAATTGTAATTTGACAAACTCAGAACACCTCAGAGCAGACAAAACCCCTTGTTTAGCACCGCCCTGAGGGGGACATGGACCCCAGATTGGGACCTGTGGCCCTAGATGGCATACCAGTCCATCTCAGGGTCGGCAGGAGCCCCTGTTGCAGTGCACTCAATCTTGTCTGCGTGTGACGCCCGATCTGGTCAGAAGGCACCACTAGAAGTCGAACCTGGGTTCCCAACGTTGGACAACACACCGATCCCCCTTTAGAGACTTCCCCTCATTTTTATTTGAGATTCTCTCAGCCAAATTTTTCCGTTCGTTGTCTAGATCTGATTATTTCCCATAATTCCTCGTGTCGCTTTCCTGCTGCGCCTCTGTTTGGAGATCGCAGACAGCTCGCGCCTCCTCCAATTCGACCGCGTTGTGATTTATCACTGCTAA
The DNA here is from genome assembly GCA_025084515.1 of Ancistrus triradiatus. Taxonomy (NCBI): domain Eukaryota; kingdom Metazoa; phylum Chordata; class Actinopteri; order Siluriformes; family Loricariidae; genus Ancistrus; species Ancistrus triradiatus. The sequence continues at coordinate 545,167 of JAJAGP010000012.1, read as the reverse complement.
TGGTGCACACATGCTCACCCTGGCAATTACGTTAGAACCTCATCAGTTCTATTCCTGGCGCTGAGGAGCGACGGCATTTCGGGCTCTTTTGTTTTCGCCGGCGTCCGCGTGGCACGACGAGGGTTGGCGCTGATTGGCCGTGCGTCGTCGTCTAAGCTCTGATAATT
>JAJAGP010000012.1:385000-540000 GCA_025084515.1 Ancistrus triradiatus | reverse complement strand
GTCACTACCAGCAGCGTTAACGCAAAAACTCGGTGTTTGGTGCCCTGAGTGAGTTATCAGGCTTTGTAACTTCTTTATCACATAATATTGTGGTTCAGCACTGCTAAAGCTGAAGAAAAGTTACCTTACTAGATAACGAGTGACGTTTCTTAACATAAACGAGACATTCTTCAACCAATCAATCAATCCACCTTTAATTTCACTCCAATATTAACCATTGACCTTGATTTTCAGTGCAGCTGAGCATTTACAATGTGAAGAAATTAAAAAGAAATTAAAATTGAATATGTGGTTAAACTGAAAAAAGATTATGTAAACAGACTGGTAATAAAACAAAATAAGATGACACAAGACAAATGGGGAAAAAGGATTAATTGAGGCCAATTAAGATTTAATTAAGAAAGGGAACAATGAAATGAAACCAAGAAAAGCAAGCAATTAATAAGATTTCAACAGAATACATTTTATAAAAATATTTAAATAAATCCCATGACTACGAAAGTGAATGAATGAATGAGAAAACAACATAAAATGGAAAAGCTAAAAATGTTCATATAAGCCAACTGTAAGAGAATCAAAAATGAAGTTAGAATAACCTATTATATGTTAGTTAAAGTAAATTGGCACCCTGTCTAGTGTTGTTCCTGCCTTGTGCCCTGTGCTGCCGGCTACGCACTGGCTTTCTCGGGACCCTGACCAGGTTTAAGTGCATCAAAAATGAATGAACGAAAGAATGAAGACTTTAAAACAGCCAACGAAATGATCATCTAATCTAAGCTTAATCCATCCTTCCATCCATACATCTATCCATCTGCCAATCTAGAAGGTCCAGGGTACGAGCCACAGCACCCCAACCCAAGCTGCCCCCGTTGGACCCTAAGTGTAGCTCTTTAAGTCTTTGGTTCTGACACATTTTGTACTGAAACTGGAGTCTTTACTATTGAGACAAAACCTTTTCATACTGGAACCTGTGGTACTGGAACTGGTACTGGTTTGCAGCAGGTCCTGGTCTGGCCGTCGTCTGATCATCTGACCACATGATGTTCTGGGTCCCAAAGTCAGTTTTTGGTTTAGCCAGCACAGAAGAATTCCTTCCACTCCCGTTTGCTGGACATTCCTTATTGATTTCACATTTTGTAATATTAAACTAATTAGACTTCTCAAAAGAAGCACACATGAGCAGGTTTGTGGCTTTTACACTCAGAAAAGGTAAATGGCAAATTCTTTCTGCTTTCTTGACCGCTTGGCCTTTTGAAATTTTCTCAATGGCTGTAAATGTCATCAGTGTAATTATGCAATTATCATTCTTGGAGACATTTAAATTTATTTAGAGCTGCGAGCCTTTCAGGTTTGGCCTTGAGAAGGGAATTTGCCTCCTGCAGTCATAGAAATTCAATCAGTTTCTCATTTTAACGGCTTTAGTTCATACAGGTATTTTGGATTTCTGCAAAAGTTCTCAGACCTTACAAAACTCTTGTGGGTCATTTAGAGGAGTGTCAAAACTTTTGCACTTTCTAAATACATACATTAAATATGTGCAGATGCACATAATATTTGGCATTAGAACTGCAACTGTCCTTTACCAGTATCGGCACCGGTACTTTAGGTACCGAAATAGAAATTTTGTTCTTGTAACGAAACACTTTGCGGTGAAACTGGAGCTGTTGATATTAAAACAAGGCTCCAAGTGGGAGCACTGGTACTGGAATTAAAATAATGATGTAACTAGAAGTGAGAGCGAGGTAGGTTCCATACCGGAACTGAAACCCTTAGCAATGGAACAGCAGTTTTTGAAACTAGAACTTTGTTGCCTTAATCAGAATCTTGCGTACTGAAACTGGCACTTTTTTCCTGGTATGGAGCCTTTAAAGTTAATACAAGGACTTTTAGAACCAGAACATTAAACAATATTAAAACAAGGACATTTAGACCGTTGCTGCTGGAATCAGAACCTTTACTACTGAAGTGGTTCCTTTCTGCAATGACTGGAACAGGCAAATTATGTACTGGAACTAGAAAGTTTGGTACCTGAACTGGAATGCTTCGTAGTGAAACTGGAGCCTTTGATACTAAAACAAGGACCTTTGGTACTGGAACTGAAATACTGAGGGATGTAACTGTAAACGAGAAACAAGTACCTTCTCTACTGGAACTGAAACCTTTGGTACCGGAATCTTGTGTACTGAAACTTTTTTACTAAACTAAAGCCTTTAATATTAAAACAAAGTCCTTTAGAACCAGAACTGGGACCACTGCTTTTGAAGTGGTGCCTTTGTAAAGGAACTTTAGCTAGTATCTTTGGTGCTGGACCTGAAAACACTGGTGCTGGAACAGGACTATTTCTTGGTGCAACTGGAACCGTTTTTGGTATTGGAACTGCAACCATTGGTACTGGTACTTCAGGTACCTGAATAGGAATGTGGAATTATTTGTAGTGGAACTGGAGCATTTGACACTTAAACAAGGTCCTTTGGAACTGGAACTGGAACTGTTCTGTAGTTGAATTGAAATTCTGAGTGATATGAAGTGGAAATGAGAACCAGGTATCATCTCTACTGGAACTGGAATCCTTAGCAGTGGAATGTTTCCAGTTTTTGATATTGAGTTGTATCTTCAGTACCTCTGAAATAAGAACTGGAAAAGGGTACTGGAAGTGGAGTTTTTGGTTCAGGAACTTGAACTGTCTTTGTTGTCTGGTACTTAAACTGCAGCTCTAGCTATTGGAAGCTATTGGACTGCAATTGAAAAGAAGCTTTGCTACTTTGACAGTTGGTGTTGGAATGGGAAGTCTGATTTTGGTACGGAAACTGGCATCTTTGGTACTGGAACTGGTGGCTTTGTAACTGAAACTGGTGGCCAATGAAAATCGGTCCAGTTTAATGGCACCAAAAGCTGCAAGACTTTAGCGAAACAAACAGAAAATAGATCACATTTTCAGAACCTCATGTTGAGACATTGCAGCTTAGCCTTTTAAGAACCGTCCTCTGTTGTTGTTGTTGTTGTTGTTGTCCTGCGAACGTTTTGTGAGTCCGGTTCTAGATTTGAGGTCATGTTGACTCCGACTCGAGTCTCAAAGGTCACTCAGAGACGTTCCGTCAGCCAATTACAATGATGGAACGACCATTACGGTGGCAGCGGGATATCAGCGGAGGCACATGGTGAGGGCGAGATAACAAGGGCTCATAGGAATCCGAGGACGCAGGAGCAAACTGGGGTGTTAAACGATACAGATACAGGCTTGGGCGAAGGTTTTGGCACCCCTGAAACGTGCTCTAAGGTCTGCAGTGTGCTAAAGACTTCCAGACTATTTTTTAAGCTCTCAGGACGTGGTAGATGTAAGTATTAGCGCAGCGCATACATACTGCAGCAGTGAGTAAGGGGACCAGGCTCCAGGTCCTGTCATTCTATTATTTATTGACGCCGCTGCGTTGAAATACGGGTGCGATGCAGGTCAGTGGAGACACACCGAGAAACACCGTGTCCTCACATCCATCTTCCCTCAGGGAGCAACAGGTCGCAGCATGCATTCTGATTCATCCGTCCTGCGGAGAGATGCTGATGTCATGTATTCTTTATCTGCTCTGACACAACACCCTGCAGGTTTTGCGTCCGTTTGGACCATCTGCACGGTTTATGTCAACAGACACACACACACACACACACACACACACACACACACACACACACACACACACATGCACACACCATGGCGCCCACTGATGCCAGTGTGGAGCTTTTATGTCGGGGTACATTGAAAAATTTGATTTCTTCACCTGATGTGCATGTATTAATAGCATGTATGGAAAGTTTCACAGAGTTTTTCTTTTCAAATGCATGACTTATTTCGTGCAGGTGTATTTCCACTCTTACTTCATCACTAGTCACGGCAAACCAAACTCTAACCCTACTCTTAGCTAAAATCAATGTGTTTGTGCCTCCTCGCTGTCTCTCAGAGCCCTCTCTTGATCCGTTTCAGGTGGAGCATGGCTTTAAAGCGGTGCACATTCAGGGGGTGGAGCTAGTGCACATGGGTCAGCAGTCGATGGGTCATTACCCCGTTCACTTCCACATGAACGGAGACGTGGACAAATTAGGAGGCTACGACCCGCCCACCTACGTGAAGGAGCTGTCCATCCATCAGAGTTTCTCCCGCTGTGTGACCGTGCACGGGTCCAACGGCCTGCTGGTGAGCGCTACATGTACCGCATCAAGGGCGATAACGTCTTATTTTGGTGCTGCCTCACATCCAGAGGTTGGGAGAGTTCATCGTGTACCGTCTCCGTTCCGAATAACAGCTTGATTTATTGCAACATCACGCTGCAGCTGTTACCCTGCAGCTAATCAGCCAAACGACACACTCCACGCACTCACACACCCACCCATGTGCCCTCGTACCAACCTGTTAAACTAAAACCTCCATCAGTCAAAATGGTAAATCAAATCAGAGCTGCAGCACAAATCAGGTGTTCATCTCAAACCAGGGTTCATCACAAAACGGGATTTATCTCAAACCAGGGTTAATTTTAAATCAGCGCATCTAAAACCGGGACTCATGCCAAACCAGGTATTCATCTCAAACCTGGCATCATGACAAAACAAGATTATCTTAAGCCAGGGTTCATCTTAAACCAAGACAGACCTTAAACCAGGATCCATCTCAAACCAGGGTCCATCTTAGACAAAGGTTCATCTCAAACCAGGGCTTTTCCAGAGACTAACATGGAGATCTTTTTCTGTGGTGCAGGTGAAGGACGTGGTGGGTTATGACGCTCTGGGTCACTGTTTCTTCACTGAGGATGGTCCAGAGGAGAGGAACACGTTCGAGCACTGCCTCGGCCTGATGATCAAGGCTGGAACGCTGCTCCCTTCAGACCGAGACAGCAGGATGTGTCGAGACATCACGGACGGTGCCTTCCCAGGTTACATCGCCAAACCACGGCAGGACTGCAGGTGAGTCCCGAATCGTTTTGGCACCAACTTTCAGTATGTGTCCAGCTCTCAGCGTTCTGTCCTGCTCCATTTTCAGCCAGTTTAGTCCGGTCCTGACTTTCTGCCTCGCCCGGGGCCTGAGGTTTGACAGAAACAAACTGTAAAACTTAACAAACCATTTAATCTGGTCCATCAGACTTCATGAGTTATTCCATAATGCTGAGGTATTACCCTAATCAAACGTGGCGGTCCCCTTGCAGTAGATCTTCGCTCCTCTTCACTCCGGCGTAATTATTTTTTTATCCGTAAATATACTCAGGGCCGCCAGTTTTTGGGCCTCGGTTAATCTTATTTAATTAAAATCATCAGATCAGAGCAGAACGAAGGACCCACTGAACTCCAGAGGTCTCGCTGCCACTTCATTTTCCTCTCACATCCTCTGACTGAGAAAAAAAGATCATTTTGAGGACCTCAATCCTGATTTCAGGCAAGAGGCTGCACGATTCGTTATGATTTATTCATCGTATCATTTTCTTCCTGAATTCATTAATCATAATCGGGTCGTTTAGAGGACTGGATGCAGAATTTCAGGGATGTTTTCTGATTTCGTGAAGCAGTATGGCCAGTCCTAAAGCAGATACTGTTCATTACTGCGGTCATAGTTGTTTATAAATCCAGACTGAACACACAGTGGCCTGTTTCTACTAGATATCACTGCAGGATTAAAGCATCTTCATGAGCTATATAGCAGGTTAACTTAAGCTCATATCAGGGTTTGCAGATCACAGACGATCTATACCCAGACGCCGCTTTGGCCGCTGGATTGTGCGCCAATGTTGTTGCCATATTGGTCCAGGCAACTTCTCATAATTCTCTATAGACTGTATTGGAAAAAACCTGCCTGATTCTACTAATGAATAATAATAATATAATAAAACAATAATAGTAATAGATTAGTACATAGTATAAATAGTAATAGTTGTATAATATAGTATTCACTATATTACATACTGTATGATACTACTATTATACTTCTTCTTCTTCTTCTTCTTCTTCTTCTTCTTCTTCTTTCGGCTTCTCCCTTTATCAGGGGTCACCACAGCGAGTTAAACGTTTCCACCTCACCCTGTCCTCCACGTCCTCTACACTCACCCCAACTCCCTGCATTCCCTCCTCTTCGTCTTCGGCAAACAGTAGTCCAATTTCCGCTGGTACCCTGTTTGCTATCAGTACCAGTGCCGGTTGTTGTTAACCCGGGCTGCGACCGATCCGGTATGGTGAAATTATTATGAACTCGCATACTTTATTTGGCAAATATTTTACACCGGATGCCCTTCCTGACGCAACCATTTATCCGGGCTTGGGACCGGCACTAGAAATACCCTGCCTGAGCAATCTAGCGGCTGGTTTATGATACTATTATACTACATAAACTTTATTTACTCTTCTTAAATCTATTACTTCATTAATTATATTATTTATTAAACTACATCTTCTTGCATTTATACTCTAATGATGTGATGTACTGTACTGTATATTACCTCTGAGTTTATCTGAATCATTTCACTATTATAACTTCTTCGTTCAGTTGTATCTGTTTACAAGCCAGTCTTGCCTGGCCCAACATGGCGGACGCGCTGACATAACGCAGCGGCCGATGCGGCGTCTAGATATAATATGTCTATGTTGCAGACGATAGCTGTGCTAGCTGTGTGCAGGAATGACACATGCACAATTTTAATGCACAAACAGCTCGTTCTGATTATAGACTTGACATTGTTCATGTAAGTGCTATTCAGATTTGGGTCGACTTCACACACCTGTAATTTGAAGCGAGAGGTTCAGGTGCACTTTAGCGTTCTGCCTGTTAGCCTTCAAGGGTGAGGATGAGAAAGTTGATGAATCATTCTGCGTGTTGGCAACACATTGATCAGAATGACACAAGCCCTGCAGCGCGGATTACTGTCGCTGTGCGTGTGTGTGTGTGTGTGTGTGTGAGAGAGTACGTGTGCGAAGATAGATAAACAGTTTTCAATTTCCGAGTCAGAGCTGTGGTTCTGGTGGTGCGGAGGCGAGCGGGAGCAGGCACGGCTCTGTAATTAGTCTGACGACGTTCTCGCGCTGGCACACAAAAGCCAGAACTTAATGTCACCCGTGTCAAGGCATGTGATTACTCTAAATACAGACATGCTTCAAACTAGTGCCTGTTTTCCCACTGAGGTCGTGTTTGTGTTTGTGTTTGTGTATCTATCCTCTGGGTTGTAACAGAAGTCCGGTCTCGACATGTCCGGACGGTGAATTATATAACACACGGGATTCCAGTTTATCAGGTACAGCTATCGCTAATACACCCGTAGAGACTGTAGGGGAGAGACGGAGTGTTATCATTTGGTCAGTAGATTGTCGGTGGCGTTTTGCTGCCACACAGAATAAAAAATAAATAAAAACGTATGTCATTATTATGAGAAAATACCCAGCTGATTGTTAACCTGATTGTTTTTGCAGTGGAGTGGTTGATTTGAATTAATACAATTCTACGTTATGCTTAAGTCGCAGTGAAATCTTAATGTCTCTGAACAGCACGGATGGTATTTTCAGAAGGATTCTCAAATCTCAGCGTTTACACAGAGTAATAACCAGTCGAACCTCTTAGACACTGCGTTAATTCCTAACTGAGCCTCTTGAACAGCACCGGTGTTGCCAGATCTGACGAAAGAAAACAACCAATAAAACAACAACCAAGTCTATGGAAGTATATATTAACTGCATTTCATATGCAACTATTTAAAAACTACTTAAGTAATTTTACATTTTCCTTTTAACTCTAAAGACATTGAACCAATTTTTCCAACAATTAATAAGGCTTGAATAAAAGAAAATGAAAGTAAAGACGTTGCCCATAACTATCTGCTCACACACTCTAATATTTTGTTGAACTGCCTTTAGCTTTGATCACAGCTTCATCTCCACAAGCTTCTGCAACGTCACAACATTGATTTCTGTCTAAAGCTGCATTCCTCCCCCTCCCACAAGATCTTGTATTGATGATGGGAGATTTGTTCCACTTCTCAAAGTCTTCTCCAGCACATCCCAAAGATTCTCAGTTGGGTTCAGCTCTGGACTCTGTGGTGGCCAATCCATGTGTGAAAATGATGCCTCATGCTCCCTGATCCACTCTTTCACAATCTGACCCTTCTGAAAGAGATGAACATCTTTTCCACGACCACAGGATGTGTCTTTTGACATGGTTGTTTAACAAATGAGAAACTGCTCACTGCATCAGTTAGGGTTCAGTAACTTGTTGCCAGCTGAAACATAATCACCCATGCAGTAATTATCTGATGGGAGGCTCTTTATTAAACTATTTAGCTATTTGCTTAGTTAAATCCAGGTGGTGACCTTTTTTTGGCCGGGCAGTGTGTATCTTGAGGGGCCATCCAGATGAATGCCAGGATTCATTGCCCACCACAGAGCATCACTCTCTTATGGCCTTTTCACACCGAGATTTTTATGCAAGAAAAACATTCAATTTTTAACGTAGTGTTACCTTCAACACCAGGTCCCATGTGTTTTTTTTGTCTAAAAACTTTGTTTTTGATTTTTTAAATTTCACTTCTTTTTATGTATCATGGAGATTTCGCTGTCTTTTTCACATCGTCAACAAAGACACGAGTGAAGATGAGAGCAGGAATCTCTAGTTTGTGTTTCTTACCTTAGATAAATAATCAAACGCTTCCATCCAGTCCATGTGAGCTTTATCTCCATCATTCTCCAGCCTTTCAGTTCTATTCCACCAGATCGTTTCTTTCATAGCCATGTTTTTTGAGGCAGCCTGTTGCTTGCTTGTCCTATAAGCTACTGATGAGCTGTTCTGCCCAGCAACCGAGCTCTGATTGGTCAGCCTGATTCTAATGCATCCGAACAACGGACTCGGAAAATTGGACTCGGTGTGAAAAGGCCCTTAATCTTATTCACTTCACCTTTTAGTGTTTGTAAAGTTGTGACTGATTGGTACATCTCTGCTTCTCAGTGCCACCTCCACCTTCTGGATTGCCAACCCTAACAATAACCTGATCGACTGTGCGGCTGCAGGTTCAGAGGTGGGTGACGTTACACCGAAATTGACTGATGATCCAGCTTGGTGTGAGATGTGATTTTGTGAAAGTTTGGGAAACACTGTGTTTGTCATAACAGAAAATGAGGACAAAACAGATCGGTGGTGTTTGTAGTCGGAACATTTCATTACCCACTGCTGTGTTTGTTCCCTCTCGCTGCCTTAGATATCATTATGCTGCAACATTAGAGTCGGCCTCACGTGTCTCTGGGCTGAACACATGCTGTGTGTGTGTGTGTGTGTGTGTGTGTGTGTGTGTGTGTGTGTGTGTGTGTTTCCCCAGGAGACGGGGTTCTGGTTTATTTTCCACCACATCCCCACTGGTCCATCAGAGGGAATGTACTCACCCGGGAAGACCGAACACACTCCGATGGGACGATTTATCAACAACCGGGCTCACTCCAACTATAGGGTGTGTGTGTGTGTGTGTGTGTGTGTGTGTGTGTAATACACCTGATCATCTCTCAAACACACCTCAAACACCCCTGAACCTCTCAAACACCCCTGAACCTCTCAAACACGCCTGAACCTCTCAAACACGCCTGAACCTCTCAAACACACCTGAACCTCTCAAACACCTCAAACACCCCTGAACTTCTCAAACACCCCTGAACCTCTCAAACACACCTGAACCTCTCAAACACCTCAAACACCCCTGAACCTCTCAAACACCCCTGAACCTCTCAAACACCTCAAACACGCCTGAACCTCCAAAACACGCCTGAACCTCTCAAACACACCTGAACCTCTCAAATACCTTAAACACGCCTGAACCTCTCAAACACACCTGAACCTCTCAAACACACCTGAACCTCTCAAATACCTTAAACACACCTGAACTTCTCAAACACCCCTGAACCTCTCAAACACACCTGAACCTCTCAAACACCTCAAACACGCCTGAACCTCTCAAACACCCCTGAACCTCTCAAACACCTCAAACACGCCTGAACCTCCCAAACACACCTGAACCTCTCAAACACACCTGAACCTCTCAAACACACCTGAACCTCTCAAACATCTTAAACACGCCTGAACCTCTCAAACACACCTGAACCTCAAACTCTTAAACACACCTCCCCTTTCCTCTCGCTTCCCATTCTGCCACCCCCCTCCCCCTCCCCCCCCTCCCACTTGGCTGGCTCAGTCCCGCTCGGTGCCTCGTCCCCTTGTTCTGACCTCTCCAAACAAACCTGAACCTCTCAAACACCAACGAACCTCCTTAAACCCACAACTGAACCTCTAAACATCCCCTGAACCTCTCAAACACAACCTGAACATCTCACAAAAGCCTGTGAACCTCCAAACACGCCTGAACCTAGGTCAAACACACCTGAAACCCTCAAACACACCTGAAACCTCTCCAATACCTCAAACACACCTGAAACTCTAAAACACACATGAACCTATCAAACACCTCAAACACCCCTGAAACCTCTAAAACACCCCTGAACCATCAAACCACACCTGAACTCTTCAAACAACCTGAACCTCTCAAACCACCTCAAAACACGCCTGAACCTCTCAAACAGCATGAAATCTCTTCTTAACCAACCTGAAACTCCAAACCACCTTCCAAAACACGCCGAACCTTCTAAAACACACATGAAACCTATCACAAACACCTAAACACGCCTGAACCCTCAAACACGCCTGACACTCTCAAAACACCTGCACCTCTCAAATACCTTAAACACACCTGAACTCTCTTCACAAACACCTCAAACACGCCGAACATCTCAAACACGCCTGAACCTCTGTCACAAACACACCTGTGAACCCTCAAATACCTTAAAACACACCCCCCCCGAACCTCTCAACACACTGACACTTCAAATCAAACCCTGAACCTCTCAAATGGTACCTAAACACAAACTGGAACCTCTCAAACCACAATGAGCTCTCAACACACACCTTGAACCTCTCCAAACATCTTAAAACAACAACCTGAAAACCTCTCAAACCCACCTGAACCTCGCAAACACCTCTTTAAACACACCTGAACCCTATCAAACACCAACATGAACATATCAAAAACGCCTGACCTCTTCAAACACCCTGAACCTCTTCAAACACCTCAAAAAACACGCCTGATGAAACTCTAAACAACCCTGAACCTCTCAAAAACACATCCAAAACACGCATGAAAACATCTCAAACACGCTTGCTGAACCTCGCAAACACACCTGAACTCTATCAAATACCTTAAACACACCTGAACCTCTCAAACACCTCAAACACGCCCTGAACCTCCTAAACACGCCTGAACCTCAAAACACACCTGAACCTATCAAAATAACTTAAACACACATGAACCTCTCATACCACACTGAAGCCTCTTCAAACACACCTGAACCTCTTCAAATACCCTTAAAACACAACTGAACTCACAAACACACTGAGGCCTATCAAACAATCCCTGAACCTCTCAAAACATCTTAAAACAAACCTGAACCTCTCAAACCACACCTGAAACCCTCTTCAAACACCTAAACACACATGTGAACCTCTCAAACACGCCCTGAACCCTCAAAACACACCTGAACCTCTCAAATACCTCAAAACACACCTGAAACCTCTCAAAACCACCTTGAACCTCTCACATACCTTAAAACACGACTGAACCTGTGTCTCAAACACCACCTGAACCTCTCAAACACACCTGAACCTTTCAATACCCTTCTTAAACACCCCTGAAACCCTCTCAAACCACACCTGAACCTCTCAAAATACTCAAAACACACCTGAAACCTTTCTAAACACCACATGAACCTCTAAAACCAACCTGAACCTCTCAAACACCTCCTTAAACACCCTGTGAACCTCTCAAAAAACACCAACTGAACCTCTCAAAAACCTTAAACACACTTGAACCTCTCAAACCACACCGAACCTCTTAAACACACCTGAACCTTCTTAAACACTTAAACACACCTGAACATTCAAACCCCACCTTGAAACCTCTCAAACACACTGAACCACCTTACAAAACACACATGAAGTACCTCTCAAAACACCCTGAACCTCTTCAAAACCTTAAACACACCTGAACATCTCAAAACACACCTGAACCTCTTAAACCCACCGGAACCTCTTAAACACCTTAAACACTACCTGAAACCTCTCAAAAACACACCGAACCTCTTAACACAACCTGAACCTCCAAAACACAACCTGAACCTCTCAAAACACCTTAACACACCTGTGAACTCTCAAAACACCATGAACCTCTAAACAACCTGAAACCTCTCAAACATCTAAACACACCATGAACCTTTTAAAACGACACTTCTTAACACCACAATGAACCTCTCAAAAACCACATCTGAACCTCTTCAAACACTTAAACACAACCTGACCTCTCTTAAACACACCTGAAAACCTCTCAAAACACCTAGACACACCCTGAACCCTCAAACCACCTGAACCTCTCAACACACCGTAAACCAAACATGTACCTCTTCAAAAACAACACCTGAACCTCTTAAACCACAATGATGAAGTTCAAAACACACCTGAACATATTCTTTTCCTCTTAAAACCCACCTGAACCTCTCAAACACACCGGAACTCTGAAACTGAACACACACCTGAACATCTCAAACACACATGAACCTCTTAAAAAACCTTCTTAAACCAACCTGAAACCTCTTAAACCAAACCTGAACCTCCGCAAACACAACCTCTGAACCTCTCAAACCACACCTGAACCTCTCAAACACCTTTAAACACACCTGAACCTCTCAAACACACCTGACCTCTCAAAACACACTGAAAACCTCTTAAACACACCTGAAACTCTTCAAACACACCTGAACCTCTCAAACACCTTAAACACACCTGAACCTCTTAAACACACCTGAACCTCTCAAACACCTTAAACACACCTGAACCTCTCAAACACACCTGAACCTCTTAAACACACATGAACCTCTCAAACACACCTGAACCTCTCAAACACACCTGAACCTCTCAAACACGCCTGAACCTCTCAAACACACCTGAACTTCTTAAACACACCTGAACCTCTCAAACACCTTAAACACACCTGAACCTCTCAAACACACCTGAACCTCTTAAACACATCTGAACCTCTCAAACACCTTAAACACACCTGAACCTCTCAAACACACCTGAACCTCTTAAACACCTTAAACACACCTGTACCTCTCAAACACACCTGAACCTCTTAAACACACATGAACCTCTCAAACACACCTGAACCTCTCAAACACACCTGAACCTCTTAAACACACATGAACCTCTCAAACACACCTGAACCTCTTAAACACACCTGAACCTCTCAAACACACCTGAACCTCTCAAACACACCTGAACCTCTCAAACACACCTGAACCTCTCAAACACCTTAAACACACCTGAACCTCTCAAATACACCTGAACCTCTTAAACACACCTGTACCTCTCAAACACACCTGAATCATATATATAGAGACTCCTTTTAAATGGAGGCAGCAGCAGCTCAGTGGTTTTGATTGAATTTTCCTTGTAAGCTCTGCAGTATAAAAGCATTTACAAAACCATCAAATGAACACAGAATGGAATTTCAGAATCACAGTCAGTGAATTAAAGCCTTTGGCATTGGTGTGGTCGCCCAGGACAACCTGATGAAGAGATGCTCTTGATCTTTTTCCTCATTAAATTTGAACACGAGCCGTAGTTTAGCGTTGCACATGATAATCAGGCGACCTTGAGGATCAGTAAGAGATGAGGAAACGTGGACGGCCTCTTTAAAAACCTCCTCGAGAGAGGATCTTTTTTGTGACGTGTGTTTCTGTGCTTTTCCGCAGGCGGGGATGATCCTTGACAACGGAGTGAAAACCACGGAAGCTAATGCCAAGGACAAGAGACCCTTCCTCTCGCTGATAGGGGCGAGGTGAGACAGCCACCTCTCACACGCCGACCTGTTATGATCATGTTTAGCAATAATTTGAAGAAATGAAATGAGCTGCCCTTGGAAATGTAGTCAATCAGACCAAGGGAAGGTCAGATTTGGAAGGTTGTTGATTTAGTTCTGAACAAAAGCTGTGATAGTCAGGTTGGTAGCTCGTAATGAAAGCATATTGTTCAATCCAGAATATCAGCAAACATGACACTGGGGTGTCCACAGACTTTTGCACATGATTTTTGTAGAACAGTTAAACAGAAGGAGCAGTCTATTAAAAGTATAAAGACTCGAACACTATGTCTGTGCTAAGGTACGGCCCTCATCAGGACTCAGACCCCTTCAAACCCAGAGTCCCCGCCCACATCCACCACTTTGTGGCCTATAAGAACCAGGACCACGGGGCGTGGCTCAGAGGAGGAGACGTCTGGCTCGACGACTGCCAGTAAGTACGAACAAAGATGATTAAAATGTGCATGCAGATCTAAGTTTGTGCCTACAGAGCTTCTTTTATTTGAACAGGTGCGCTCAAACTTTTGCATCAGTCATTTATATTACACCGTACAGATTGTCAAACAGCTGTTTAAATAAAGCAAAAAAAAAATCTAATTAAAAAGTAAGCGGGGGAAAAACATTGAATACATTTTGTATGATTTCACTGATTTATTATTATTATTAGTAGTAGTAGTAGTATTATTATGTTTATTTTTATTAATTGTTTATTATTGTCATTATTGTTGTTGCCATATTGATATTATTACTACTATTATTATTATTATCATTATTATCATTATTATTATTATTTATAACTGCTATTATTGTTGTTATCTTTTTATTTTTATTGTGATTATAATTGTTTATTTTATTTTGTTTTTATTAATTCTCTTATTATTGTTGTTATTATTATTGTTGTTATTTTTATTTTTTATTAATTATTCAAATATTATTATAGTTATCCTTATTGTTACTTTTTATTATGCTTATTTTTATTATGATTGTTATGATGATGATTATTATTATTAATGCTATTATTGTTCTTCCTATGTTGATATTATTACTATTATTATTTGTGTTATCGTTATCATTTTTATATTTTAATATTATATATTTGTATTATTATTATTATTATATATATTATTAAATATAATATATATTTTTATCTTTATTATTGCTATTTCTTTTTATAGTTATGATTATTTTATGACTTTTTTATTATGATTATAATTATAGTAGTTTTATTATTTATGATTGTTGTTATTTATTATTATTATTATTATTATTGTTATTATTATTTAATTTTTATCATTGCTTACTATTATTATGATTACGATGATGATGATGATGATGATGATTATTACATATTTTATTATCATTATTATTGTAATAACTCTTATCAGTCTGAAATTGGCTGGTTTGCTATAATTGGAAAAAACTCATGTTTATTTATTATGAGATTGCTGAGCACGGGGCCGCGCTTGACTCGCCGTGTCTTTTATTGTCCGCAGGTTTGCTGATAATGGGATCGGCCTGACCCTTGCCAGGTAGGTCTGCCGCTAATCGCTCGTTTTTGCCTGCTCTCGCACATTTTGCCGAGGTGATAAAATGGATGCTTTCATGTTTGCTGAATGCGGACTAGGCCTCCGCGCTGGGGCTGTAATTGGAAAACGCCATATATGGACGCTTGGCTGGATGCTTTGGGGAAATCGGGGCCTTTGAGAGGCTGCGAAAGTAATTCAGCCCTGTGAAGCTGGCAGATCGGGGACCTGATGAGCGAGCGCGGCGGGGGCTGGCTTCATTTAGCCGAGTGTCTCTCACACTGTGTGTGTGTGTGTGTGTGTGTGTGCAGTGGAGGAACCTTCCCAGATGACGACGGCTCCAGGCAGGAGGTGAAGAACTCGCTGTTTGTGGGTGAAAGCGAGAACAGAGGGATGCCCGTCCTTGACAGTCGTACCTCGGGGCCCAGCGGGTTGGACCACAGCAGCCGGACCCTCCCCAGAGGAGTGTAAGGACCCACAGTCCCTACAGTCCTGTTAGCCTTAAGCAAAATTTAGGCACCTCTCATGATATTTTTGAATGATGATCCTTTTTTAATATCATACCAGTCGGTGATGCCAGTGCATGGTCTGTGTTTTGTCCTGCAGGGACTTCCCCATCAGAGGCATGCAGATTTACGACGGTCCCATCAACGTCCAGAACTGCACCTTCCGTAAATACGTGGCTCTGGATGGACGGCACACGAGCGCTTTCGGGTTCCGCCTGAACAACTCGTGGCAGAGCTGCCCCAACAACAATGTCACGGATATCACATTCGATGACGTTCCGGTAAGAGGTTCACATCGTATTGCTTTTGTATCGTACCGGAAACTGCATATCAAGATGTGCATGGTATTAGATTTCCTCAGTTTGTTTGAGTGTACAAGCCTGTATACACTACAGGCAAGTGCAATTCCACTGCTTTACCGCCAGAGGGCAGTCACGCAATGAAATAATCCCAATGATAACTGCAATTCCACTGTTTCACCACCAGAGGTCACCAAAAGGTCATCAATCATTTTAGGAAAACAAATATCCACTTAGTAGTTATTCATCTGTACTTTAGATTTGCAGGTATTCTTTGCATTTTTTATTATTTTTCTCATCAGCATTAATGCTCTGACTGCTGATCTTCATGTTCCAGATCACGTCCCGAGTGTTTTTCGGAGAGCCCGGCCCCTGGTTCAACCAGATGCAGATGGATGGAGATAAAACCACCATCTTCCATGACGTGGACGGCTCGGTCAGCGAGTACCCCGGCGCCTTCCTGGTGAAAGATGACAACTGGCTCCTGCGGCACCCAGACTGCATCGACGTGCCGGACTGGAGGGCTGCCATCTGCAGTGGGCGCTATGCCCAGGTACAAGAGGAACTTTGTTGTGCCAGTCAGGAAGGGTCAGGGCCAAACCTTAACCTCGTTCCTGCACTTGCAGGATGTCTTAGTTATGTTCTTGCTTATTGGTCTCAGGGACTTCAGGGCTGCTCATTTGGGGTCTCGGATTTTGTAAAGCTGCTTTAAGAAATTATCTATTGTGTGTGTGTTTGTGTCTTAGATCTACATCCAGACAAGGAACCCAGCCAGTCCCAACCTGAAGATGGTGAAGGATGAGTATCCGGATCTTCCGCTGAAGCTGGTGGGAGCTCTGGGGAAGCGACATCACTACCAGCAGTTCCAGCCTGTGGTCACTCTGTCTAAGAGCTACACGGTGCACTGGGACGAGGCTGCGCCGGCCGAAATCACCGTCTGGATCATCAACTTCAACAGGTCAGTGATGACCAAGTGATGGACATCAATTAAGGACAAAGACCTGTCATTAAATCTTACATTAGTTCAGCTGTAGCGATTAGTCTTTGCTTAATATGAACACAAAGGCAGATGCTTATTTATAATAACTTAAACTTACTAAAGTTTTACCCAAACAAAATCCAGATCTGCTTTTTAAAAGAGTCCAGTTCAGGTTTTAAACAACCAAAATCCTGATCCAGTTTTTGTTAAAGTTTGATCCAGGATTTACCCAAACAAAATCCGGATCTGCTTTTTAAAAGAATCATCATATGATTCTTTTAAAAAGTAATATCAGTGATTAGGAAATTCCAAACCAAATAAATATGTAGCTTGACTGAGCTGTACTTTTATAACTATGTCGGTTCTCTCAGTTTCTCTCTGTTACCTTTTTGTTTCTTTGTTTAAACAACTCGTGTCCTGTACTGTATATCCACAAAGTAACCAGGGCAATAAATTTATTTCTTGAACAACAAAGAAGTGTGTAGGAAACATAATACAGTCCAAAGTGAGTTTATTTATGTGGATACAGTAATGCAGAAAGCAGAAAATAAAAAACATCACACTTAGAAAAATATATTAAAAATATTTTCTTCACCACACATCCTTTGATAAACTGTTCTCTTCCTCCATCTAGTGTTTATAACAAGTCACTACAGGTAACTGTCTCATGCCTTCTGTAACAGACAAGACTGGATCAGCGTCGGCTTCTGTTACCCCAAGGGCACGACCTTCACCATCATCTCCGACATCCACAACCGTCTGACCAAGGAGACGAGGAAGACTGGCGTGTTCATGCGGACGGCGCAGAGAGAGAAGATCAGCCACTCACACCAGGCACGAGGGTATTACTACTGGGAGGAGGACACAGGGTAAGGCTCGATTCATCGTTTATTTAGTTATTTCACAATTATAAATAGATCAAATGTAAGCAAATAAAGTCACAGCTGCCACCATAAACATGATTTTTAATAAACTAATACATTCAGAAACAACAGCTAAAGACTTTATTATATATATATATATAATCTTATATATATATATATATATATATTATATTATATTATAAAATCGTGTCATAAGTCACAGCCTGCCCACCATAGAACAGTGATTTTTTAATAACTAATACATTCAGGCAAAACAAACAGCTAAGACTTTTTATATATATATATATATATATATATATATATATATATATATATATATATATATATATATATATAAAATCAGTGTCATCAAATATTTTTCCTCTAAAATTACTATATTTAATACAAAACATACATATATTGATATTATTACTGTTACTATTTTTTAAATGATGTAGCTGCTAGGTTAATGTAGATATTTAATACCAACAATCATAACGCTTTATATAATCCTAAAATATATATTTTTTATTTTTATCAGAAACAATTATAACACTACTTTTATTATTTAAATTATTTAGTGTGTTTTTTAACAATATACTTAAATTTATTTGATTAAAAAGCAAAACCAAAACATTAAATATTCTATAGCTACTTTAATCCTATTTTTAAAATTTCTAATACATTTTGAAATATTATAATTAGTATATACAAATTCAGTCATTTTCATTTAATAACTTATATTAATATTATACATAATGTTATACATAAACATAATATATGTTAATATTACTATAAACCATTATAATAATTTGTTATTTAGTTGCTAACATTAATTATTTATACTGTTAAAGTAAAAGTAGTAGGGATATTAACAATAATAATAATGGTATTTGTCGTAAGTAATAATAATAATAATAATAATATTTTAATCGATTTGTTAAATGTCACCACACATAACTACATAGCACAATGCTATTATAATAAACAACATACAGCTATATAACATAAATTATTAGAGTATAATGAAAATTGAATTCTACTTCTCTGTTATTTCTGTTTTCTGCAGCTTGCTGTTCCTGAAGATCCAGGCTCATAATGACAGAGACACTTTCGCGTTCTGCTCGGAGAAGGGCTGCGAGAGGGTGAAGATCAAAGCCGTCATCCCAAAGGGCAGCGGCCCGAGCGACTGCATGGCGCAGGCTTACCCCAAATATGCCGAGATGCCTGTGGTGGACGTGCCTATGCCCAAGAAAATGCCTCAATCCGGCCTGGTATGATGAGGCTTCTGAGAAACTCCAAGATATCGATAGATAACGTTATTCTAAGTTTTAGTTGAAATAGTTCAATTCATTTTATTTTTTTTCCCCCCAACCAGTCCACCCAAAATCCGGATCCACTTCTTAGAACGGTCCAGTCCAGGTCTTACCCAACCAAAATGGGCAGCGTGGATGTTAAATGTAAAACCAAGATGTTAAATGAGTTAAACCAAGTTACCAAATTACTATGTTTATAACAGTAGCTTAAATAAATAGAAGGTAAATATAAGAATTTATGTAAAGAGAACATATGTAAAGAAAATATACTACTTACATTTGAATATAATATATAATCTAAACAAAGTACAATAAGCATGAAATATTGAGTATAATAGATTAAGGAACATTTACATTTACAGCATTTAGCAGACGCCCTTATCCAGAGCGACTTACAACTGATACAATCTTACAATCCAAGCAATTATGGGTTAAGGGTCTTGCTCAAGGACCCAACAGTGGCAGCTTGGCAGAGGTGGAATTTGAACCCTGGACCTTCTGGTCCAGAGTCCAGTACCTTACCCGCTAGGCTACCACAGTCCCGTATGAGAACTGGAACAATTTAAATCCGATATAAAGAATCCCTGTGGGTAACTAACTCAGCCCTGTGTTTATACGTCACTTCGAGCTCTGTAGTTTATTTCAGGTTCAGGTAGTTTATTTTAGACGTGTCCTGACTTTGTTTCTGCTCGTCTCTTCAGTCTCCAGCATCAGAGCACTTTTTGGAGGTGAAGGTGGAGTCGTACACCACTCGCTTCTTCCACATCAAAGAGGATTTCGCCTACACAGAGGTAAGAACCAGACGCTTTAAACCCTCTCTAATCCTCCCAAAGCGTTTCAGGAATGGTACGGGATCCTAAACCAAGCTTCCCTTCTGTGGCTGTTCTTACAGGTTAATGGTAACAAGATGTACCACTCGGAGGACGGCGTTCATCTGACCGTGCTCGACGGCCACAGCGGCAAACTCCTGGAAACCAAAGGGTTCAGGAACTCGGTGCTGATGGGAATCCCGGCTCAGATCGAGAGCTACGTCAACAACCTGAAAGACGAGTGAGCAAACGTCACCAATGACATCACTGCGTTATTTATACTGATGAGCAAAATAATAAGAGCACCTGCTCGATGTTTCAGACCTAAAATCTGGACTTGTATCCTTACCCAGGGCGTCACATGCGGGTTAAAGTCTGACACCTTCTCCCATCGCAGCTCCAGACTATGATTTTGAGGCAGTCTTCACCACTATTTGCAAAACTGCATCTATTTTATCTTTCTATTTTCAAACCACACCTACTAGGGGTGAGGGACAAACTGAATTGATTCACAAATCGATCTGTTAAATGTTTGAACTGCGTCCGTATTCAGTGGTTAAGATCCAGGGCCTTGGAGCCGAGCTGCAGCGTCCCATCTCGAAGAGATTTCATTTTAAAAAAGGCTCTGAAAAGTGTTTATATCCTGAAGTCTGACATCCTCTGACATCTAAAGCCAAGTCCCAGAGTTCTTAGCTCCAGACTCTGATTTTATAAAGGCTGCAGATCTGACATGGTCACTATTTACAAACCTGAAACTCCATTCCTTCAGAGATTATTATTATTATTATGAAACCTTTATAAAAACACACAGGCTGTAAGATAAACAAAGTGGCTTCTTAAATCCTGTAACGGGATCTTAAGATCAAATGGAAACACATTTCATTATTTTATCTACAGGATTACATTTCTGTTATTTAAATGCTTGATTGATTTTTTTTCTTTTAATAAATGTTTGACAGTAAAATGAAGGCTTTCCATGATTTGGTCAGACCCCTGTAGATCTACACCTACTGAACTGTAAAAATCATTCACATGAAACAGAGAGAGCGCCACCTATTGATTATCTACAATATGCACCTCACTGTTTGCGTGAGCCGAAACTGAAGACTTGCATAATATTAAACACGGTCGATTTTATCAGAACATAAAATGAAGATGAGAAAAAGGCTGACTTAAGACAGCGATCCTGATCCGTCTTACATCAAACGATCGCAAGAACACCAGACAGCTCTAGCACGACTCGTGATTTTATTCCCACATGGGAAATGTATCTGACGTTAAGAATGCGTTAAAGGTTAGAACAGGGGTGCTTGAACTGCAGCTTATATCCAGTAAGAGATCTGAGGCTGATGTTCTAATGGTTTGTTTAAATCTCTATACTTTTTCAGATCTATAGTGATGATTACCTCCAAGGGGAAGCTGGTCACCAGGGGGGCTTGGACCAGAATACTTGAAAAACTGGGCGCCGACCCAAACGTGAAACTGAAAGGTATCGGAATTTCTGTTTACACAGCACGAACTGCTCGTTCTAACTCATCCTAGCTCCACTGAACGGCCTTGGAAAGTGAAAAACTGGAATAAGGGGGTTCTTAAAATGATCGGTCCCCTGATTTAATATGTCATAGCTCCACCTTTTGCTCGTGAAGTGCTGAACCTTTTTCGTTCTTCCTTCCAGAATTGGTCAAGGACGGTAAAAGTTCGTTTTGAGCCACGACATTCTGCTCTCTTCAAGTCCAACCACAGATTTGATCAGGTTTAGATCAGGGCTCGGATTTGGCCACCCTAGGAAGCTCACCTTCCGATCCTTAAGCCACTGCATTGGTTTTTTTGTGGTGCTCTTTCTAAACCAAATAAATACCACAACATAATGCCATCACCACCATTTGGATTTGGATTTCAGTGTTGGTCTCATCTGTAAATCCTTCTGCCAGATGGCATCAGAAGCACAAACGAGGCTGGGCATGGCACATTTTCACATTGTACAGAGCAGCTTTGTGTACGCTTGTGACAGACTTGCAAGTCTTTCAAAGTTGCCACTGGGCTCTTGGAAGCTCCTCTAATCAATTTCCTCCAGACTCGGCCATCCATTTTGGATCGAAGGCCCAATTTAGGCGAGGTTTTGGTGGCGCCGGCCACGTTTTATCTCTTAATAAAACTTTAAGCAGTACTCTGAGTTACGCAAGTTGATAATGGGACCGATCACTTATCCAAACCTGGTATCTACCAACTATATCTTAATTATGGAGTATGGATTTAATGTTTAATGTTTTCCGTTCCTCTGCAGATAAACTGGCCTTCGTGGGCTTCAAAGGAGCCTTCCGACCCGACTGGGTGAGGATGGCGGTGGATAAAGAACGTGCCAAACTCCACCAGGTGCTGCCCGTGCCCATCGTGCACACCATGAAGCTCTGAGAGCCAAACCCGACCCCTTTCCTCCTTCCCCGCCCCCAACCGCACAAGCAGGACTACTGAACTCCGACGGCCAATCAAAAGCAAGCATGCATTCGCGTCACTCCTCTCCTGTGATGTCGATGTCCGTGATAACGTGGACGTTACCGTGAATCAGTGTGACACCAAAACGCGTGACATTCCTCATTTCTAATTCGTTCTGCTCTTTCTTTCGCACCTTCCCCCTCGCTGTGGTGTTCGTCAGCCCAACATTTCTATCCTGTTCCCAAAAAAAAATCGTAAAAAGCGTTGTGAGGTTTCATTCGTTGTAGCACACGAGAGAACCAGCCGAGCCAGAGCGCATCCGATCCCAAACGTCCGCCTTTGGGTTCCAACCTGTGAAAAGATTCGACACGGCGAGTCCCATCGGGCAAGCGAGCGCCGAGATGCCGAAATAGCTGGTCTTGTTTCGGAGCTGATCGTGATTTGTTTAGTGATTTGTATGTTTTGTGTCTTTCTAAAAAAAAAAAATCCTTCAGATTGATAACAGAGATATATTTTCTACTTATTTATTGTACAGGCACTATTGAACAAATCCGCGACGGACGCCTCCTTTAAGTTGTAATGTAATTCTGTCCAGATCTATAAGAAGAAAGAATCGAATAAGGAATCCGTCTGGCGTTTCCTGTACCGTTTGCATACATTAACCCTGAGTTGTACATTGAATGTGATGTAAATGTGACTGATTTTAAAGTTATGTATCACTTTGAATCCAGACTTTTTGTACAGAAATAAATGCCAAACATGGAACATGTCTTGCTCGTTACTCCAGAATTACACAAAAGCCCTCAGCAGGGGGGCGGGGCGGGAACCGAAATCCAGTGACGACGTCGTCGTGAGATTAAGCACATTTAGCACGGATATTCGTGGAACCTCTGGAGAGCTTCTCTGGCTTTTTTTCTTTGGAACTCGTTCATCTGCTTCCTTGTAAGCCATCCAGGAGGATTTTATGTTTCCGCTGTTTGGGTTTCGTCTCTATTTTTGGGTTAAAACATCGTCCAAGCAAAGACTTTCTCCTGTTTTATCCTGGCCTTCGTTTCTCAAGACCAGCGTGACGAACCAAGATACAGAACAGCCGCCTTTGTGCCTTTTTATACACTCTATAAACACTGGATGATGTTTAGTGTAACCTGGAGCTCGATTCATGGAAGCTTTTTAACACAAAGAAAAAATGTAATATCTCAAATATCTTAAGAAAATCTTTATTATTTCCTTATATTATTATTCTTCATATTATTTCTGATGTTGGAAGAAATATTGGCTTTATTTCCAATAACTAAACTATTTAAAGTTTTAAATGATTTATTCATGAAATGATTTCCTTATATTATAATAATAATTATTATTATAATAGTATCTTAAGAAATGTAATTATTTCCTTGTAATAATTATTAATGTATTATATATATAATATCTTACAAGCTTATTTCCTTATATTATTAATGAATTATACATATTACCTAAATATAATCTTAATCATTTCCTTGTAATAATAATTAATGTATTATATATATATAAAACATTAAGAAAAGCTTAATTAAGTCCTTATATTATTATTATTATTATTATTATATGAAATATCTTAAGAAAATCTTAATTCCTTGTTTTTATTATTAATCTTATTTCCTTATATTATTACTAATGTACTATATGCAATATTATCTTAAGAAATGTTTATTTCCTTGTAATAATTATTACTGTATTATATACATATACAAAATCTTAAACTTAAGATATTTTATATATATATATATATATATATATATATATATATATATATATATATATACATAATAATGTATTATAATGTTATCTTAAGAAAATCTTATTTCCTTATATTATTATTATTATTATTATTATTATTATTATATATAAAAAATATCTTAATCTTATCTTATTATTAATCTTAATTATCTCCTTATATTATTAGTATAATTAATGTATTATAAATATCTTAATAAAATTATTTATTTTGTAATAATAATTTATAAATATATATATAAATTTATTTGGTAATAATAATTTTTATATATATATATATATAATTATTATTACAATTAAATAAAAATTTTAAAAAATAATTAATGTATTATAAATATCTTAATTTTTATTTAATTGTAATAATAATTATATATATATAATTAAATAAATGATTATTACAATTAAATAAAAATTTTATTAAGATATTTATAATACATTAATTATACTACTAATATAAGGAGATAATTAAGATTAATAATAAGATAAGATTTTTAAGATATTTTTTATATATAATAATAATAATAATAATAATAAAAGGAAATAATGAAACTTTTCCTAATATATATATGTATATATATATATATATACATATATATATATATATATGTATATATATAGATATATATAGATATATATATATATATATATATATATATATATATAATATATATAATATATATATATATATATATATATATTAGGAAAAGTTTAATTATTTCCTTATATTATTATTATTATTGTTATTATTATTAATGTATTATAATATTATCTTAAGAAAATCTTAGTTTCTTATATTATTGTTATTATTATTATATATAATATCTTAAGAAAATCTTAACTATTTCTTTATGTTATTATTATTAATCTTATTTATTTCCTTATATTGTTATTAATGTATTATATATAATATCTTTAAAAATCTTAATTGTTTCCTTTACTTTTATTATTATTATTATTATTATTATTATTATTATTATTAATGTAGAATATTATTTTTAATATTATTTCCTGACAGTGTAAGAAATAGCCAACAGGACATAGCTGTAGCATGAACGTGATCGCTGGTATTAAATGGCAAGCGTGCCAATCATTCTGAGAGTGGTGGAGCCAGGCCTGTCCCCGTCCCTAACGAGTGCTTGGTAAAGATCCCGGGGCGGGGTTCGTGAGGTTTAAACAGAAATGCTGCAGGCATTAATTACAAACATGTGTTTATTCTGATTCAGAATGGAATACTCTGTACAAATGTGTGAGATCAAATGCAAACGTGATTACAAATTAACCCAATTCATCCTATGACGTTCAGCTCTGTGTCCGCTCTAATGTACGCATTTCATTTCCCTAAATCAATCTTCTGGAAACTTTATAGATCCAATCGGGGGGCGGAGTAACAGCCGTGTGAACGGAGTCCGTTCTGCTGGATTGAAAGCGAGTACCTTCTGCTGAAACGGAGACGCTAAGCTTCGGCTCAAACCCTGTCCTGCCGCGCAGTCTGCCTACGCTTTGGGCTCCCGTCCGTCCTGCTCGAGCCTCCTCACAGCTCCTGTTTGCTCTTATTTGCTCGATTCGCCTCTTTTTTGTCCTTCTTCTTCTTCTGCTTCGTCTCGTTCGACTCGTTCTCTTTGCCCTGCTTCTTGGCTGCTTTACCAGGAAACACCTGCCCCTCCACGGTCACGTCCTCGCAGCGCTCCTGCTGGCTCAGGAAGTCTTTAATCTCCCACGCGTAGCTGCCGTCCCGTAGCATGAAGATCACGCGGTTGGAGCCCACCACAAACCTACGAGGAAAGCGCTTCACACACTTAGCATCGCTTCATTTCACTTACATAATGATACAGGACCATCCTACAGGTGTCAGCAGAATGCACACGTAATCCAAATAATGCAGATTCCGATGCTTTACACAGGATAAATATTGTAAAACATTTTTGGTATCTGGAGAACCTACTAACCTACAAACTGTGAAATCCAGTACATAAATACACTATACACACACTTCACCTACAGCTGAATCTTATCAGAAGCTTATAATAAGGAAATAAGACTTTAAGATAACATTAGAATACATGAATATTAACAATATAAGGAAATAATTGAGCTTAAGATACTATGATATATAATGCATTAATAATAATAATAATAATAATAATAATAATAATAAATAAAGAAGCTTAAGATAATATATTATTAATATATTAAAAATAATAATATGAGGAAACAACTGATAGATAATATGTATGGAGGAAATAATTAGGATTAATAATAATAATAATAATAATAATAATATTATAAGGAAATAAGATTTTCTTATGACAACATTATAATTGTTATCTTATATATGTATTATCACGTTACTGAGTCCAAAGTTTGGTTTTATTTCACTAAACAACCACAGTTTCCTTAGGGTTGTAGCTGCTAAAACCAAATCATCTGATGAAACACAGAAATATTATCTTGCTTTAAGAACAGCACAAAGGTAAAGTGGTTATCAGGCAGGTTTCCTACATCTGCAACTCCTTTAACTTCAACCCAAGAGAATAAACTGCTACTAAATTAGGAGCGTCCACCCCCCCCCCAGACGTACCTCTGAACATCATAGTTGGCATTGAAGAGGCTGCCTTGCCACAGGCTGGTGACCTCCTCCGTCTCCTTCTCTGTAGGATCTCCAGACACCGTCGCAAACACCATGACCGTCTTCCCCTTCTTGGACATCTTCAGGAGCTCCTCGGGTTTGGACGGGTCCACTTTGGAGAAGTCGATGGGCGGAGGGGATCGTCTGTGTTCCGGCAGATCGCCCTCTTCGATATCGTCGTCTTCCTGAGGAAATAACGTACAGAGATCAACAACAGAAAAAGTCAGATACGTGATGAGAGGTTCTTCAGCGTGACGGCGTAGTTGTATTATCTGAGCTAAATCCCTAACCGAGCAATCCAAAGGCAACAGTGGCAAGGAAAAACTCCCTAAATGTTATAAGGAAGAAACCTTGAGAGAACCAAGACTCAAAAAGGGACCAAACCTCCTTGGGAAGCCTAGATGTTATATGAAAGAATTAAACTACGTTTCCTAAGTAATATGCTTATATATGCTTATAGTAATACTAATAGTAACATATTTGAAGAAAATGCAATAATGAAAACAAAACATAACATACAGGCTTTGATATATTAAACATAATACAATATTATGAAGACGACAACAAAACAGAGAAAGTAAAACAATATAAAACATATGTGTTTATAAATAAAATATTGTACAATGTCTACACTAAAATAAAACTGATCAAATAAAACTACAAATGCTAATTAATAGAAGCTAACTGATCTGGTAGTTTACTAACTGTCCGAGTAGAATCGTTTAATATTTAACGGTTTGGTGGTGTTCCCACTACTTAGGCGCCCTAGTTAGGGCACAAGCTGCAATTTGGAACGCAACCCTTACAGATTTCGATTTTAAGCACAGTTCTTGTGAAGGCTTCTCCTCCACGTTTAGTCTTCTCAATAAAACAATGTTATATTCGCGACATAAAGACATTACAGTTATAAAAACATTTGGGTATGACAAAAATTAAAAAGTACTTTTTAACGGAAGAGAGGCTAAGACTTGGAGCTAACGAGGTGTTACGTTCCGAGAGAAGCTGGATTTAAATTACCTCCCACTGTTCCAGCAGTCTGGCCATGTCGGCGTCATTATAATCCCGAATATCCTTCTTCTTTTTGGGCTTACTATCAGAACAGTGAGCAAATAAAATAAATACTGTACATAGCAATACTGCTGCAGCTCTCCATCCAACGGGAGACGCCATGTTTCAACCTGGAAGCAGCTGATTGGCTTAGATCTTTCGGCTTGGAACTTGCGGATTGGTTCAGAACTGAATAGGGGCGTGTCCATAATACAAAAACTAAAGGAGCGTTTTTTATGTCATTCAAATTTTAATTATTTATTGAATAACCGCCGATACATGTGATTTTTATGACCCACATTCATCCTCCATCCAAATACAGGTTTGCATCGCTAAATGTCAAAGATATGTCCTGTGAAACTGCAACCTTATGCGAGCCAACTGTTGTCTGAACTGAACACCATATTATATAGGGCATATAAGGGCATAAATGTGTTTCAGTGCTGTGGGGACCATAAATCGTACAATTTCTCATTTCTACCGAAAGTACAATTGTATTAAATGTATATACTGTAGCTACAAGCTAAAGGTTTTATTATGCTAAACAAGTAATACAAAGAATGTCCTGTAGATGTAGATGGGTGTAGATTTTTACAGCAAGTTTGGCGTGGTCTCATCTAACAAAATCTTAATTACAGAAGCATCACAAAGATGCTCCATTAGCTTTACAAGAACATATTTAGAGCTTTAAGTACAATTATAAAAGCAGAAGAAATCAATGCCAGTATTCTTCTAAATATTTCCTTACTGTAGTCGCTTTAAAAACGAGCTATGAACAATTAGGCCAACAGGTGTAGCGCAACCTAAATATGTACAACACTTTATAATTTAGCGTTTGTAACACCTAAAATAAAATGTGTTTGGGTTCTGGTGACGGTGGGCCGTGGACCAAACCACTGTGAGGAATATGAAGGGGAGAATGTAATCCTTCAAAACTTAAAAACAATCTATTATTAGCACAAATCTTTTCAATGTATATTAGTATATATTATAAACATTTTTTAAAGACAAACAGACAAATATATTTATGAGTTTATTGAGTAAGACAACTGTCTGTTTGCACCCCGGGATTTTCGCCCCAATGATATCCCATACTAAGTAATGTTATTTGGGACACTGTAATGTACCGATATTGACTAAATTGTCTAAATACTGCAGTGTTTCCCATATATATTTATTTAACATCAACACCGATCACCATCTTTTGATTTTCTGTTTTTTTACTAATTTAAAATCTTATCTTATGTGCAATGCATTGATTTGCTTGCCCCCTTCTTACCCCATTAGCCCTCTCTCAGACACACAAACACATTTATGGAATGAGAAACTTCCTTCTATATGTCAGCGCAGAAAGAAACAAAATTGAACCAACAAGAAAAGAATAAAACATTACGAAATCCCAATCACACAAGGACTGAGGCAAAAATGGCCCAGTCGTTAACATTCTGGACTATTGACCAGTAAGGTTGAGGGTTCAAATTGTTCTTGGGTGAGAAACTGTTACTGTTGGTCCCTGAGCAAAGCCTCAGCTGCTTGGACATGTGCCTTGTGAGGTTGTATTAACTGCAAGTCACTCTGGATAAAGGGCATCCGGTCATGCCTGCGAACTTCTTTCAGACAATATGTTAAAAACTGACGTCATTCTGGTTCAGGCAGAAACAGAGATATATTAAGTTACAGATATAAGACATAAAACCGATCTCATTTGTTTCTCATTTATTATTTATTGGAATATCGAAAAAACGTTTGATTCTGCAGATGCAGATCTACAGGATGAACTGGTTCATCATTGCTGGACGGTTAAACACAGATATTTAGGAAGTACAAACAAGCGCACAAATAATTCACACAGAAAGCAGAGACAAAGGACAGTTAGGGCACATTAACCTGTGAATTATTATATTTAATCCGATTTTACCCTTAATTTATCTATTTGTTTGTTTGTGTAGCTATCCTACAGACATTTTCTACACTCTCATGTGGCTTTCAGTATATTTCCCTGATTTTCAGGATCCAGCATGTTGTTATATAAGAGACTCTATTGATACAGGTTTTAGATAACCGTAAAATCGAAAGCAAACAGTGCTGTGCAGAGTTAAAATGCTGTAATACTTGTGTTTAATACTCAGGCCTGCATGCTGGGATGCTGGATTATTTTCGGCTGTGCTCAGACCCCCTCCCTATGAGAAGCGTGTGAAGCTCATTCAACAGAATTTGCACCGTTTCCTCTCAGGACACTCCACCCAACTGGCACTGCGCCCCGTCCAGCTGTACGGCCCACTAACGCACAACACACACTCCAGCCCGGCTAAAACACACTTTAAGATCAATGTTTAACAGAGTTTGATCTCATTAACGTATTAATGAAGTGTACCAAACAAACAGTAGCAGTCAATTTAACAGCCTGGCTTATAAAACTATAAATTTATTACCTTTACTGAATGTAATTATTAATCTACTGTAAATGTTCAGTAGTTTTCAGGATTCCCTAAATCTGGAGCTCATTTCTAAATACACCAGGCACAGGAAAACAAGACAAACAAGCAAATAATAGCACACAGATTTAAACACATGGCACTGGGACTTCACTTAACTGTAACATAACCTATCATACTTTTCTGTTTTTATTTTACTGCATATTCTCTGACTGTCTTGTAGCCATGTGTAAACCTGTTTCTGATTTTCTATAATTTTTATTTATTATAATCTTTATTTATTTATTTATTTATTATTATTATTATTATTATTATTATTATTATTATTATTATTGTTGTTGTTGTTGTTGTTATTGTTATTGTGTAATTATTGTTGTTATTATCATGTAATTATTATTATTATTATTATTATTATTATTGTTTTATTAGATAATGTTATTATTACAAGGTTACGTTACTTTATTATTATTATTATTATTATTATTATTATTATTATTATTATTCCTTCGTCAGCTGCTGCAGAATTCTCCTTTCACGCTTAAGCCCCTCCCTCACATTTTGATTGGCTCTTCAGTGTCTCTAAAATGCATTTCCATCCAATGAAAAGTGACCTGCTGTACAACGTAATTCTCTTTCTGAATCCGATTCACCTCCCACGAGTAAATCTATTGGTTTGAAGACGTATTTGTGCTGTTTCTGAGCGGTAGGTGAAAATTCAGGCATATCGTTTTAAATATGATCAAAACGGTAAGTTTTTTTATACAACGTAAACTAACTGAGATTTGACATTACTTAAACCTTTAGGCGTATAAAATCTAGGTTATATACACATCTGTTTTCTCAAACTAAAGTTAAATAACTAAAATAAAACAAAAAAATAAGCAGTTTGTGATTTTACACTTGTAAAACAATTTAATAAGTTAACCTATTTTGAAGAAAAATGACAAAATTAAGGAGAAAAAAGTATAAGATCTTGTAGCAGAAAATACGAAATAGTATCTGTCGCATTTAAAAGATTCACCCACACAGAGCTAAAGCTCTTCGTAGTCTTTATGTTACACACTGAAGACTGAAAAAAAAAATCCTGGTTTCAGCAGCTTGCTCGTTTTATGCTGAACCGATCAAGTAATATACTTAAATAGTTTTGTCACCATCTTATTAAGGCATTAAGTCTTTCAAGGCCGGGTGTTACAGTGATTTAATCATGGGTAAGGAGGCTCCCCTTTTGCATTGTACCTAATAACATCTATAACTGTGATATAATCTTTAACCCAAGACCTCAATGGCGTTATTGTTTTAGGAAAACACTCAATTAACCACCTTTCAAAAATTGATATATTACCAGGTGAAAACAATTTCAATTATAGTAAATGTAAATTATATGAATATTATTAATATTAATATTTTAACATTATTCAACCTATTTGTACACATTTTACTGATTTAAAGTACAATTTTCTCTGTATCTCACTCTGTTCCCAGGAAAAAATCTACTGTGAAATTTGAGAGTAGAACCATGAAGTGGCCAAATTACCACCAAAATTCATAGTAAAATTCATGGTCAGTTCATAGTCCATCAAGTTTACAGTTGTACTATGAAATTTCACAGTAGTGGCCAAATTACCATCAATAAATCATAGTAGAACTGTGAACTTCATGGTCAAACTGTGAATGTTCACATTAAAATGATCAAGCAATTCACAGTTTTACTATGAAAATTCACAGTACATTTTTTCCTGGGCTGACTGCTATTATTTTGGTACGCAAACATAAACGTAGCAAAACGGGGACGGGGAAGAAATTTACTTGCTAAGACTAAGACTAAGAATAGACTGTTTAACCTAAAACTAACTTGCAGAATAATTTGATCATGAGAATCACAAGATATTTAGAGTAACTGTTTATATAAAATAACGCTCATTTGGCTATCGTGCTACAGGTCAGCCAGTAGCGCAGTGGTTGAATCGGTGGAAATGGAATTACAACTGTTAAGTCTTCACTGGTTGTTCTGCAAAAATTTAGATACTCGTATCTGATGCTAAAGTTAACAACTTTAGTACGACTTAAAAACTAGCAATTTTGCGTGATACGGCGCGAAGTCAAAACGGTGTGGGCGTGAACTGGAAACGAAACATGTCTGAAGCTAAAGGTTAAGCTAGGCAAAAAGTAACGTTAAAGCATCTGTAGTTCAGTGAGAACGGACCGTAAGTGTAAGCGGTTCGGAGTTAATCATGCTCCTTATCTGAATTACATCCCTGTATAACCTGTAAAGGCGGAATACATGCAGGGATGAGCAAAGACAGACTTTTGGAAGGATTTGCGGGTGTAATGTTGCTCTGACGCCGGTAGTCGGGGCCTCGGGAAATGAACCGAGTTTGAACCGAACACGAATTTAACTCTTATTATCATCCTGAAGTTCATCATGCGGAGGAAAGGACAGACTGAACTGAACGGAACGAGGATTATTCCGGGTGCAAACGCGCTTTTTTGGGAATAACTCGCGTATTCAGAGGGAAAGCTGCACTTCTGAACGGAGCTCCAGTGAAGTGAAACGCAGCCGCACCCTCAGCCGGGCGAACGTTACCTAACAGAGGTTTGTTTCTGCCCCAGAACTCGCCGTCTGGATTATTGAACCCGCCATTTCAATGACAATCCGCATGAATTCTGAAGGAAACGGAGTAAAAGCCACGAACGGCTTGTTGTTTCCCATTTGAAGCTCAGCCGCACCCTCCGGTTCGCTTCCTCATATAGGAGAACCCACACACACTTACACTTAAACACACACACACACACACACACACACGTTATTATAGTACTGAATTTTTACTTTACCCTTCATTTTACGTCCAAACTAAAGTTTACTTTCTAGCTTGAACGCGTTGTATGTCTACACGTTTCAGTTTAGTTTTTAAGCATCGTAGTTTCAGTTTTAATTCCAGATTCAGTCGGGATTTCTCAAGCCATTCGCACTGAACTTGTGTTTTATGTACCACTGTGTTTATACAGGTCTAAAAGTGACCAGATTCCAGATAGAACCCTAGATTTTATTTGCCTGCATAGAAATGTGGAGTGAAGAATCTTCATATCTTTGTAATCCCAGAAGTTATCCAAGATTCAAACATCAGATTTAGTTTCAGAATATACTGAAACCAAAAGCGGTTCTTGGATCAGTTTTATTTTTTATAGAACTGCGGGCCAGCCGAAGGAAGCGCCGGAGTCATTCATTTAGTAGTCTAGGACCGTCACCCAATCGAGGAACCGTGGACAGATTTGAATACTAACCAGACTTTGAATTTGTTCAGAAACCGCAAACTAACCAAAGAACCTCGAAAAAGGAAAACACTGGATTTATTCAGTTAGTGTTATGCAAGCGGAAAAATCTAGAAGCGATAACCAACCGGAGAACGTTTTATTTATTCAGTTGGAACCCTTCGCCAATCAAACCAGCCGTTTTGGTGTGAATTTAAGTACGATACTTACATTTTTTGGAGGAATGAACTTTATTTGTATCTACTTTTTACCTTACTTTAGTCTGATTCGGAAGCGTATGCAAAGTTTAGTTTTCTCTAGAACCACTAACCATGTCCCAAGAGTGCGAAGCATTCCGTGGATTCATGGGCATTAAAATAGGACGTGTTTAAGAAATGGTTTTGTTATTTAAGTTCATTTGAAAGTGTTTTAAGTAGAATCGCTCAGAAGAAATGCAGCCAATGACGAGAAGTAGTTAATGTTTTTTAATCTTAGTTCGTTTTGGAGGGATTGTTACAGAGAGACCATTTGTATTAGAATCACAATTTCACGATTCAGTGTCACACAATGTCCATCAGAAGCGACCCCGGACGGTGTGCGTGGTCCCATTGGAACCCTGTCGGCCATGCTTTCTGCTGAGGAAGGTCCATGGGCAGTAGACAGTAATGCAGAAGAGACTGGGGCTTCAGAAGGAACTGTTCTACATCACCGGCTCACGAGCGAAAAAGAAGAGGTTAAAAGCTGAGCTGAGTCAAATCCGGGATTTCTGGAGGAGGAACCTCAGAGCTGGTGCTGTTCCGGGACCGGGCGCGACGGGACGATGGTGCGGGACGGTCAGGATCTGAACTACTGCCTCGTGACAGACATGGACCTCGGCAGGACTTTCCACTGCAGGATCAGGATTAACAGCGGATCATCTGGCTTCGGTGGAGTCCCCGCCTCCCCGACGTGGACTTTCAGACGATAGGAAGGTCACGCCATATTTTTTAGCGAGATTTTTGTTTGGCTTATGTTTCGTATGGCACTGCAGCAAGTCCGTGTTTTCGGACTGAGACTACCTGTGAAACCTTTCAGACGTAACCTACCGTGTGAGTTTCGAAGGGATTTTAATTGTAGCTCCAATTTTTGACCTCATTCGTACTCCAGAACGAAGCGAAGTCGCGCTGTGCCTGCGATGTTTACAGGAATAATCGAACGACGACTTTTCTGAAGGACGATACAAAACCCTCGGCCAGTTTCCAGTTTCCGAAGGTGGTGTTACTGAAGACATTTTGTTTTGTTTTGTTTTAAGACATGACTTTGCGTAAAATCGGTGGAACCTATATTTTGTACAAAAGCATCCATTTCAGAAGATTAGCTTGAGCATACTATGGCTAGTAGTGGCTCGGGGAGGTCAGACAGTGAGGTTTCAACGTCCATCCCGAGCAGCAGCTCGCAGCAACGGAAGAGACTCTTGTCCATTTGCGAGGCGTGCAAGAGCAAAATGCAACTGGTGGCCGATCTGCTCCTGCTCTCGAGCGAAACGAGGCCGGTCATGGCGGCAGACGGGACGCCCGTCGCAGAGACTTTCGAGAAGTGCCGGGACACGGTGATTGCCCGCACCAAGGAGCTGTCCATCATCACTCACGACATCCAGAGCCAGCTCAACATGGGCAAGTTCACGGAAGTGGGCGAGCGCTTGGTGGAAATGGGCGACCTCGTGGTGTCCTTGACCGAGTTCTCGGCGCACGCCGCCTACCTCGCGGCGGTCGAGGCTCCCGGTTCTCATCACGCCGTCCCCGGGCTGGTGGATCGCTACAAAGTGGTGCGGTGCCGCCACGAAGTGGATCAGACCTGCTCCGTGTTGCGCGTGACGTCGCTCACCGACCTGACGCCACAGCTTCTCCTGGAGGTCTCTCAGAACATCCGGAGAAACCTAACCACCCTTACGGACGCCTCGTCCATGGCCAGCGAGAAATCGAAGGACAGGTTCGCCAAGGAGCAGTTCAAGGCTGGGGTCAAGTGCATGAGCACCAGCGCAACGGCGCTGCTCGCCTGCGTCAAGGAGGTCAAGACGAGTCCGAGCGAGCTGACCAGGAACCGGTGCGTGCTTTTCAGCGGGCCGCTTGTCCAGGCCGTCCACGCTGTGGTGGGATTCGCGACAGAGCCGCAGTTCCTGGGCAAACCTGCCAGCCTGAGCGCGGAAGGGAAAGGCGTCCAGACGGCCGTCCTGGGCGGCGCCATGAGCGTCGTGTCGGCCTGCGTCCTTCTCACCCAGGGCCTCCGGGATGTATCCCAGCACGCCGAGAACAGCGCCCAGATGCCGGGATACCGCGACAGACTGCGGCAGTCGGCCTGCGCCGTGTCGGACGGGTGCACTCTGCTTTCGCAGGCGCTCAGGGAGCGGTCCTCGCCCAGAACTCTACCCCCGGTCAACTCGCATTCTGTGAATTGAGAACTTTGGACTTCGTACCAAAGAGACGAAGCGAACGTGTCCGAGTCAGCCCGTCGGAATCTCCGTGTTCAGGTTTTACTTACGCTGGATGTAACGGAAACCCAAACTGACACAAGCTCGCCCTGGACCTTTGGTTGCTGACAGGTCCTAAATTTAACGATAACTAGCAGAAAGTTTACCTCAGTTTTTAGTGACGGTTCTTGCATGATGATGTGTGATGAATGTTTTTTCCACTGACATGGTGCCGGGGACGGTTCCAGCTCCGGTTCCGGGGTAAAAAAGTAGCAAATAATGCAAAGATTTTACAGGAGTTTTTCAAATTCACTAAATTTAATATAGGAGCAGCTTGAAATAATTTTTTATTAAATTATCCAACTGAATTAAATATAGTAACAGCCTGAAATACAATAGAGAAAATAACAGGGTTTTTAACCAAATTAAATAAGGCAACAGTTTTTAAAATAAAAAAATAACATAAGAGGATGTTTTGCTGACTTAACCAACTTAAATAAATATAACAACAGCTTGAAATAAAAAAAAAGAAAAATAACTGGATTGTTTAAAATAAATTATCCAACTAAATTAAATCTAGCAACAGGTTGAAATAAAAAATAGAAAATAAAAATATATTTTTTAATTAAATTAACTAACTAAATTAAATATAGCAAATGACTGCTGTTACCGAGAATTTAGAAAATAGTCAGAAATACAAATATTTTAGGTACACTCCTTTAAAAAACCTTTGAAGATATTATAAACTAAAATACTGACCATATTAGTCTAAATTCATGAAGATTAACGTTAAATAAATAGCTTAAACGATTTGAACAAATCAAAATCACTAAGCGGTTACATATCAATAAATAATCGTTAGAAATGATAACCTATCTGAAGCCGGTAGAGACGCGCTGGCGCCGTGTCGGTGGAGAAGCGTTACGATCGGTCGGTCGGTCGGTCGGTCGGTCGGTGGATGATGCCGACGCCGATGCTTCGTGTCCCATTGCGTGAATTAGTTTTGACGGATTCAAGCTGCTGTGAGTGTGTGCCATCGGTTTTACACTATTTACCAAACTTTCCATAGCATTTAACAGTTTCATGTTTTCTGGATCGTGCATGTACTGGAGTATTTATTACGACTTATTAAAAATGTTGGTTTTGGTTCTAAGGCGTCTCCATTATTATGAGTGGCGTTACAGCTTTGGATGGGGGGGTTGAGTCTAGAGGTCAGCCCCAAAGTAGAAGTTAAAACATGACCCTACAAGGTCCGCAGTATGAAGCTGGCATAAAATAAAAAATGTGACTATTTGGAGAAATTATTTCATAGCAGCGAATTTCTTGGTTTATGTTAATTGGATTAGATACAGATCTTATAGGATTGAACTACCAGCCATCCACTAACGAGGTACAGATCAAGCAAAGGTACAAGCGATGTTACTGCAATACAGGTCCTAAAAACACGACCCAATACTGAGAATATAGACTGGCACAATCAAAGGTGCATCTGCTCTGTATCTGCGTTCACATTTAATAACCTGGATGAATTACTTTTTCGGACAACGTGACATTTGACAGCAGAAAATGTTGTTTCTCAATCTATTTTTTAACAAACAAGGAAGTATTTACAAATAAAAAGAAAACGTCCACTGCATCCCCAGCCAGAAGACAAAAGGGGTGACAAAGGGATGAATCGCAAGTGTCAGTAACAGAAATATAGCTTTTTTAGTCTAATTTTGTTAACAGATTATAGCTTTTCTTAAATCCAACTTCTTTAGGAGAAAACTATTTCTAGATCTACTTCAGTTTTTAGAACTAAAATAGAAACAGGTTGAATAATCGTAATATTCAGTATTCGACATTTGGGATGTTTACACTTGCGTATTTTAGTAAAGCGGTGCCTGTTGCAGATCAACAAACGCTTGTTACAGGTTTCAGGAACGTTATGAGGCAGCAGCGCCTCCCCCAGGTCCTAGTGCATCAAATTTCATTGCATTGTGAATACGGAGGCAGATGGCGCAACTGAATAAGAAAAACTATTGAATATTTAACTAATAAAGCACTTTTACTTAGGCTAGAGAACAGTTTGATCATTAATGGTTACAGGGGCTCCAGCACCCAGTGTAATGGATGGATGGGACGATAGTCCATTGCAGGGATGGTTAGGGGTCTCAAACCTGGGTCCCTGTTGTGGTGGACTATCCTATATACAGCTGAACCATCCCAGCACCGTTTTGGTTTCTGTTCAAAGTTTAGTTTGTTTTTGGTTTCTGTTTCCCCTATGGTAAAATTGAAACGCAGCAGCAAATCCGATTCTTTCCGTGGCGTCTGGAGCAGCAGGTTAAACCAAGTGACGTGTCGCTTCTATGACCGACCTCTCCCATAAGCTCGCTCTCTTTCTGTTCCGTTTGCTATCTCAGGACCTGATAAACCTGCTCCTGCCTTTAGTTCTGAGTACAGACTTATGCAAACGTTTGGGTGCCCCGGATCAAATGACATGCAGTCGAACCCTGTTATCTGAATTGATCTCATTTCGGGAACTGGTTCAGGTGTACAAAGGTGTGCCAAAGCCCTTTCGATTGGTCTTGCCTGTCATCTGTGGATTGAACGGGGCTTCACCTTTTTAACACCAGGGTCTCATAACATGTTTCTCCTAGCACTGAAAATAAATAAAGTAAATGATCACAAATGTCAATAACCACAAATAAATGACAATGGAGGGTGCAATTAGAGGTAAATGCGTTTAAAACGTTGTCTACTTCCACTGTTTTCTTTATATCCAGAATTCCATTAATAGGAGTTCCAAAAACAAAAAAAGTTTTTGAATGAAATGTATCCACTACTTGGACAAAAGTATTAGGACACCTGCTCTTGCAAATTCGAGGGGATTAAAAGGAGTTTATGCTGATTTTTCTTAGATTAACTGTTTCCGCCAGATTGCTGTGAGTATTTGACTGCTTTAAGAGATCCTCATCTCCAACTCATCCCAAAAATATTAGGTGGAGCACTGCTCCACAGCTCAGTCTTGGGGGATTTATACCCCTCTAGCTCATGCCTGGCATTAGGCACGGTTTGCACATCAGTGTCAACTTAAAGTAGAAGGGGTGTCCAAAAACATTTGGACATACAGTCCTTCTAGACATCAGTGACCAAGTAAAGAGGCAGAGTTCTGTTTCCAAAGGTTGTTTTATGTCAAATGAGATAAAATCCTAATCCAGATCTTCACTCTGAGAAGCGGTTTGTTATATTTGAGCTCGTTCCCTTCAGAGGTTGTTAACGTTACCCTCTGTTAGCGATGATAACACAGCCCTGGCTAACAGACGCTTGATGCTTCTGCTGTTACGCGATCGGGTTCGGCCATAAATAATGACCAGAACGTCGTCGTATTGTTCACCGCTGTATCATGTTACATCAGTTGCAGTTGCTGAGGACAGAACCCTCGCTGCAGAAACCAAAACAAGACTAACTGAAAATATTCAAGATTGTTTCATCATACCAGATTAAAAAGAAGAAAATGTCAAATTAAATTAGTTTGTAATTCACTTATACATGATAAATATTAATAAATAACATTATATTTCATCATGTATGTTGTTAAATATAACATTAAATAATATATAGCCTAAAATTATTTTTATATTATAATCATACTCAAACTAAGGTAATGTAACTTTTATAAGCAACTAATGGTGATGATTCTGTTTCCCTTCTTCTCTCAAACTTAATCAGAATCACCACATAAAGTCACCTGAATATAAACAACAACATCCATTCTATCCATTTTTATTATTAAATGTGAAAATGTAATAATAATAATAATTCCAAATGTTGCGGACATGGTAAAGCAAAAAGGCGAAAATACACAGACCACAAAATAAAGCGGGTTCACTGATTGGATCCTGAACGAGAACAGCAGGAACTTGTTTTTCCTTGTTAGCCAATCAGAGTGCAGATTTTATTTAGGCATGTAGAGAAAGAACTGATTTATTCTGTTTGAATGGATTGTTCGTATTCAATAACTGTTAGAAAAAGTAGTTTCAGAGATTATTAACGTTACCGCAGATTGAAGCATCGGACTCGGCTGGGCTCGACAATGATTTCTGAGTCCACCTAACCCTGAGACCAAGTCCAAATGCGGTATCTCACTGCGTTTAGAGGGAAGAATGTTTGTAAACGTCCATATTCTGCACCACGACATGCCTTAATTTTGAAAATATAACCTCCTTTTGGAAACATAACTCAGAAATAAGAGCCGGATGCTTGTAACAAAAAGGTCGAGTGGCAGTTAATTCCGGGATAGACCTCCCCCATACACACGTGCACCATTTACCTGAGGGAGTGACGGCACCAGGATGCACTGTGGAAGGAAAAGATGCTACTCGAAGGGAGTGCGATGCCCTGTGTAATGTTCTGCAGGACATAATGTGAGTGCAATAAAGAAGAGTGCGTTTATTTTTATCTACCTCTTTGCGTCATTCACACAGGACACTGTAAGCAGTTTATGGCGCAGGACAGGGATGGGCTCCGACATCCCTTGTTTGAGCAGGAAATGGGCGATACCTTGCCTGAAATAATTACACAGACGGCTTGCGTTGTGAAGGAAGTGGCTCCTGATAGCAGAGGTCGTTCAGTTTCCTGTTGTGCACCAACAGCTTTAGGGTTTACCATCAGTGCCGGGAGAGAACAATAGGACACAGGTTGAGTCATGGAAATGTTCAGGACAAAGCACAGTCATCAAGAGCTGATGGGATAACAGGAGAGACTAAACCAGGACAGATAACAGAACCTTCCACACTTAACCAGATGGATCTTAAATGCAGGTACGGTCAATAACCACAAAGCATAATGATGAACTGCTTTTAAAGTTTGTAAAGCACTAAAAAGTACAGAGCCCTGCTCAAGACATCCCTTTTTAATAAAATTAAGACATGGTCACCACTTATTTAAGTCTTATTTAATTTTATTAAGAAACGATGTCACCAGCATGGCTCTGTAAAAAAGCCAGTGCTTTTAGTTGAGGATGCGGTATCGATGTTGGAACAGGACCACATGACAATCAGTAAAACAAACAAACAAACAAAACAAACCGAACAAAAACATCGATCTTGTCTTTGTCCTGGCTTCCCAAAAACAGACTTGGGCGTGCGAATATTTTTAGAATCAAAGTCAAGGTTTATTTATAGAGAGCTTTTTTCAACCATCTAGATCCACAGGCCAAATCGAGCAAGCCTAGGGCAGCAGTGGCAAGGAAAAACTCCCTACAAGTTATAAGGAATAAACCTTGGTAGGACCAAGACTTCAACTTTTATAGTAGTTTATAGTAATAGTTTAAAGGAACAGAGGCTAAATATAAAAAGCATATTTAACTCATATTATAATCTATAGACTAATACATTAAATAGGATACAATACTATGAGAAGTATAATCAAATAGAGGAAATAAAACTATAGAATATAAGACAGTGTATAGTATATACAGAGTAGTGCATATAATAATAATTGCATGTTCCAAGTGTTACTGGGAAAAAAACAGGGTTAAAATGTGTGGGCAAAAAGAAAAATATCACCGTTGTGTTACACTGACACTGTGTGAGTGTGTTTTAAGTGCTGGATGTCAGATAAAACCTATCCTGATAACTAAAAATACTGGTCTTTGGTAAAATACCATGACTTGCACTTTGGTTGTCCTTATCTTTACTGGATGTTATCACTTATATAAAAATAGCCCAGGGTTTTAGCCATCAGTATGTGAAATAAGAATGGGAAATAGTCTCAGTCAGGTCTGGCCCCATGAGGGAAAAGGGGTGTGCTCCCTTCAATTTTGTACATAATAATTTAAAAAGATTTTAATTTACTCGTATTTATTTATTTATATCTGGTGGCAACCAGAGAAGGATGGCTTTCCCTTTTAGGGACACTTAGGGAGTTTTTCCTTTCCACTGTCGCCCTAGGCTTGCTCAATTTGGGATTGGACGTAGTTATTAGGAGATAATCTAAACTTGTAAACAATGCTCCATTGTGGAGACAATGCTCCATTGAAAAAAAAGCGCTATATAAATAGATCTGACTTGACTTGACTTGACTTGACTTTTGAATTCGGTTCCTCACAAGGTGGGGGACATCACATCTGAGAGAGTTTTTCCTGGCCACTGTCGCATTTGGTTTGCTGAAAAGAGGCCTGGACTTCTGTAAAGCACCTCAGTGACGCCACCTCTTGTGAAAAGCACTATACAAATTAATTTTGATTGTTTGATGGACTCGTTTGGAAAATTACATGATATAAATGATGTTTGAAGCTGTTAACATATTCTCGAAAAGAGTTACGCCCTCAGGTCAGGACGGCGATAGCCTAGCGGTTAAGGTACTGGATTATGGACCAAAAGGGGCTGGGTTCGAATTTCACCTCTGCCAAGTCTGTGAGCAAGACACTTAACCTGCAATTGCTTGGATTATATCAGCTGTAAGTCACTCTGGGTAATGGTGTCTGCTAAATGCCTAGATTTACATTTTAGACGCACTAAAACATTGGAATAAGTTTTTATGTCAGATTCCCTGAATGTTATAAGGAAGAAACCTCGGGATGAAACCTCGGGAAGGACTCAAAAAAGGGACCCGACCTGCATGGGCAGAAGATTTTATGAGTAAGAATTAAAGTAAGTAACCTAATTAATATGTTTATAGTCAGAGTTACTATAAATGAACTCAGGTGGCCTTTGAAAGAGATTTAAATATAGCTTTTTAAATATTATTATTGCTTCTTCAACCCTTTCCTGGGCTGTATTTTTAGAAGCACGGTCTGCGCTGGATTTCCTGGCCGTCCGTCCTGTATCTTCAGCGCATTATGCGTGATTTCTCCCAACTCCGAAGACCTGCCGGCCTTTCGGCCTCAGACCTGCCGGCCTTTCGGCCTCAGACCTGAGCTGTACTCCACTGAACCCCTGGTCTATTCTCGCTTCTTGCGCTCTCGGCAGCTCTTCTCTGGCACAGGTTCTACAGTAGCGTCTTTGTGAGGCTCACACCCAAAGTTTCGGAACGAGCCACGTGGCCT
The DNA here is from genome assembly GCA_025084515.1 of Ancistrus triradiatus. Lineage (NCBI taxonomy): Eukaryota > Metazoa > Chordata > Actinopteri > Siluriformes > Loricariidae > Ancistrus > Ancistrus triradiatus. The sequence continues at coordinate 496,702 of JAJAGP010000012.1, read as the reverse complement.
CGTGTTTGGATTGAAAGCTGGCTGGGTGGAAGGCCGTTCCCACCCCTCCTCCTCCTTCTGTCTGCACAAGCCCCTCTCCACGCTGGGTGGGACCTCATCCTGGGCTTCCTATTGTCTTAGACCTCCAGAGACCTCTGAAGTGAGACGAGTCGTTTCACAAAAAAAAAAAAAAAAAAAAACGCTCCACCTGTGCAGACGACAGCACCGGAAGAAGGCTGATCCTAATCAAGCCTGGGAACAAAAGCACTTTTTCCACAGAGGGTTCAGGCGGGTGGTCGGCTGCCAAATGCACGCTCACGAGGAGGTGTGTTCACTCTGAGCTTCTTTTTTTTTGCTCCTCCAGACGAGCCCGCAGAAGGAAACCTGATCTGAGGAGCAGCATAGTGAAAACAGAGGCCTCTGTCAGCAACTGGATCTGACAGGATCAGCCCTTCCTGTGCTGTGTTACACAGCCACTTCGCCTCTTAACGACCAAGGAAATGTGAGATTCCTGTGTGTTTGGCTCCGGTGTATCATAGGGACTAAAGCGATTGCTATGGCATGCTATAGAGAGTCAGACCCCACTTTCTGATTTCCTTTTATAACGTGTTGAGATATTTTTATTCCTTAACCTGATATCTGAATCATTATCCCACTATCATGAATTATGATAAAGAAAATAGCGGAGGTAAACGGCGTTCTAAATGGTTTATTAGCTCCACCTACACTGTCTTTAATTTTATTCAGTGGTTGTTGTTTTTTTGCACATTTTAACCCAGCTTTTACTTGACAAGGGTTGCAGTGGGTCTGGAGCCTAAACTGGAGAACACAGGGTGCAAGTGTGTACCCTGAACATGCCCTAAGGGATGCCAGTCTATCATAGGGAAGCTGTTGCAGGGTTGTTGTTGTAGCACCCAGAGCTTCCCTGTGTGACACCAAATGCACTCAAGTCCACGAAGAATGGGAGACAATTAAAACATAAACTTATTAAAATCTTAAAACTCATATATTCAGTGCCTGGGTATCTGGAGAACCTACCAACTCACACACTGTGAATCAGGCACCCAGTCATGTCCGTGTTCTGTCTAGGTCTGAAAACATGGGATTCAATAAGGCTTGATTTCATACGTCTCAAACCGGCTAATTAGAATAACCCCGTCCCTCACCCGAAGAACTCCGCCCATAGTTAAAGAACTCTTTGCGAAACTAGTCTGCTGTTGCTGCGTAAATCGGTCTATCAACCCCCAGCCTTAGAGGACAGAAGACCTGCGTGAATAAATTTATTGGGTGCGACGTCCCAGCTACAGACTAAGGTGCAGCTAAAGCGGTCTGAGCGACGATAACATACTTCTTACGTCAAATAGCTTGGACGTCGTTACACTAATTTATGTACGTACTATCTTTGATACACATACATAGAATCGAAGGCGTACGAGTCTCAAGAAGAGTCAATTCAGTGATTCAAGGTTCAAAGAACTAAGAGTCGACCTTAAAATACGTCGGTCCTCCTGGTGAAGTTGTTAGCAGCGTTAGTTCTATATGAAACATAAACATTTAATTGACCTTAAATTAGAAGCATATGATCGTTCAACAATTAACGATTGTGCAAGCATCACACTATAGCGAATACGAGGGCAGGACACAAACCTCAACCTACCAGATATGGTATACGAACTCGTGTTTCCGCCTTGCCAGAGACTCCCGAGTCTCAACACTGCTTGGGCTGTGGGTTGGGCTCGTGTGATGCATGGCGCTGACCAGGGCTGACCCTATATTAAGGAAATATTTTTAAGCTATTTTAGTTTTATTGCTTACATTATGCACATAAATCAAGCTCTAATCTCATTTTACAAGCCGTAATCTTTCGGTCTGGACTTTGTTTGGTTGGAGTTTGGAGCTCCATCACGTTTTAGGCAGATCCACTCTGATTTATAAGCTGTTCCACCTCCCTATATACATGATAAACCAGTCGCCGAAACGTGAGAAGAAAAGCAGAATCCTGGACTATGAATCAAACGTCACGTCACTCTGACTCCATTCTCTTTCCCTGAAACCCCTCCGGTTCCCGTAATGAGAACCAGCACAACGGCCCTCGTATGGGAAGATTCCTACTGGATGATGTAATCCCTCCCAGGGTGTTAGCCTGTTAGCATGTTAGCTTAGCAAATGTAAATAATTATGGATGGCACGTTCCGTTACGTTGAAAATACGGTTAAAGAGGATTCAGGACACGCCTGGGCGTAGTGTCTAACAGCTAACCCCGCTAGGTGGAGCGCTCACACACACGCACACACACACAGAGCGGTATTCCTGGACAGAATGTGTTTACATACACACGCCAGTGTTAAGTTTCAGATTGGAAGTCGTCTCGTCTGCCTCAGAGTCTACCCTCAATAAAAACTATAAAAATCATAAACAAAAGTAGTGTTTTTTAGAAAGCATTCTAAGAACTGAGAAGAAAAACGACGCACATGAAACAGAACTTTTACGAGCCTAAAGATTTTATTTATATTAAAAATGTGCACCTCACTAAATAAGCAGTAGAAGTGTTTAAAGCTTTAGTGTTTAACGCAACTCATGTTTCATTTTGTCTCTGTAGCCTCATGCAGAAATCCAGTTTTAATAGTTTATACTAAGTATTTTAAGTGCGACATGTAACTAAAACATTTAAACCTTCAGAACTCACAGCACAGCTCCAGAAATCCGGGGTCGAACACCAACGTGGAAACTGCCTGTGTGGAGTTTGCATGTTCTCCCCGTGTCTGCTTGGATTTTCCAGTTTACTTCCATGCATTAGATCACTTGGCATATCTAGTGTGTGTCTAGTGAGTTTTAACGTGGTACCTGGGTGGCACAGTGGCATTTCACTACCCCAACACTGCTGCTTGAGTCCCGACTGGGTCTGGTTTCATACAGGCATGACCTGAGGGAGGAAAGGCCGGTTCTGATCATGCCTTGCCAACGAAACAGTGTCACTTACCGGCCCTCTTATGGACTGCTATGGCCTGAAAGTGTTGTGTAAGTACGTACTTACATAAATAAATACATAACATTTATTAAATGCCTAAAAATACTCTACATACAACTTGTAATGTAATCTAACGTAATGTAATACTGATTGTGACAAGCAGAGGGAGCCATGTGAGTGCCTGTCGCCAACAGAGCTCAGGTTCTCACATCAAAACTACTTTTCGACTAAAAATGTTTTCGAATAAAGAATCAACCTTCATATTTCACAATAATATAATAAATTAATCCCAAACTAGGTTCAATCTATGTGTGAAAAGTGAATGAGCCCGCCCTGTGTGCACTGATATTAGTGCCGCGTTTTTACTTCAGGCAACAGTTGATTAATTTAAACAGTTGATTAATTTAATGAGCTAAGAAACTACTGTTATTAACGGTCTAAAAAAGATGGTTTGGTTCAGTGTTTTAATCGATTTAAATGTAAACAAAGGAGAAAAGAAATCAAAACGAATAATCTGCCCCCTTTTGGTCAAAATTGGGACACTCGCTTCGAAATACACGTAAACGTTAACTCGCGTCTCGGATTTAGCTGAGGAAGCACGGTGGCCTCACAGCTACAGAGATCCAGGGTTCGATTCCACCTCGAATCGAGGCCACAGTCACTATGGAGTTTGCATGTTCTCCCCCTGTCTGCAAAGGTTTACTTCAGGCAGACATTCCAAAACATTACATGCATTTGGTCAACTGGTGTTTCTAAGTGTGAGTAAGTGAGAGAGTGTATGTGTGTGCGCAAGTGATGGGTTGGCAGGGATGTGCCCTGTGCTGCCGGCTTTGCCCCAGATCTGGACTAAGCGAGAGTGAGAACGTGTTGTGTAACAAAACCAGTGCTAAACTTTTCTTGTACATCTTAAACTTGTGTGTATTCCATCAGTCGGGCAGTGTGTGTGTGCGTGCAGGGTCCTAGTCCCGTCTGTGCAGTATTTATTTAGGCATTCCCGTCCATCACGTGATTCGTGTAAATAGTCTACACTGGCTGTATTCAGTATGTGTGTGTGGTGTACATCTGAGGTTAATCAGGAGGGAAGTTCTCTTTCAGCTCTCATAATCCAGACTCGGGAAAGCCTGCGTCCACTCTTACATAAACACACACACACACACACACACACACACACACACACACACACACACACACACACCATTGCCACAGAGTGAAACAGAAAGCCCTTTATACACACTCACTCTCCAACTCTGGTCCGCAGGCAGTATGAACGATCAGCTGGGATTGCACCTAAACTTTTGCACATATGTTTGTACAATATTTTAAAATACAGGCGCTAAAACCCAGAATCATTGGGCACAAATGGAAGTGCTACTTTCATCACACCTCCCTTTCCTCATAATTGTACCTGCATGATGCCCAACCTGGCCAGAGGGCACTGCTTAGACTTGAACCCTGGTCTCCACGGTGGTTTGAACCACCCGAGATCAGAAATGTGTCATGAAGTTATACTGCAGCTAAACCTCTATTCATTTAGAAAGTCAAAACCAACAAAGGTGCAGAAGTTGGTGCTGTCACCTGAGCTCCAGAGACCATGGTTTGAGTCCTGGCCCAGTCTCTGTGGAGTTTGCATGTTCTCCCTGTATCTGCATGGGTTTCTCTGATTTCCTTAAGCATTCTAAAGACAAGTAATCGTTTAGCTGATTCCGGTTTGAGTGAGTGTGAGTTTGTGCATGGGCCCTGTGATGTACTGGCCCCTGTTCAGGGCTGGTTCCAGGTTTTTGCCCTGTGCCGTTACTTAAATATGACTGCAACGTGGGCACCTCTGGTCCATGTGACATAACCACGGACCCAGTCCCTGACACCAACTTGGGGCAAGAACTCACTCCTATCCTGACTGTTTTTTCCCCTTCACCCGACCTTGTTCCTTATCCGTGCCATCAGGTGTGTAGCCCCTTTCAGGTGCCCCAGCTCCTTTTCTCACATGGACCTCTTCTCTGGCCTCTCTGGTTCGAACTGGCGAAGTCTGGGCTGTTACGGTGCAAAAATAGGGGCCTGGTGCCCGATGGCACAGAGAATGGACCAAAGGTCAGCTACTTTGCAATCCAGGACTGTGATGCAGGATAGACAAGGAGGAGCCTGGTGCCAGAGAGACCAAGAGGATGGTCCGGTGCGAGAATACGAACCCGGTGCCCGATGGCACAGAGACGGGACTAAAGATTTGGTGTACGGAGGACAGAAGGAGTGAGTTTTGGTGCTGTGTGGTTGCAAGTGGAAACATAATAAAAAGCAACTTTGTGCAAAAGTTTTGGCACCTTTACAGATGGTGTTTCTAGGCAACGTCTCAGAACTTAATTGAGTTGTACTTAATGTTTCAGAAAAAATCATATTTATGTTCATAATTAGAAAATAACTCAAGCAGGCGTTTGTAAACTTTTGGGCTAGGAAAACACTGATGGGTGTTTTATGAGGATGTGGGGATGTTGTGCGAGTGTGTGTGTGTGTGTTCATGAAGAAAGACTGAAGCAATGTGCTGCAGAGTAGGTGTGAGGTCACCAGCCATGAGGGAAACAGTCTCTGTTTGTGAACGTGTGTGTGTGTGCTTTGGTGGTGACTCTCCTCTGAGAAGGTTCTTGTGTTCAGAGAGGGAGGGTGGGTTGGTTAAGCTGCGGCCAATCTCAGCTCACCGAAAGAGGGAGCGAAGGAAAACTTTTCTCCACAGTGCACCTTTTTTGTCACCTCGCACCCGAGGATCACTTCTGCTCTGGATGGACCTGAGGAGCACCAGAACCTTCAACCGGCTTCCACTTGGACTTTTCCATTAGAACTCATGATCGGCATCGGTGAGTAGCTGCTTCGTCGCTGCGTTTTACTCTGGTACGAAACAGAATCAAAATACGAGATGCAAATGTGAAACGAAAAAACGTTCTGCAGAACTCAAAGCAGATGTTCGTCTGGGAACGGGATCAATTTTGAACCGTGTCTGGAAACAATTACAGAGTCCTATTGGTTGTTTTAAGGTTGGTGTAGTATAGGTGTTCATACGGTTTGAAGTGGCTGCAATCTAGGGCCAAAAGTATGTGGACCCCCCTTCTAATTAGACACCCACTGTTAACAGGTTCACAATATGGAGCCTACAGATGTGAAAGCTTTGTGGATGAACAATGGTGGCTAGAACGGGTTTTACTGACCCTCTGTGACTCTCAGTAGGACACGTTTGTAGGGTGGCACTTCCGACAAAGTCAGTGCATCGAACTTGAAAGTTTGCATCTTACCGCCATCAGACACCTTTGACATGAGGAAAGCCAAAAGCCAGTCTGCAGTCTTGATATCTATCTTGATATTTATCCAACACCACTCCGTGGAATCTCAGGTCCGATTTATAGTGTGTTCGTTATCTACGGCTTTGGAAATAAATAAAAAACCAAAACATTTTGCTGAATGATGGAAAAGACAACATGCCTCAACACGGAAACAAACGACACATTGGATGAAAGCGAGTTGATATTTAATATGTGCAAGAAGTGTCATCTCGCGACCATTATGTGTCGATAACATGTCCTTGTCTAAAGACTCAGTGGTCTTTTTAGACACTTTAAGTATATATATATATATATATATATATATATCTAGAACGGAGATAGTAGTAGGAAGTCACAGCTGTAAAATGACCGGCACTTGACACATCTAGTGCTAAGGCAGGGCAGGGATTTTTACCGTTGCGTAGCTACAACTCATTTGTTTTGGACCTACTTTTTAGCGGAAGGTGCTGTCAGTGTTAAAGTATGTTCATTATGAAATTCAGGGCTTAATTTCCTTATTTTGCTGTAAAAACTGCTTTTGTTGTATAAAAGCAGTAGAACATTCAAAGGTGTGTTATGATTTATTGTTTATCTACGGCCGTGATATTATTTTGAGTTTCATGCCCAAGCCTGGCCCACTTTTTCAGGACAACGGCCTTTTATTCCTCCTCCACCAACCTTTACAGTGGACACTATGCATTCAGGAATGTAGCTTTCCTCTGGCATCTCCAAACCCCAGATTCATCCATCACACATCTCCAGGGTCCAGTGTCAATGATTTACACTATAGCACACGGTGATCCCAGGCTCTGTTGCTCTGCCATGGAACCCTGATCCATGAAGCTCCTCATAAACTGTTTTTCTGATGTTGCGTTCAGTTCTCTGAGCTCGTGTGGCTTCATGGCTGAGCTGTTGTTGCTCCTAGATGTGCACTTACAGTGGTGCTTGAAAGTTTGTGAACCCTTTTTATAGTTCTGCATAAATATGACCTATAACATCATCAGATTTTCACACAAGTCCTAAAGGTAGATAAAGAGAACCCAGTTAAGCAAATAAGACAAAACTATTATACTTGGTCATTTATTTATTGAGGAAAATTATCCAATATTACATATTAGTGAGTGGCAAAAGTATGTGACCCTTTCCTTTCAGTATCTGGTGTGAACCCCCTGTGCAGCAATAACTGCAGCTAAACGTTTCCTGTAGCTGTTGATCAGTCCTGCTCACCGGCTTGGAGGAATTTTAGCCCATTCCTTTGTACAGAACAGCTTCACCTCTGGGATGTTGGTGGGTTTCCTCACATTAACTGCTCACTTCAGGTCCTTCCACAACATTTCGGTTAGATTAAGGTCAGGATTTGACTTGGCAATTCCAAAACATGAACTTTATTCTTCTTTAACCATTCTTTGGTAGAACGGCTTGTGTGCTTAGGGGCGTTGTCTTGCTGCATGACCCACCTCTTTGTGATCAGCTCATGGCCAGATGTCCTGACATTTTACTTTAGAATTGTCTGATATAATTCAGAATTTCATTGTTACCTCATTGATGGCAAGCCGCCTGCCAGAGCAGCAAAAACAGGCCCAAACCATGATACTACACCACCATGTTTCACAGATGGGATAGGTTTCTTTATGCTGAATGCAGTGTTTTCCTTTCTCCAAACATAAGATTTTCTTTAAACAAAAGTTCTATTTTGGTCCTCAGCCGTCCCCAAAACATCTTCCAATAGGCCTTCTGGCTACCTCGCCAACTATGATATGCCTTGCTCTTGGAGTGACTTTGTGGTCGGCCACTCCTGGGGAGGGTAACAATGACCTTAAATTTCCTCCATTGTTACACAATCTGTTGACTGTGGTGGAGTCCAAAACTCTTTAGAGATGTTTTGTAACCTTTCCAGCCTGATAGAGCATCAACAATTCTTTCTCTGAGATCCTCAGAAATCTCCTTTGTTCGTGCCATGATACACTTCCACAAACGTGTTTTGTGAAGAGCAGACTCTGATAAATCCCTGTTCTTTAAATAAAACAGGGTGCCCACTCACACCTGATTGGCATCCCATTGATTGAAACACCTGACTCTAATTTGTCCTTCAAATTAACTGCTAATCCTAGAGGTTCACATACTTTTGCCACTCACTAATATGTAATATTGGATCATTTTCCTCAATAAATAAATGGCAAAGTATAATATTTTTGTCTCATTTGTTTAACTGGGTTCTTTTTATCTACCTTTAGGGCTTGTGTGAAAAGCTGATAATGTTTTAGGTCATATTTATGCAGAAATCTAGAAAATTCTAAAGGGATCACAAACTTTCAAGCACCACTGTATACTTATATTTGATCCAGATCCAAGCAGTAACGTAGTTTTAACACTCATATCACTTGTGGGCTGTGTCTCAAATCGAACAGTCCAGCACTATACAGTTTATGAGTGTAAATAGTGATGTAATCACCAGTGCTGTGTAAATTAACGTCGGTATTTCTTACGGTGTACCTACGTAGGGAGGGAAGAGCAAGGAGAGAGTTATAATCAGTTATAATGGTTATAATTTTAAGTATAAGGACTATAATGAGGCCCTAATGGAACTTTCTCTGCATCAATGACTACAGCCTCAGCAATTTCATGCTCGTTATTTACATTCGCAAACACTCATTTCACATTCTGCTGCTTAGCATTCAGTGTTCAACCTAATAAGATCTGACAGATTCACCCCCGAGGCCGGAGCCTGAGTCCATCCAGCACATCAGTGAACGCACGACTCGCCCCTTTACCCTCGAATCCAGGAACCAAACACACGGGAGCGAGCGTCACGACGAAAACCACACGTGGAAACTTAAACGCAAACGTTTAAGCGACAGGGAGTCAGTGTTCCCATTACACTGAGAGGTTTCTGTTTCTCTATAAGAGCATAACGAATGTTATTCTATCGCAGGGAACGCGGGGTACGAGATGTTATCGTCCAGGAAAATAGTTTTTCACCTCTCAAGCAAGAGGGGAGCGAGAAAGAGAATAAAGATCGTTCCACGTGTTATGATTTACAAATCGATTTATACCCAACATAAAGAATGGCATGGCGACTCTTAAAAGGACTTTGTGTTTAATAAATCAGCTTGTACATGTTACGTGTAAAACATTTACTGTTTTAATTCTATCTTCACAGAAGCAGTCGTCCACTGTGGTGCACTTAATTAGTAGGGGTGTAACGATACACTCTGCTCACGAATCGATTCATGGTTATCGATGGTACATTCGATAAAAAAAACATTCCTTTTTATTTCTGAAATCTAACAATGCAAAAGTTATTGTATAAAAGTATTGAGAAAAACTTGTAAAAAGTTCCTGTAACATGCAAATGCTCTTGGCTTTTGTATAAGGTTTTAAACAAAAAAACATTAAAGCATCCCCTGCAATTAAAAGACTTTTTTTCTGAAGAATAACAGTTAAAAAATAATGTTCGGTTCTGATATAAAAAATTAAACAAAAAGAATCTTTGGTCCAATGCAGTTAGGAAATTAGGAGTCTCGCCAAGAATGGGATATGCCTCTGTGAGCATCTAATGCAATTGCATTAGACATGGTAAGAAGTTGCAGTGTTTTGTATGAATTAAAAAAGTCATACAAGTGTGTGTCGGAGTGGGGGGTTGGCGCGGAAATATTCCTACAACAGGGGGCGCTGCAGAAAAATTTTGGTAAGCACTGCACTACGTAAAATTGATTTCTGAGGCGCTTTTAACAGCAGAACATTGTCTCAAAGCAGAGTTACAGCTATAGAGATCCACAGCACAAACTGAGCAAGCCTAGAGTGACAGTGGCAATGAAAATCTCCTTAAATGCCAAGAATATCCCGACATAACAGTGTGCAGGACAGAAACCAGTCCAAGTTTCCAAGTGTGTGTGCCCTGAACTGGTGCCCTGTCTTGGTTCAGTTAATCTAATGCACGTGTTTGAGAGTACCTGATTAGGACGAGCAGATGTGCTGGAGTTCCTGATCGATCCCTCTATGTCGTGGAAGTATAATAATTCTTAAAACTAATCTGGAAAAACAATCCACACGTAAGAGCAGGTCACTCACCGATTTTATAACAAATGTGGAAAATGAATCATGCCTCTTTTCGTAATAAACAACAGACTATTTGGAACGACTCGTTACATAAATATATTATTGCACTCTTATTTAATCCATCAAACACAGACAGGGAGTGCGATCTGAGCAACAACACTCTATCTTCATGACTTTTCACAAATTAGGGAACCAAGCAGCCGGCGGCAAAATGACGGAAAAAAAATACTTCTGTCGCCGACTGATGCCAAGAAGCTCGAATTCTTCTTATGCAACCTTGATGGCAAAAGAGTCACGTTTAATAAAAAGCCACAGATGTGGAAATGAAACATCAAGAATAGAGTGAGGCACCAGTTTGGAGATACAGCAGTCTTATGCAAAAGTCTTTGCCCTCCTCTTCAAATGACATTGTTAGGGGTTATGGAGGAGGTGCCAACCCTTTGGACTGCAGATGAGAGCTAAGACTCTCTGGTGAGTCAGAACTTATAAACTCACGCAGACAGATGCAGAGCCCCAGGCGCTACCTGGAGGATACCCAAACTAGGGATGGCGACACGGGCATGGCTGAGGTCTTGGTACAAAGAATGAGGCCTCCTGTAGTCAGGAATTGTGAGGATTACATTTTTTGAACCGGAGTGGCTCAGATTCATATCCTGCCTCTGACAAGGTGAGAGTCCAGCAGATCGGACCTGGTAACCTAATAATAATCATTATAATTGGCGTAAACACAATCAGGACAGCGATATAAACGAGTTTACTGTTCTATGAATTCCTGTATTTTATATTAAGTTTATTAAAAAATGACCAAAGCAACCACCAGAATTAAAACCAAAGGTCAAACCTCTCTCACCCTCTCCCTCTCACTCTGACTCAGCTGGCATTACAGCTGTGTGCCATTACATCATTACTGACTGTTTAAAATAAAGTTCAGTCCCTCTGCTGCTGCTATAAAGGTGCATTGGAAAGCTCTAAGGGTTTGTAATTAGCCTGCATTAATCCCAAACGTTTGACACGCCATGTGCATGCAGAGTGCATTCGTGATTAAAGAGAGTGTGTGGTCGGTGCGTGTACATGGACCATGCTCTCCAGATGACTTAGTGCCCTCCTCTTAAACTCCTCCTCATGCTCATGTTTTTACTTTTTTAATTTGAATTCTCCTTACCACGACTCACACCAGGAGACTCAGATGAAAACTGAGGCTGAATTCCCTTTAAATTCAAACCTCATGGGTTCTATGACTAGAAACCCTTCTTTTGAAATTTCCCAGAATTCGCTGGACGGAGACGAGAACATGTTTCCTGTCCTAGCCCCAGAGCTTCCAGCAGCTGTAGTATCACTAATAATAGCATTAACTGTTATATGTTTGTGATCATTTATATTGTTTGTATAATCATGTTTCTGAGGGAGGGGAAGCCAGGCAGGGGAGCATCCCCCAGCACGACAGTGCAACGGTGACCTTTTCCCAGCCATGAATTAATTTATGTCACCTATAATATGGTCATGTATCATGCGTCCATGCTGTTCCACTGCTTCACCGATAGATCCATAATTTTTAATATTCTGATCATATCATTTATGTAAAAAATGAGAATGCATGCAATAAGAGTAATTAAGTACTATATAAATAAAGAAAATATTTTTATTGTTTTTATTGATGTAGTTTATAACTACAACAACCTATACAGTTTTTAGTATTTAAATACGGGTTAAAAAACTCAAAATTGAATTTAATTATATTATAATATATACTTGCATCACAGGATATTTCATTTTATTTGTCATTAATTTTATATGAATATTATTACTAAGCTTGCGCAGTGCTAAACTGCTCCAGTCGCCCTAACCCTAACCCTAGCTCCAAACTAATGAACCAAATTCAGACAGCAAACGTGATTTGAAAATAAATAAATAAATAAATAAATAAATAAATAAAAGCACCACCATTGTCAGCTGTTTAATTTTAGCCAGATGTGCCTTTTAGGTTTGCATTCTCCACATTAAACAGAACAACTTGTACACTATTGTAGTGAAAATAAATGGTAATTAAATTCCCTCTTTTGTGTGTGTGTGTGTGTGTGTGTGTGTGTGTGCATTAGAGTTTTAACTTTGCATTAAATTACTTTTTTAATATCTGCTTCAGGACGGAGGATAAAATTAATTAAAATAATGGACGTGTGAATCATACTCTGCTGTGTTGCTCTTTCCACTCACCTCCTTCACAGTAACTGAAACAATGATACAGTGCAATACTCCTCCTCAGCACTAGGAGTTTAGTTTTGAGGCTGTACATACCACCATACATACATGTAATGCCATTAGTGTTTTAGGTCTATATAGATCATATAGAAGCTGATTAATAATGTAGAACACATAAAGCTTTGATGTTTGATGGTACAGCAACGAAGCAAGACAAAACGAAAACGAGCAAAACGAAAACGAGAGTCCAGAGTGTTCCCCAGTATCACATGCTGATCAGCAAACTGTGTGAAAAATGATGCTATAAATCGTAGCTGATGTCATTTATTATGCAATATTAAGTCGTTAAGTTCAGACATTGGACAACATTGGAGTGTCAAAACGTTTTGCATAACACTCTCCAAACTATTTGGAGCACATTTAATACTGTATATAAAAACATTTTTTAATAGTGAAGCCCATAAGCAGGTGATATTTGTTCCTGAAAATGTGATAGAAATGCATCTAAAGTTATTCTTCCAGAAGTGTTAAAGCTCTTGAGTTCCAATTATTCTTCAAAAGGTTGTGAGTTTATGAAAAGGTTCAAAAGCTTCCTGTCATCCTAAAAAAGCTGAGGGTCTTCTGAAATAGCTGTGGGTTTCTTCATGGGTTCCTGGTTCCTGAAAAGTCCTGGAAACATTAAAAGCTTCTAAACTTCTAAACTAAAGCTGAAAATAAAATGCTCCAGGGTTTTTTGTGGTGGAAATGCATCAAAAACATGGTCGTGCTTTTGAAAAACATGGGTTTCTACGAGGTCTACTGAATTCCACGGTTCCATGATATGTGTTACATTGAATATGTTCCTGTGATGAAAGCGGGACGTCTATGACCATGAATAGACAGAAAAGGAGGTTAAAGCAGTAATATTTTGAGGCCGTCAATAAATTTACAACAGCAGAAACTTTTGGAGGAACCCATAAATATAGTCAAGAAATTAGGAACAATACAAACGTTTCAATTCAATAATGTAGGATCTCGTAAAATTGCACCAATCTTTTCAGGAACTTGTCATGGTGCCAGTCAGTCACGGGCACATGCACACCCACTCGGATACCAGAAAGGCCAATTGTGTCTTTTAATTATGCAAAGGTTTGTTATGGCATGTATTGTTGATTTTCTGAAGGTCTCAGAATTTGTGCTTTAAGTTTCAACAAATCATAAATTGACCAGGGGTGCACAAACTTTTTGCACAGAGCTGTGGAGTAAAAGGTGGTTCAGATGTGAGAGTCATGAGATGCACTTTTGCATTATTTTTTTTTTCTTACAGTGGAGACGAAAGAAAAGTGCTTTTATCTCCGACTCAGTGCTTCCACAGAACACTCTGGATGGAGGAGGAACTTTAGTCCTAACTGAATTTTCTAATTGCTCTCTCTCTCTCTCTCTCTCAGAACGTCCCCCTCCATTAGCGGCCGTGTGGAGTGGGCGAGAGCCTCCCTCAGTGGCCATCATGCCTCTGAGAACCACTCAGGCTCAGCAGCGCATAAATGCCAGAAGAATCAGGAGGATGGAGAGGGCCAAGGCTGGACAGCGTTCCAAGAAGCTGACTGTCATCTCACGATCGCTGTTCATCTGCAGCTCCAGGACCAGAGACGAAGCATCCAGCCCCGAGGAGAGATACAGCTACAAGAACTGGAAGGAAGGACGGCAAGGAGAGCTTCTGGAGAAGAATTTCAACATCAGCCTGCAAGGAGTGAAGAGTGAAGATCCCAAGAAAAACCTAAGGAGGTCCTTCTCCATCAAGGTAAGGACAATCTGCAAATGCAAAAATGTATTTCATGTTCCTTGTGGTTTTTTTTTCCTTGTGTATCTGACTAAGAAGAGAAAACGTTACACTGATGTCAAAATGCTGTTGGTTTAAAATTATTTATTTGAAGCTTTTCTGAAAATAAACATGCCTATAACGCTCCTTATAACCTGCTAAACATCCACAACACTTTCAGTTCATGGCCAGATGTAAACAGAAACAGTGTTATTAAAAATGCATGAAGCTTCTCACAGCTCTGAGTGAATCGGGCAAATCTGCAGCAGATTCTGTTTATCTGCGATCATCTGCAAGAACTCTGTGTAACCAGAGCAGAACTTTCCTCTGTGAATCACAATCACATGGCTCTTATGTTCGTGGCTGTACAGCTCTACCCATCAGAACCACACAAAGAGTGCTTGTTGGGGTCTGGAGGGAGTTGTCAACTTGAGCAGGTCTCACAAGACATTAAATGATGTCATGCAGGCCAGAGGAGACCCAAAAGTCCCAAAGTCCCATCGCTGCGCTGCCCGGAGCCCATAAAGCACCTTTAAGATCTTTGTGCGACACTGGAAACGTCAAACACGCCGCTCTGACCACTTAATGAACCTTTGTGACTCAGATAGGAACTGTACTCACAGATCTTTCCTACCCACAAGCAGCTGATGCCAGTGCTGCGTTCCTCAAAAGGTTCCTCTGTTGAATGGTGATTAAAAAAAATAATAATAAAAGGGTAAAAAGTTTCCTGAGCTTGTTAAAAAGATTTTAAGGTTGATTCTCCTGGAAAAACCTGTAGCTCCTTGAGTTGTGAAATTCTGAAAAAAGTTATTGAGAAGCCTGAGAAGTTTATTGGATTCCTGAAAGTTTTCATGGGCTTTACTGATTGTAGAAGAAACATACAACTCCTGCCCTGCTGTATGTTATAAAGACTGTATACTGCATTACCTGAAAAAGTGATGGAAATGCGTGCCGGAGCAAAAATGTGGTTCTGTAGAAATATTTCTGGCTTCCTTAAAAGTTTCCTGGATTCCGAAGAAAATACTGCAAAAAATACCATCATGAAATAAACTTACTGCCATCGTTAAATCGTCCTGGTTTCCTGAAAACTAAGTTTGAGGAATGTTCCAGGACCCTGCAGAGGCTCCTGCGTTCCTGAAATGTTAATAAAGGGAAGAACTATGAAAAGCTTTGTTTTGAATAAATATCAAATCATATTACTTGTTACTAAACGGTCAAGAGGTCCTTAAAACGTTACTTAATATGTTCCATTCTGGGTGACAGAAACGGTTACTGGTTGCCTAAAAATTGGAGAAGACAATTCTTGAGTTTTTCATTCATTCCTAGTATCCTAGAATTCCTTACAACGTTTGTAGGTGTCTGAAACGTTTGTAGCTGTATAAACACACGCAAAGCTTCTCAGTTCCTGTTAAAGGTTCTAAATTGATTAAAACAAGTTGCTGTTTTACTAAACACGCTTCTAGATTGGTCCCAGAAGTTGAATCTGTTCATGTGGACATAAGGTTTTGTGGGAGAAACTTTTCATCACTCATCTAAGTGACTTGTTCAGTCTCAGCTAGTTGGAAAACTTCCCCAATCTTATATACAGCACTTTCCCATAACGACTGATACCAGCACCATTACATAACAATGTGACGAAACGTTTCTCCCACAAAAAACCTTATGTCCACATGAACAGATTTAACTTCTGGGATTTTCTTACCTGGATTATTGAGCATGCATCAAAGCACTTCTAGATTGGGGTCATATGTTCTTAACATGTTTTTTAATTATAACCTGGGTCCCTGGCATGGTGGGCTGGCGTATTCAAGTGCTGTGCCACCAAAGCGTCACATGCTGTCCGTGGTAAAGGCTGTTAGAGCATTTCTTTATGTCCCAAATGAAAGGCAATGCAATGTTTCTTAACTAACTCATATTAAATCCAGCAAAGGCTCCTCTGTCCATCTGATGAGGCACGGCTGCTGAAGCAATGTTTTACAGGTGTTAAAGTGCTAGGGTGCAAAAGGGGCCCCCATAAAGGAACATAATAGCGCTCTTGTTTCGGTGTTCTCTCTTTATCGGGGTAGGAAAGCAGTATCTGGAGAATGTGTGTGGCCACCAGGGAGGAGCGTGGACCACTCGGACCTTATGTGACCCATAACGATGTCCAGCCCAGTCACAATTCGGGTGCCGTGCTCAACGGAGGCGAGTTACACAGGTAATAAAAAAATTCCAATATAATCCCGCCATGAACGTGGTACATTTTTTATGATGTATGTTTGTGGGGATTGGGCTTAATGGTTTGAGTAAATATGCACAGGCCCACAAACTCTATCTCTCTCTCACTCACACACACATACACATACACATGTGCACTCATAAATTCACGCAAGACCACTAATGGACACTATATGCCCCTTTTTCACACTCCCTAGGGACACTTATATCTACTACGGTGAGAGGCTGGTCCCGTTTAATGGCCAGCTCATAAATGGGCACACAAAGCTCGAGCCAGAATCAGAGACACTAAGAACTGATTCAGGAACAGAGGTAAGACCAAAAAAAACACTCTCTCTATGTCTACTTGTGCACAAAAAAAACCTCACCAAAAAGGAGTTGTTGAAATCAAAGTCAAAGTCTGACAACTGAGCAAAATGTCTTCCAGTGTAGAGTCGTACAATCTCTCACCAAGAGGTACACTACCCAAATGTACCCCGAGAGCCTTTTACTAGGACAGCGCTATAGGGGGAGAACTTTTACGCCCTCTTGTGGCAAGACCCAGTGTCTAATCAGACCACACCTGTAATTATTTGCATGTCCACCCGAGACGAGTCGAGTTTTGCAAAAATCAAACATTTGCTGAAAAACCTACACAAAAATATGTCAAACATTTGCACAGACAGAACACTTGAAAGGTCAGACGCCTCCTTCAGGCCTTGCTCCTCAAGCGAGCCTCTTCATGGCTAGGCTAAGTGCTAATGCGAAAGTTATTTGTCTACACAAAACCCCTGTTGTTTGTGTGTGGAAAAAAGAAGGCTGGCCTCAAACAACAAACTGTTCACTGATGCACCAGATAAAAATGCACAAACATCAGGGTTTAGCGAGCCTGAATGCACACAGTGTGCGAGGGGAATCGGTTAGCACGCTAACAAACAGAGCTTTGATGAAAACAAGCTAAAACACCTACAAGCCCGACCTTATGTAACTCAGGAGGAAAAGAGAAGCATGGAGGCACGTCACGCAACTTTCCCCCACGCTTTCATGTGGAAATGTTGTTAGCTGTTATGCTATGACAGACAGATTAAATTTTACAAATGACTTCCAGATCTTCGGTCTGGAAAATGCTGCTAAATAGATGCTGTGTGTGTGTGTGTGTGTGTGTGTGTGTGTGTGTGTGTGTGTGTGTGAGAGAGAGAGAGAGAGAGAGAGAGAGACAGAGAGAGAGAAAGAGAGAGCAGATGTGACAGTTCAGAAGAGAAGAAACCTGCTTTTCTATAGCCTACTTCTTCTATGCTAACACTTCACAACACTTACCATACTGAGAGAAATCATTTTAATAATATTATTTAAGCAATTAAATTTGTCATTTCGACAAAGAAAGTTGAACACGCAGTGCTTTCACAGTTTTAGTGGTTAAAATTGAGAGAACACTGTTGCTAGGCAACTAATAAACAAACTGAGCACCAGTTGGCTAATAACAACAAAGCTAGCTTGCTATAACCAGCACAGTCATTCTTCTCAGAAAATGCAACTCTGGCAGTAAAATAACTCATTCATTTTTTAAATTATTTTTCTAAAAGTATGTTGCCAATTTATTTGAAAAAGACTTTTTGTAAGACAGGTCCAGGCAAGGACAGGCAGCTCCAAAATTATTGGCATCATTGGAGGAGTAGTTAGCTTCATTTAGCATTAGCATTATGACAGAAATCTAGCCTTTAAATAAGGTTGGTTTACCCTCATAAAGTAGGTGTTTTTAAACAAAACTATTTGTGTCACAATTTTTGGCACCCCTAGAATATCCTATTAAACATCTATATTGTTTATTATACATTATTTAGCAGGAGCCTTTATTCAGAGAGACTTTTAATTGATACAGTCCTACAAAGTCTGAAGTTTAAGTGCTGTACTCAGACGGAGGAAGCCTGGCAAAAGCAGGATTAGAACGCACAACCTTCGAATTAGAAGATGAAATCCTTAATACTGAGCTTCACCATAAATCTGTGGCGGCACAATAGACATATTTTGAGCTTTTGAATGCTTTTAGGTTTCTCAGACCTGGCCAAACTAATTGTCTGTACCTTTTCCTAAAGGTTTTCTCTCCATGTGAAAATGGCGGATTACTAACAAACGGTAACACAACTGACAAGGCGGCCTACAGAAAAGAAGTGGTGATGAATGATGCTAATTCAAAGGTAATTAATGTAATTTTTTGGACACAGTCCGTACCAATGGGGCAAAGTTAAAATCAAAGTCAGATTTATTTCTGTGGCGCTTTTTACACGGAGCGTTGTCTCAAAGCAGCTTTACAATTTGAGATTATCTTTTATTATCTAGGGCCATTCCCAAATTTAGCAAGCCTATGGCGACAGTGGCAAGGAAAAACCCCTAAACATTATAAGGAAGAAACCTTGGGGGGACTCAAAAAGTATGTAAGAATTACAATATGTTATGCAACTGATAAGTTTAAATAAACAGAAGCTAAATAAATATATAATATAATAATATGGAGAATAACAAACTAGAGATGATGTAATCTTATGATCCACTTCCACAAACGTGTGTTGTGAAGAGCAGACTTTGATAAATCCCTGTTCTTTAAATGAAACAGGGTGCCCCCTCACACCTGATTGGCATTCCATTGATTGAAACACCTGACTCTAATTTCACATTCAAATTAACTGCTAATCCTAGAGGTTCACATACTTTTGCCACTCACTAATATGTAATATTGGATCATTTTCCTCAGTAAATAAATGACCAAGTATAATATTTTGGTCTTTGTTTAACTGAGTTCTCTTTATCTACTTTTAGGACTTCTTAGGACTTTTAGAAAATTTGATGATGTTTTAGGTCATATTTATGCAAAAATATAGAAAATTCTAAAGGGTTCACAAACTTTCAAGCACCGCTGTAAGACAATAGTGTAAATGAATGAAACATTACGGTGTCTCAAATAGTCGAGTAACGAAGGTGTGATTTAAAAAATGATTATCAATGCGCTGACTTTTATGGAGCGAACATACTACTCCTCTATAGGTGTAAACTATACCCCTACATTTACCATTTAGGTGAGAACATATAGGGAGGGGTTTGGGCATTTTGGAGCATTTTGGATTCATGATGCAGATAAACCATTATTAAAAAACAATTTTAAAGCAATCAAAGGTTAAAAATGCACCTGTACATTCCTGACAATGTTAACAATGTAGAGTACCAAGACTAATTACATTCTCAAATTACATGTTTTGAATATATTCTTATAATTAGTGAGTTACACAACCTTTAGAGGAAACAGCTGTAAGTTTGGACTGTTTTTTACTTCTTACTGGTAATATATCACGTTTAACTTTAATAGATTGGTTCACATCTTTGCAGAATCACCAGAACTTGTAGGCTGGGTGTTTTTGGATCTTGTGACCCTGTATGTTGAAGAGGAAATATTGATGAATGCTTCCTGAATGCATTATCTGGACTGACTGAGATTGACCATTAGAATTTTTTTTTTACATGCAGTCCCCCGTACTCGAGGTATCACAGGTCAGTAACAAAAGCAGCGAGGCCGAGAACTGTGAAGAGACAGCCTGCAAGAGGAATCGCTCCAACTCGACAAGTAAGCCTCACAAACATCTCTGCTCTAGTAAAAGTTCAGCTGCAGCCAATTTGGGTTTCGTTATGTAACGATGTGACTCTCGGGCCTTACAGCGAGTCACACCCTTAATGATCTGTAAGAGTAATCATTTCCTTCGTGGCACTCTCCATGATCTGTCTCTCGGTGCCAGGTGTTCATCCGTACTGGATCGGCGATTTGGACTCCATCATCATGAAGACGCCAGAGCTGTATCCCTGCCACGTCCATCCCACCGCCGGCTTTTATGGAAACAGAAAGTCTCTTTCTCAACAGCTGGAGTTTTCTCCCAGTGTCCCACAGGTACAGCAGTAATAATCTTGTGCAGCTTTGTGAATGAGCAGCGGTAACTTTCCTACAGACGCTGATCAGACTTGGCTACGAATTCTAGACTTCTCAGGGGTTTCTTGATCTCTGAGAAGGTCTAGATGGTGTTTTTTGGTTCATCAACCACCTTATGTTAAGCGTCATGATGAAGCTGCAGGCCATTTTGAATTCGTCATTCCCTCACAAAGTCCCAAACCAGGATGCCCTCCCACTATGCTTCACAGTTGGGTGGGCTTTCAGAGTTGGTGCACAGTGCCCTTTTCCATTCAAACAAGTGTCTATACTGCATATAAATACAATGTGTTACTATATACTATATTGTGTTACTTATATATACTTGTGTTACTTATATATATATATATATAAATAAAATATTAAAAAAAAAATTCAACTAGCCCTATGGCTAAGCAGAGTGTAAATGCCGTTAAATAGTCATTTTAGATTCATGTGGAGATCCTGGAGCTGAGTTTAGAGGTCCCAGAGTTCAACGTAAAGAATTCGACAGGTTTTTTTCAGTTATTCTCTTCATTAGCATTGAATGTTGGTGCAGAACTCCCACTTTTAAGCAGTCGGTCTAAAAAACACTGTATTTATAAAGGTTCTTTGTGCTAAGAGTTTCTCCTAGTGAGGAAATTCTAAGAAAAATGTTAACAAGTATATCCTAGTAAAAAGGAAATTTATTCATAAAGCATATTCATTAACCCCTAAAAGAGCCCCTAAGGTGAAAACCTGTTAGGAGTAGGGGGCAGGGCTTTTAGGAGGCTTTGGACTTCACCGAATAACAGTGAGATAATCAAACGCTACCGATTAGAATGTGCGGGAATAATGTTTGTGATTGATCTTATTAGAGATTTGCTCACATCTCCTACCCAGCGCAACAATGCTGTAACACTCGAAATGAATGTTACGTATTAACCAACCCCAAGAGCTCAACAGATTAGCAACAATCATACCTGAAAAGCACAGCGCCACGTTCTCTATAGTTTCTAAACTATATAATAGATTAAACAGTCTACAAAAAGTATCAGCATTGCAAATAAACTGTTATTAAAATAAAGCAAATAAAGGTGTGTGTGTGATTTTGAGTTCCTCCACAGCCCTGACTGGTAAAGAGCCGGGTTACAACTTTTCAAAATAAAAATTAAAAAATCAGCTGCACCTGTTAACACCGGGATCCTGAAACAGCCAAACCTCTAATCAGAAGGATTATTTATGTTTTGTTGGCTGTGTGTTACTTATGGATCTGTATGAGATTTAGCCTTACAGGTCGTTTCGGGAGCAGTGTGTGTGTGTGTGTGTGTGTGTGTGTGTGTGTGTGTATTATGAGTTCTGATGCAGATATCAGTCTCCAGTAAGTGAACATGAAACGCAGTGGCACTTCTACATTCGATGCGTTAAAGTGATTATAAAAGAGGCAATCAAGCGAACGCTTACGGGAAGTGCTTGAAAGTAGCAGATGCACGTCCTAAAAGCACCCTGGCTTGTTTTCAAACAAATCATTAGCTGCTGATGGGCCTAATTTCTCCTCACATGCACACGGCACTGAAAGGAGGCTAGTGTTCTTATAGGTTTAATAATATTTTAATCAGTTCAGAAGGATTTTTCTATATTAATCCAAATTTCATTGGATTTATGATGTTAGTTTCAAGCATGTAGTCACCAGAACTCGAACCCAGATTCCAGCCAGCAGATTGAGTGCCTGAGCAGTCTCATATGCTAGGTACCTGCGTTTGAGTCTGCGGAGAGAGGAAAGAAGGTCAGACAGAGGGATCATCCCCCAGCACTGCAACAGTGACCCCTGCTCACATGTGGCCAAAAGTATCAGGACAGAAACCCACATGTGGCCAAAAGTATTGACATGCAAACCCACATGTGAACTAAAGTATTGGGGCCCAACGCACGTGGCCAAAAGTACTGAGACACAAACTTGAGAGGCCAAAAGTATTGGGACACAAACCCATGTGGAGAAAAGCTTTGAGACACAAACCTACATGAGGTCAAAAGTATTGGGACACAAACCCAGATGTGGCCAAAAGTATTGGGACACAAACCCACGTGTCCAAAAGTACTAGGACAAAAATCGTCATGTTGGCAAAAGTATTGGGACGCAAACCCACATTCTTTCTACTTGCCACATTTCAAGCACTATTGTAGTTCCTTCAGGAAATGCGGATCTAGTTGTTATTAATGGTTGGATGTCAGCTTCCATCAGTTCTGTTCCCTTTTTATTTACAAACAGACTTTTTCAAAGCCCTGATTAGAACACTATAAATCCTCTAGTATGTACAACCTTGCTAGTATTTTTATTCTTCCCTCTCATGCAAACTCTATATTACTTAAAACCTGATTTATTGCCACGTGGCGTAACTTTATTCATGTAATCTGAGAGCTGGTGAAATCCTGCACTCTTTCATAATATCCTGTTTATAGAAGTTCTGCCTTTACTGCCATTATCTGGTAAAACCCTGGTGGTCCCTAAAACCAGATTTCCCTCTCTTTTGGAATCTCGTTCTCTGTACATCCCTCCAGGTCCTGTGTGTTTTTTCCATCTCCTTTCATTCTGATAACCATCTGCCATGTTTGCTTGCTTGGATTTGTTTGACTTGCCTTTTGTTTATGGCTCTGATTCTCCTCAGGCTGTTCCAAGACCTTCTCGTTCTCTGAGTTCGGCACATCTGGTTCACTCCTGCAGCAGCGTCCAGGCTTTCATCATCTGTAACATAGTCTTAATGAAGGCACCAGGCAAGGTAACCTCACACACACACACACACACACACACACACACACACACACACACACACACACACACACACACACACAAACACAAAGGACCGTCAATGAGTCCACACATAATAACAAATTTGGCTCTCTCTGTAAAACACACACATCCATCTTCTCAGGGTTTGGGGTTTAGCATCGTAGGAGGCAGGGACAGCATGTATGGTCCGATGGGTATCTACGTCAAGACCATTTTTCCAGGTGGAGCCGCTGCGGCTGATGGAAGACTTCAGGAAGGTATTTACTTACAGATGAATGTCGCCCATCAAGCTTTTATTATTGGATAAATAACCTCCATCAGCCGCTGATGTGTTTTTTTTTTGCAGGAGATGAGATTCTGGAGCTGAACGGAGAGTCTCTGCATGGTCTGACACACGAAGACGCCTTACACAAGTTTAAAGTGAGCTCTTTTGTTTAGTTTGTTGTTTGTTGGCTGTAGTTTGTAATTATGGAGATTTAAAAAAATCTTTAGGCAGTGCTGAACGTGTTTTCCTACAAATAACCCATCTGTACATCCGTCATTTTGCCTGTCTTATCTTTCACATTTGGGAACATCCATCCATCCATCCATCCATCCATTCACTCATAGATCAACTAAATGTCCATCAATTTTTGTTTATGTCAAGTTATAGTTCACCCAAATACACCCAACCTTAAAATTGTCCGCCCATCCATCCAGTCATATTATTTACTCATTTCTCTCTGTCTTTAATAAGGATGGTCCTATTCATCCATGAACCCATCCATCCCTCTCTTTTATTTTTCTGTATTCTCTGTCTTTCCAAATAAAGATCTCCCATCCACCCATCTATCCATGCATCCACTCATCCACCAACTAGATGTCCATCAATTCATTCAGCTGCCCTTCCATCAAATCATCTATCCCTCCGTATGAATGTGCCCGGTTTCTGTTAAGTTATACTTCACCTCCACCCAAACCCACCCAACGGTACATTTACATTTACAGCATTTAGCAGACGCCCTTATCCAGAGCGACTTACAATTGGTACAATCTTACAATCCAAGCAATTGTGGGTTAAGGGTCTTGCTCAAGGACCCAACAGTGGCAGCTTGGCAGAGGTGGGATTTGAACCCTGGACCTTCTGGTCCATAGTCCAGCACCTTACTCACTAGGCTACCACAGTCCCGCAATCCTCCACCCATCCATCTATTCTTCTTTATTATATTCATGGCTTTCCAAATAAGGATAGTCCCCCATCCATCTATCAATCTTTATGAATGTACCAGATTTCTGTTGAATTATAGTTCCCCTTCATCCAAACCAACCCAATACTACAATCTTCCATCCATCCATCCATCTATTCATCTTTCCAACCAACTGTATTATGAGGAACAAACTATCTATCCTAGGTTTCTATAATTCTGCCTTATGAATAACTAGTGTTCTGTCCCTCCATCCATCCATCCATCCATGCATCCATCCACTCATCCACCAACTGAATGTCCATCAGTTAATTCAGCAATCCGTCTATCAAATCACCTATCCATCTATATGAATGTGCCAGGTTTCTGTTAAGTTATATTTCACCTCTAAACCAAACCCATCCAACCTTAAAATCATCCATCCATTCATCTGTAGTATATTCATGGTTTCTCTGTCTTTCCAATTAAGGTTTTCCCCCATCCATCTGTCAATCTTTATGAATGTACCAGATTTCTGTTGAGTTATAGTTCACCTCCACCCAAACCCACCCAATCGTACAATTATCCACCCCTCCATCCATCCATCTTTCCAACCAACTGTATTATGAGGAACAAACCATCTGTCCTAGGTCTCTATAATTCTGCCTTATGAATAACTAGTATTCTGTCCCTCCATCCATCCATCCATCCATCCAGTCTGTCTCTTCATCCATCATTTACTCAAATAGTCCCTAAACAGATCTTGCTGAGTGATTTAGACAGCGGTGACAAATGTCCAAACTGTTAAGCTATATTCACCTCCATCCATCCGTCTTTCCTTCCCTAATTTCAGCCATCATGTATTTCAGTCTGCTTTGCCTTACTAAGCATATCACAACGCCATCAATCACAACACAATTCAAATCCATCCATCCATCCATCATCCATCACTGATCGTATCACAGTTCGAGTGCATCCATTTATTCGCTTCTCTGCTCATCCATCATTGTTGAACCCCTCCTCCCTCCTCCTCTCTCCCTCTCTGATTTCTGAAGCAAGTGAAGAAGGGTCTGCTGACGCTGGTGGTCAGGACCAGGTTGGGCGCTCTGGTTGGCAGTCAGACTCAGGTGGCCCAGCTGTGCCGATCCAGGTCACTGAGCTCCACGACCGGCATCAGCAGAACCAGCGCTGACCTGGGTGACTTCTCTGTGTTGGGTAGCCATGCCAAGCCCAGAGACCGGATCATGATGGAGATCATCCTGCAGAAGGGTCGGTACCGGTGTGTGTGAGACTGATGTTGTGATTCGATGTTATGGAAGGTGGTTTATGTGTTTATGGTGTTTATGTTATAGAGGTTGGCGTGGGGCTTGGTATCGGCCTGTGCTGCATTCCCTCCGCCGACGGTGGTCCTGGAATCTACATTCACACTCTCTCGCCGGGCTCCATGGCACACATGGACGGGCGTTTGAGGTAATTTAACCCTAATGAATGCGTTTTGTGCTAAAAATAATCAGCAGTTAGAGGTTTCTTAATGGTAAAGTGCTGGAACGACGTTTACTCTGGAAGTATTCCTGCAGGTGTGGCGATGAGATCGTGGAGATTAATGACACGGTGGTTTGCAACATGACGCTGAACGACGTGTACACAGTTCTGAGTCAGTGCAGCCCGGGACCCATTCAGCTCATCATCAGTCGACACCCAGACCCAAAGGTAGGTAAAATGGTTCCATTCTGTCGTGCCCCCGCTGCTAAAGCATCATCATCAGACTATGGGCTTCAGTCCTAACAGTCAAGGAACAGAATTTCCCAATAACTGTTTATTATACAGACAATAAACACAAACATATCGATTGATCAGCTTTAATTTATTAAAAAGAAAGTATATTTCTGTACAGCAAATACAATGGGTCTGATTCATAAGGCAGGCTGTTACTAAGATCCACTATTCTACCAAAAGAAGAAAATCAGAGAGAGATCCCGGTGTTAGAGCCAAAGTACAGGATCAACGTTATCATTTTCCGTAATTAGTTAGCTGAAGCTTTTAATGTGAATGTTCTGAGTCAGAAATGTTAAGTTTGGAGTTCTAGATCATTAGCAGCTTGGTCGGGTCAATAAGAGCCGGGCTTAACAGATCCAGGAATGAAGCTCTGCCCAGCCATGGATGGTGTTTAATGAAAGAGGCCGAGTTTAACACATAGCAAATAACGTGAAGAAAATCAGAAAGAACAGAACCGGCGGAGCTGCTGATGCTGTATAACTCTCCCGTACCATTTCTGACCGATCCATCAAATCAAACCCAGCTAGATGCTGATGCAGCATTTTTGGTTATGGGACTCAAACTGATCTTCAATGGAGCTGTGAATTCGTGAAGAGTCCAGGACCTTTGATTTAAAGTACTGGCTTTTTCTTTCTCGGCCTTTCCAGCTTAAATCGTCGTTTGTAAGGGTGACGAACCTCAGGTGTGACTTGCAGACATGATAAAAGTCATTTGTTATACATTAGTCTACATTTGTATACATTTGTTATACGTGTGTGTGTGTGCAGGTTTCTGAGCAGCAGCTGAATGAGGCCATTGCTCAGGCGGTTGAGAACAGCAGACTGAAGCGAGATAAGACACACTGGAGTATGGAGGGTAAGAGTGATGGATGCTGGGAGTTCATTTACACGGCCTAATTCATTCGTTAGCACTTAAGGGTCGGGTGTTAGATATTTAACCGTCTGAAACCGTACGGAGTCTGACCTCAGGACTCTTAATGGAGCTTTTAATACCACAAACAGCACCACACCTTCTCACTATTTTCAGTACGATGCGTTTTCACCTACTTCTGCTTTAAATGAGCATGAATCGATCCCTTAATTGTTAAACGATCTAAGCTTTATTGATTTGTCATATTAAGGTCATTTAAAGGTTCACGTTGTATAACTGGCGATTTGCAGAGCTAACGCCGCTAACTTAACCACATGCACCCTGAATATGCGGCGATTCAGTTTCTTTGAGGATTTTAACGTCGACTCCTTAGGGCCTCAATTCACTGAATTGACTCTTCTCAGGATGGTTTGTTAAACGGAACCAAATCTGAGCAGTTTGATGAAACCTGTGTTTTCAGTCCTACACAGAACACAATGAAATTCCTGGATGTCTGATTTCACAGTTGGTGAGTTGACAGGTTCTGCAGATACACAAATGTACATGCAGAACCTGGTTCTTCTCGATCTTACTGCTGCATTTGACACAGTTTGTCATACTACGTTGCTTCATTTCTGTGTTGGGATTATTGGTATGACTTTGACTTGACTCACTGGTCAGCACCAGTTTGTTTCTCTGGATAGTTTTAGATCCGACACTCTCTCTCGATTATGGTGTACCCCAGGGTTCGGTCCTTGGTCCAATACTTTTTATAATTTATTTGCTCCCACTCGGTAACATTCGGATCTTCTGTTTTCCCATTGTCCGTTTCGCATGCTACGATCTGTTGAAGCGCAGTTACTCTCTCAGCCTCCTGCTAAATTACGCAAGTTTGGAGATTTAGCGTTGTTGGTCCCAAGCTCTGGAATTCAATCCCATTGTACCTTCGTACCTGCTCGTCACTTTCAGATTTTAAGAAGCACTTAAATACATACATGTTTGGAATTGCTTTTAACTCTTTTCTATTTATTTGTTGTGTTTTGTTATTGTGCGTATGTTTTATTGACTTTTAGTCGTATTGTTTTTATTTGTAAAGCGCCTTGAGTTTCTTGAAAGACGCTAAGAAATTAAATTCTTTTATTATTATTGTTATTATTATTATTATTATTATTATTATGCACAATTACAGGCTTTCAAAAAAAGTGAGGATTGTAGGATTTTAGCTGGCATAAATCAGTAGTTTCAGACAGGATGAATCACCCTGTTTTCTCCTCTTCATTCTGCTTTTAAGAGAAAAAGCTAAAGGTTTTATGCAATTTCAAAGCCGCTGAATTCACTCTGGCATTGGCGGTCTCTCTGGCAGACCCCGACGTGTGTAATGTCTGATCTTCGGTCTGATGTCAGGTCTTAGGAGGACGGAGCCATGTTTTCACAGCAGGCTGAAGTGCGAGCGCTGCACGGAGCGGAGCCACAGCCAGGCGAGCTCCAAACGACCCCAGAAAGCCATGATCCGGTCCTGCAGCGAGGGCGCCTACACCCAGCGCTGCACCCAGAGCTGCGCTGGCACGCTGCCCGTTCCTCACCCCCACGTGGCTCGGGTACACAGCGTGGACGCCGTCTTATCAGATGGCTCAGAGACTCAGTCGGACCGATGCAGGCCGTCCCCGATGTCATACGCCGACGATGACTACAAAGTTCCCTACAACTCGCACCTCAGTCAGCAGTCCCTGGACGCAGGGCTGGGGAGGATCCGAGGGTTTAAGGGCAGGCCTCGGTCTCTCCCGCGGCGCTACTGCAGGCGGCAGGGCGTCACCAATGGGGAGACGCTCAGCACCTCGAGCGGGTCCAGTCAAGGTTCACCAGTCAAAGAGGACGGGCCGTTACCATCCCAAAGCTACTGCCAGGTGAGACTGAAACAGATACGGTCTGGTGTAAAAGCTTGCGAACCTCCCCAACAAACTTTAGACGACATTGAAGTAAAAGCTGGCTTGTGCAAAAGTTTTGGCACCTTTCAGTGTTTTTGTAAGGTCTCAGAAATGTTGTAAGGTATCATCAAACGCGTAATTTCCCTGGGGGACCACAAACTGTTGTATGCATTTTGCAGTGCCGGTTTAAACACATTCAGTGCCATCACAAGCCTGGATAAAATTGTAAGGTTCCGGCAAGAATGGATCTGGTGTAAAACCCAAGCCAGATCTAAAAGAAGAAGACGAAGATGAAGAAGAAGCTAGGGCTATAGAATTGTGCAAAAGTCTTATGCCACCATTAGATTAGATATAGCATTGTTTTAGGAGTGGTATAAAGACCATAATTATTTCTCAGTCTCCTTATTAAAACACAACCAGAAAATACAGAAAATTTGTATGCAATGTTAACCCCCCCAAAAACAGCTTCTATAGGCTATGGAGCAAAAGCAGCATCTGACAGCTTCATCAAGATGCCAAACTTGATCAGGAATGCTTTTTGGAAGGGTGGCAGCCAAGAAACCATTTTTTTGGGGAAAAGGAACAGGGAGAAAAGTCTAAAATATGCTAAAGCTCACAAAGATTGGACTGAAGATCAGATCAGTGGAGGAGAGGATTATGGAGTACCCAATCCAAGTCTCGAATTTTTGCCTCCAATCGTAGATGATATGGCCTAAGACTTTGGGATACTAGTGGTGCATCCCAACAGGGTCCAGAGGCATTTAAAGTCCATCTATTTTACGTCTTTTTGCTTTAACTTCTGAGGTCGTCAGTATATTAATAGGAAAAAAATCTGTCCTGTATACATCTAATTCACGTCTGAATGACAGAAAGCTAGTACAAACGAACCCTGGCGACACCTGCTGACAGGAAAGAGAATCGCAGATGAAAAACAACAGGGCAAGTGTGTAAAGATTTATAAAAGATACTGAGATAATCACGACTGCATTGTACAGTACGTTACAGTACAAAGACGTCGTGTTATGTTTTAATGAATGTTATTGCTTAAAATAAAATGTTCTACTGTTGTACTAACCTACTGTGTGACCGTGGTAAAGTCTGCTGAAGCTGTTTTGTGTAGTTAGATGTTAGAATCACAAGTAATCACACAAGTCAGTGTGACCCTGTAGGTCGGAACATCGCTCGGCTGTTGTATTCACACTCTACCAGTTTGTGTTTGCGTACTTTAACCACAAACGGCAGGCGCTGCATGGCAGATTTCTGTGTAGCACAGCTCACTAACTAGCACCTCTGTGTACCAGTGTGTGATTCTGCTTTTCCGCTCTCTCCTCATGCATCTAGTTGTTCTGCAGCGTGTGCGAGGCTTTGAGAAAGATCTCGAGGCTTCTCTTTAAGAACGTATGTATCGCGTCGACGCTTCCTTCCTCTCAATGTGCCGCACAGATTGCGCTAAACCCTCGTCCCGGTGCATGACATGGTGCATGCATCGTGCAGTGTGTGTATGGGGGTTGTCCTGGGGCGCATCAGTCGGTGCATGGTGCAAGCGGATGTGTTTCTACAACCTTCTGAAAAAGGCAATGCGAAACGAAGTGTCAAGATCACCCAACCGTTTCCTGTTTGTGTGACAGGAAGCGGACGGGCGTTCAGAAGGAACTAAAGCGGGGCTCTCCGAACCCGCCGCTGCTCGCACGATCGAATGCACCCAGGGAGAGGCCAGGCAGCACCTTACAGCAGGTACGAACATGATTTGTTTGTATTATTTTGTATCTGATTAATGCATGGCCATGGAAATCCGTTCAGATATAACAAAGTGTATAGCTGTTACTCACAGACGGCAATTCATTCAAAGATTTCAGGCTTATGCAAATATTTTGGCACCCACCTTCAAATTGTATGTTTTGTCAATTTTCTTAATTTTTTTAAACACAAAATTATCGAACCTCATGGGTGCATTAACAGATCATCTGGAAAAAAAAATTTTGCACAGAATTTTTTTTTGTTCCTCATTATGTACTTTGCTTCCTGTAGAAGTTTTGACTTCATTTCATTTAGAGAAGACCAGGGGTGCTAAAACGTTTGCATAAGACTATGGAGTAGAGCAAGACAGTGATGCCTTGTGCAAAGTAAAGTGTGGATTACATAAAAATATTCTGAGTGCAATACAAACAAATTTTAATCTGACGTTTCTACACAGATGTTACATTTTGCCGTTTTTTTTTTTTTACCCCAATATGGGTGTTTGCTTCCTGCAGAATTTGTGCATCTTCATTTCAACAGCAGAGATCCTAACTTTTGCATAAGTCTACAAACAAAAGCGAGACAACAGTGAATTGTGCAAAGTAATATTCCGAATGCAATACAAACAAATTTTAATTTGACGTTTATGCACAGATGGCATTCTGTATTTAAGGCATACATTTTTAAATCCATTCTGTTTTGACTCCTTTAATAATGATCTGTTAGGGTTTTTTTAAGGTCGCGGAAGGGGGAGACCCTTGACGTGGCAAACACAGGGTTGCCAGATTCAACAAAAGAAACAAGCAACCAGGCCTATAGAAACAAGCCCAAATTAAGTAAATTAAGTGAATTAAGAATAATTGTAAGCGACTTTATAGAATAATATTCCCAAAGTCCCTTTACAATAAGTGGACCTGGCAACCATGTTTGATTCTTATAGCCGCGTATGGGACAGCTCTACATGTTATGTTTGCGTGCATGCACAGACTGAGAAAATCAAGAAAGATCAGAGTAAGGGTATACATGCGCTGAGAAATCTGATTATTGAGCAAAAATCCTGCTTTTTCTCGGATTTCTTAATCTGATTTTTGGACCTTAATCCAATCTGAGAAATTGGAGTATGCTGTCTACGTGACCACTTGAATAATAAGATAAGACAAGATCTGCCAAAATGAGTTAAAGTTTGTGCGCATTTTCGAAAATATTTGCTAATAAAGTTTTGTGATTGGTGTATCATCTCTCAGAATCCCAGTATCCTAACCGAGTCTACAGTCCAACCAGAAGAGCTGATCTGAGACGTCAAGGCCGTGTCGAGTTGAACCCTGATCAGCAAGTCGACCCCTGGGTGAGGCTAACAGACAGCTTGGAGAGGCGCCTAAAAACCATGAGCGACCACAACGGGAATAACGAGATCAATGGCACTGGCTTGGAAACCGCAGACGCTGTCTCAGGGTCGACCCCGGAGGAAAGCTCGGGGGTTAAAAAGGGTCCACCGGTGGCGCCAAAGCCTGCCTGGGTACGCCAAAGTCTGAGGAGCATCAAGTCCGGAAAGTCACCTGCAGAGGCTTTTAGAAACCCAGACACCGGTAAGAGCCAGGAGTCCGGGAGGAGCTTCGGTGTCAGCCTGAGAGCGACGCCAGCAAAAGGGAATCTGTCCTTCAAGCAAAAGCTCAGCTCCTTTGAGACGTTTTCGAATGCAGAGGAACCGAGCAGAAGACATCCTCCGTCCCCTTCCAAAAAAAGCCAGGATAGCATTGAGAAGATTGAGAAGGTGCAACCTGCAAGCCCCAGCAAAACGGATCACAGTGGAAGCCCTGCGATGAAACCGGAGGAACCTGACAAGCCCCCATCCGTCGATGTCTCAACCACCAGTGCGACGTTGCAACCTGAATCATCTGAAGGAATACAAACAGCTTCTGAGCAGCCAGATGTAAAAGATGAGACCCCCAATTCTGAAGAAGATTCAGCAGCCGTTGAGGAACCGTCTCAGGAATCCACAAGCCCTCCAAAGGTGCCGCCGTCTGCTGAGAACGACGAAGAGGAAAGCGCTGGCGAGAAAAACTCAGCCTCTCTTGGACCCTGCCCTAGAAGATCCAGCAGTTCTAAAGATCCTCCCTCTCAAAAGTCATCTTCACTGGAAGACCCCAGCAGTCACCCTGCAAGCCTGAGAACCAGGAGTCTGCCCCTGAACACCTCTGCTTCTCCAGACGCCCATGGCCAAGGCGGTCTGGAAGGGGTGAGCCTTGAGATCATCCTGTCCTTCACCAACCAGGTGTCCCAAGCCCTGATGCGGTCCATGCAGTCCCTTCCTCAGTCCCCATGCCTCAAGCTTGGCAACCCATGGAGCACCTCACCTGGTTCTTCTCATTCCAACCCCTCCGAAGAGGACCTTTCATCAGCAGAGAAACTTCCATCAGAGAGCAGCGAAAAGGGGTTCTCTGTGAGGTACGCTTGTTTCTTGAGGAAAAACTTGAAGGGGCTGTGGTAATTTACCCAGAGTTCACAGGGTGTGGACGTACGATGCCCTAAATGGGCAGGGCAGGGCAGGGGTCGCTGTTGCAGCGCCACCTCACCTTTAACAGTCATGTCTGCATGTGAAAATGACCTGGTGTAAAGCAATGCAGGGACTCGCACCTGGGTCCATGAGATAGTGGGCTGGCGTGTTAGTGGGTGGATCATAGTGGGCGCCCATAAATATTTTGATTCCTTCCTTAGAAAAAGGAAAAAAAGTGTACCTTACTCTAAAAGAATACCAAAACTGTCATCAAGCACTGTCCATCCAACGTAAAGTAACGTATGACGAGCAATTCATATATTATTATTAATATTATTATCTCAAACCTTTCTGAAGTGAGTTAAGGTTAAAAAAATGCAAGAACAGATAAAAGAAGTATGCATACGGTAGCTTTTATCATGCATATAGAGGATGGTAATAAAGAAGAAACTCTTTGATGTAGAAACTAGAAACGGAAACGAAGCACAGCCTCAGACTGATTACAGCACACACTTTGGTTACAAGTTCCTCTTGTGGAACCTGAAAGCAGCACGCAAGGACTGAACCGTTACACACTGCTGCTCGACTAGAGCAACGACGCAAAGCCATGCAAGTGCTGACTTTCCCAAGGAATGAATCTCTGAAGGCAAAATTAATACCATGCACAGATTTGGGATATATTAGACAGCAAGTGAACAGTAGGTTCTCGTAGTGGATGTGGAAGAAATGTAAGAAAGCTTCCTTAAGAAAAAAATGTGGTTCTTAAGACAAACTGTCTTGAAAGAAGTTCGTAAGAAGGTTCTTGAATGCAGTTGTCAAAAAAACTTAATATATCCTTGTCTTATGTAGGCTATGGTGTATGCATTTTGGAAATTGTATTTAATGTTATTTCTGGTATTTAATAACGAAACGGTTTAAAGTTTTAAATTTCGATGCTTACCGTGTCAAATCCTACAGTCTAAGACGGGTGTCTATCATAATGTTAAGAAAGCATTTAAAAACATAATGTTTTCAAGAATACCACTTGTTCTTAGACTTCTTAAATGAGTTTTTAAGAAATAAGACAATTCTTAAAGTTATTTGAAGAATAGCCATTTTTTGTAACATTTTTCTAAAGAATGACATTAAGAAAAAAATGCATGTAAGACTTTCTTTCTGAAGAGGGTAACAAGGGTAAGCCGGAGCGAACTAGGTCAGGTCACAGAGGAGCAGGTCACTCTTTTTGAGTGAAAATATATTTCTAAGTAATTATACATACAGACTTTTTCCACTGAGCATGTTATTTTAATTTTATTTAACATATGCAAATTGTATTTTGACAAATTCAGAGAACATCAGAACAAACAAAACCTCACTGTGATGTTTGGCACCACCCTAAGGGCGGCACGGACTCCAGAACAGGCACCATGGTGTTAGATTGAAGCTGGTCCAAGTGAAGCTGGTTTGCAATTGAAAATAAGATAGAGTGCAATGCTTTATTACCACATTTTTTAAAATAGAAAATTTCAGACTAGTCAGTTGAATAACGATAATGTGTTATAAAGCAGCTCATAATGTAAAATCAAAGTTAAAAAGGTTTATCAGGGAACAAGCATAAAATACAAACATATGAGGGATGGATCAGGCGTTTCGTAAGTCCATCTTTGATGGACTGGCACCTCATTCAGAGAGCATTCTGTAAATTCGAGGGACGGGCTCTGGATGTTCCATCCCTGCTCCATATTTCTCTCGAGCAATACAAACAGAATATAATTTTTAAGTATAAAATATAAAAGTGTAGTCTTTCTGATCTGCTGACAGTCTGGCTGAGCTGAGAGAGCGCGCCATCGAGAGAGGAGAGGAGTGTGAGAAGGATGAGCAAGTCATTGAGCGGGCGCTCACCACTCCATCTGAAGTGTGTGCCCAGTCTGTCATCTCGGCTTTGCCACCCCAGGAGATCCAGCAGCTCATCCAGGAGGTCAAGGACCTGGACGAGGACACACTGAAGGTCAGACTCTCAAATCCGATTCCTCTCTGTGATCTCGTTTCCATTCGTTCTCGTATGTGGATTGAATCCTGAGCAGAGTTTAGCCAGGTGTACTGATGCTCCACAATCCCTGATTGACTGATTTTTTTAACTGCAGCAACTTGAAGACATCCACGTGGTCATCCTGCACAAGGAGGAAGGAACCGGCTTGGGTTTCACCATCGCCGGCGGTATCGATCAGAACAAAGCGACTACAGTGAGTCAGACATTGACATCCATGTCTGTGTGGCTAATCCTCTTCACCGTGTCTAATGCCGCCTGACATCTAATTGGCGCCTAATAAAAACAAAGTACCTGCGTCGAGCTTTTCAGGGCACTGAACGGCAGTTATTTAGTCGGTTTCTGGAGTGCATTAAATTTTGAAATCCAGTTTGTCCGCCCTATCATGGGTGCAATCCGATCTGAGAACATCTAATCAGATACATTTCAGAGAGCTGGTCCTCCTGATCTATGATATTTAACTTCATCAGTCCCTGAACTGCACATTTTTATCAACGATGCTCAGAGCTCTGGCTGTTATGTAATAAATACGTAATAAATATGTAATAAATAGTCTGCAAGATTAGCACTTCGTATCCCGTCACAGTTTTATGGCAGTGATGTTTCCAAAATCCAGTGGTTCCATCCAATCCTGTTCTGGTTTTCCATGGAACTATAAAGAAGAAAGGGTTGAGGAAACACAGGATGCTTAAAATATTAAGACCTCAGATTATAGAACCCAGGGAATACAAAATATTGAACCCTGAAAATATTGAGCCCATGGAATATTGGACCCTGGGAACATAGGACACTGGGGATAAAGTATCAGGAACATAGGACTCTAGGAATATGGGATACTAGCAATACTGGATCCTGTATACAATACGTAGGACCCAAGGACCACAGGATCCAAGGTACCTAGGACCCTGAGAATATAGAATCCCGGGAGCTAGTTATAAAGGACCCTGGGATTATTGGGTCATGGGAACACCAGGACCAGGAAACATATAAACTAGGGGATATAGAATGGTAGAAATATTATGTACAGGGACGATAGGACCCTAGGAATATTGGGAGCTGTGAATATAGAAGGAAAGGTGTGATCCTAAAACTACAGGACACTAGGAATATAGGACACTGGGGCCTTAGAAAGAGAGCATCATGATACTATAGAACCCAGGGATCCTAAGGATATATTAAGGCCTAGGAATATAAGGACGGTTAAGGACCCTGAGTCTATTTTTGTAAGTATTGTCTTCACTTTGTGACATTTTGCTCTTCCCAGGTTCACAAGATCTTTCCCCAAGGTCTGGCAGCTCAGGAGGGAACCATTGAGAAAGGGGACGAGGTGCTGTCCATCAACGGACAGACGCTAAAGAACGTGAAGCACAGTGACGCTACGGCGGCCCTTCGGCAGGCGCGCGAGTTACGGCAGGCCGTGGTGGTCGTGTGCAAGAATAAAGACGCAGAGAGCTACAATGACGCAAACGCTAACGAGTCCAGCCTCAGCACCAGCACCGAGCAGAGCTTCACTGGTACGGAAACGCACTTTAACTCGTCGTCCCGGTCATATCAGCAAATTAAACAGAGTCATAACAGACCATGTCATTTCCAGCAGAAGAGGATGGAGACGTCCTGACGCTGGAGTTGGAGAAGAATGCAGGAGGGGTGGGGTTTGGCCTGGAGGGAGGAAAAGGCTCTATTCACGGAGACAAACCCTTAGTGGTCAACAGGATCTACACAGGTAAGACTTTTTGCCTGTCCTGCTCGTATTGGTATAACCTTGCTGCTTTCACGAATAGCAATTCGTTTAAACCGAGCATCCTAATGGGGAAGAAAGGTGATTTAAGCGAATTTGAACGTGGCCTAGTTGTTCAAAGTCAGACATTTCTGATCTGCTGGGATTTTCACAAACAGTGATCGTGGTTAAAAATGAATTTGAGTAACGCGTTTGTTAATCAGCCGTCCTCTGATCACACTGCTCTAATGGCTGGCAGGCAGTACAGCGGAACAGAGAGGCCTCAAGGTCGGTGACGAGCTGCTGCAGGTCCAGGACGACTCGCTGCAAGGATGTTCACGTTTAGAGGCCTTGACCCTCCTCAAAGGCCTCCCTGATGGACCGTTCAGCGCCATCGTTAGGAGAAAGAAAGAAGAACAGAGCTAAAGATAATCAGTAAAACGTCTGTGCTTCGGGACGTTAGAATTATTTAATGAATTTTCTTCTTTATTAAACATGTTTATTGTTGTATTATCACGAAGAAGGTACATTTTTACACAAGTCATGCTCGGGTTCGAGCAGGTCGCAGGTTAACCCCAAATCTGTTTTCTTTGTCACGTTTTAACCCTGATTTATGACAATTTATAACAAGGCCATTGCAGCGCCGGGGGAAGGTCCCCTTTAGCTA
Organism: Ancistrus triradiatus; assembly: GCA_025084515.1. NCBI lineage: Eukaryota > Metazoa > Chordata > Actinopteri > Siluriformes > Loricariidae > Ancistrus > Ancistrus triradiatus. The sequence continues at coordinate 459,140 of JAJAGP010000012.1, read as the reverse complement.
CCCTTAATTTCCTTTGCGCGTTATTGAGTCTGTGTGTGAGAGAGAGAGAGATGGCGCCCTCTACAGGGTGTATTCTTGCCCTGAGCTCAGTGTTTCCTGGAAAGGCCACGGATCCAACTCTCAAAAGGGTGAATGAATGAAATAATGATCTGTCATTTTTACACCTATAAAAAGGCAGATTTTCTTTGATTCTTTGATTGTTAATACATTAGTATAACATCATTTTCTAGATAGTTCATTATTAATTTTAGGTCAAATTATCTCACTGAATTGAGCAGTGCTTCTTCTATCTACTAACACAGTGAGATCATTGGTCCTACAGAGATTAGAAACAAAACAGAAGTGACCTTAAGTGATCTGAAGTGACATTACCCTCTATTAATAGTTTTACTTTACACTGCAGTGTATGTCTTCGTACTCACAGTCTAATGGGGTTTAATGAGCATGATAAGTCATTTGAATGTTTCCTGATGTGATGCGTTAACATTCTGCCTTTGTACAGTCTGTACACTCAGTCAGGGATTCCTAAAAAAAACTCAGCTCACTTGCTTTTGTTAAACATTTGCACAAACCCTGTACATAGAGATGTGTACGAATGATTTCTTTATGCAATGAAGGAAGTTTACTTTATTGAATGGAATATTTTCACGTACGCATGACTGTGACAAACCAAGAGCTTGTGACTAATTAGACACCTGGAAATGCAATAATTTCAGACCAAAAAGATAAATAACTTTGTTCTGCAAAGCAGTAAGTGATTTTATTTATTTGTTTAGGTCTCGAGATAAACGGTACGTTTAATAACTTACTTACAATAGGCTATAACTGAAATTTGGGTTCCAACCAAGAACTGGATGTTTATTTTTGTTTTTTGTACAGAGTAAGTTAATAAATATATAAAAAAGAGAAGTTAAAAAAAGCAAGAATTACTTTTCCTCAACGTTTTTTCCCTAATAAAAGAATTGAAATGATCCTGTGTTATCTTCTGTTTCTTTTTCTTTGGGATTTGTGAGTTTCCATTGTTTTAGGCAGATATTTGAATTTAGGCTTTGTGTGTTTTAGTTTTAAATTGAAAGTAGTATTTTTTTCACGGAAATTGCAATAATACTAACTGCAATAAATTGTTTTCATCAGTGAGTTTTAATATTATAGTTTAAATTATAGTTTATTGTATTTTGCTTATTTCATCATATCCTATATATTATTATTCTAATTTAAGTAGTATGTTTCCTTTAAATATGTTATCTCTTTTAAATTCTTTTTACCTTCTGTTTATTTAGACAATTATTATAAACTTATCAATTAGATAACTTACATTTAACATTTGGGCCACCCAAGCAGGTTTGGACCTTTTTGGAGTCTTAGTCCTCTCAAGGTTTCTTCTTTATAACATTTGGGGAGATTTTCCTTGCTACTGGATTGGGGGCCACATAAGCTGTTCCAAACCAGGTTTACGTTTCTTCCTGTATCTCCCTTACTTTCCAAAAACAGTTAGTGAGTGCATGATACTCAGAAAAGGACCAGCAATTAAACACAACCAAAAATCAGGGAGATCATTTATTCTTTTGTAAATTTAACGAATATAGGTGTGCAGATTTCACAGTCTGATCAGGGTTTGATTTAAAGCAAACAGAACATCTGTTTCCATCACACAGGGAAGATCGTAAATAACATAAAAAGAAAATCTGGAGTGATCAATTCGTCCTTCAATAAGCACTTTATCCTAGCAAGTAAGGCAAAATCCACAATCTAATTATGAACAGCGACTTCTGGCAGTGAGTTCATCCGGACCCGACAAACTTTTTACAATTATAGTTACAATTATATTATATATAAATAACACAGTGATCTTAACCCTAATATATGCATAATAAGCGTGCCATCTGAGTCTAATAACAATAATAATAATAATAATAAAATATATAACGTCTGTGCCATATAACACAGATTCAACCCAGATAACAATATTCTAAAATAATTTTAGTACAAACATTAATAAAACTTCAAACAACCCTAAGATATAAACATGCCGTATGTATTTCTAAGCCATGGACATGCAAACAGGGACAAGCACAAATCACACAACACACATCGTCATGCTGCAATGCAACACCAGTGGAGAGACACAAACACACACGCACGCATGCAGCAATAGTTTACACACAAACACTGAATCAGTCCCTCTGTGCAACTCTGTGAGATTCAAGTTTTTAAATCAAAATTCCTTAAATATTTACCAACACCACACCTTCAACCTCTCCCTAACTCTAACCCTCACATATTTTGCATTTTTTGCGTTGTATTCGGTGTGTAATGCCATTTAATCCCTAACTCTATCTCCAGCTCTAACCCTAAGACTCACCTTAATCCTTTTTTGCTAGCTTGCCTTACATTGGAACGCCTGTGCCACCGTTAGTGCCCATCTATAAGAATTCAAGTATGTAAAATTGAACAGAGTCATGGAACTGTCCTGGGTTGCACCATGTTTTGTGCAAGGCAAAAGTTTGGGTAGCCTAGACTAAATGAAAACACAACCCTAAGTATGAAGTTTAATGCACCATTAAGAATTTGGTTGATACCTTGCTAACAAACAATCACCTGGAAAGGTGCATAACTTTTAGCACAAGACAATTTACAGACATTACTAATTGTATTTCTATACAGGAACATCAGTACTGCATCTTCCTTTACGTACAAGTAATAAAGTCTGTAATACAGTAATAAAGTCTGTCCAGGTTTAACTCTTTCCTGATATCCACGAATGCGCATGCAGACCGAGTAAAAACGAGCAGACACACACACTGGACGCATCTGGAATTAAGGCCAGAGAAACAGGAATGTTAACGAGACCGAATATTGAGGTAATCAGTTCAGACCTTACAAAAAGGAACAAGAAATCAAGAAAGATTTGTCAGTATAAATGTGCTACGTGTCTCAGGTCTTACGGCTGTACTCGAAATGGCACGCTGCTATACTGCATACTACACTGATATGTACTGCATACTGCCCTCTGCATGTAGTATGCAGAGTATGACGTTTTGTACTACTACACGTATCAAATTACCGCGAATTTACCTCAGACTGATCTTTTTAACTTTATTAACCTCATTCTGACGAGAACGTACCCCCGAACCAAAATACTGATGTTTATAGTCGGAGTTGGCAGATTTCTTTCCATAGCGTTATCCTCCGCCATCTTGTTTTGTTGTCTTGACAACGAAGATATCTGCAACCGCACACTGGAAAATCCATCTTTAAGTTGTTCTACAAATTTAAATTTTGGGCGCATAGTGCATAATACATACTAGTTTTAGGCAGGTAGCTCGCCAGCAGTGTGCCATTTCGAATACAGCCCTAGAATTTACGATGTACAATATTGGAGTGTAAGACAGGGTGTCTAACCACGATCAGGAGTGAAAGAGGGGAGATACAGGTGGTACACGGAGGTGTAAAGGTACAAAAATTACTAACATAAGATAAGTTACTAACGTTATTTCCTCATATAAACAAGTCACCATTGTCATTAAATGCGATTCAGTAAAAAAGCAGGTCCAGTTCATTTTGCAGTCAATCTGATTTTCTATAACACAACATAAAACAGCTGTAAAATGTCAGAAAGTGCAGAACAGAAAACCAACTCCCAAAATGGCAAGCTCCTGTCAGAGTACTATAATAATAGCAATAATCATTTGAAATCCAGAATTTGTGGAAAGTACTTGTATAAAGACCTGTCCTTCCCTCATCAATACTCTTCTGGCTCAGTCCTGTAGTTTGAAGGGGCGAACCAAATTAGGCAAAGTGTTGATTAGGGCTAGGGCTAATACATTTATATTATATAATGAAACAGTTTTTCAGTGTTCGTAAAGCACTGAAGATATCCTCAGAAAAGCATATAGTCTATCACAATAACAAAAATGATCACAATATGATAAAATATTGTCATACTGCCCACCCCTAGTGCAAATACAAATAAATCTAAATACTGGGTAATGTGGCAAGTGTTAGGGATTTTGACAGGGTTTTCTTTAATGAAAGTGAAAATGAATCTAAATTCTGCCTGTTTTGAAAAAACCCTGCTGAAAAAACCTCCTGTCAGTGATTTTATTTCTTTTGATATAATGTACGTTACATGAAGTGATGAAGCTGTTCATCTCTTCTGATTAAGCTGCTTTCATTACTGAATTAGACGTGTATCTAGTAAGACTGCGCTGCAAAATAACAAAATATTGATATTTATGAACACGTTCAGGCTGTTTGCTTATCCTGTCATTTTCCTATTTTATAGTTTTAAGCAAAAATGACTTTAGTTCTATAAACCTACATCCATAGAGCAAAATCAGGACAGATTTAAAATGGTCTCTATAAAAATGCACCTTTTATACCAACTACATATGTACATATATCTTCCTATTTCTTTTTATTATGATCAGTATTACTAAAGTAATGTCTTTATGGCCCAAGCTGGGTCTGATGTGTCCGATATTGGACGTCTCTGTTCTGGCAGTCAGTTTAGTTTTATGATTTAGGGAGTTTTCAGTTTAAGGTATGCGCTCTGGATCACCTTCTGGCAGTAATAAAACTTTTACTGTTAGATCACTGTGCAAGTTATGTTTCTGTTCTGCACCATCTCAACCTAATATGGTCCAATAAAGAAAATCTGTAAACAAAATGCTCCTATAATGTTTAAAAAGTCCCTTAAAATGCAGAATTAGAGTTATTATTATATTAACGTCTCCTTACGGACCAAGTCTGGTCCAGGAATGGGTGTCTACGATTTAGACAATGCTCAGTAAGAGGTGCATAAAGGATAAAAAAAAAAAAGGAATAATAATCTATTTCAGAGAAAGAGCCTTTAGTGCTATTTAAGGGATTTGACCGCTTTGGCAAGGTTACTGTAAAACTCTGTCATGCTGGAAGGGAAGAACGAATCCACGACGGAACGAGGAAGCAAACCTCCGAGATCGGTCTGGAAGAAGCTGATCAGCTGGGTTTTACCCGCTTCACTGAGACACACATACAAACAGGACTCACATTAATGATACAATAACAATACCGTACCACGTTTCAATATAACTACACATTTAGCTTGGCTTGCTGATCAATGCAAGCAATATAGCCCATCCACAGCATTTAGTTTAGTCAATGTAGGTCTTCTGTTAATCTCTAGGATCAGTCATGGCTCAGTCGGTCTCATATCATATTTACCCTCGCTCACTGGGGTTCAGTCACATATTTTGGCTTTCGCGTCTTTACTGGAGAGACGATGTGTCCTACTTATTGTGGAAGTCTTCAAAAGCCCGCTCAATTTCACAATGGTTTCAGGATGTTTTTGAACTTTTTAAAATTTGCACTTTCTTTTTGTATTTAGTAATTTTTTTAGTAATTTTTGTTATTATTTATTTTATTTATTATTTATTTACATCATTTTTTTTTTTTTTTCTTGCTTTATTTTATGTGATGTTTGGGGTTATGGGGTTATAAGGTGGGTTAAATTGAAAATTGAGGTATTTTGTAAATGGAGGTATTTGTTATTTTTGCTTTTATTACTCTTTGACTTGTGCCTATTTAACTGTTTTAATTTTGTGACATTTCCTCAGTAAAAAATATTTAAAAAACATTTATCTAATCAACTCAGCTACAGTTTCTGTGTAATGAATTCTTTTCATAAATTCGTACAGATATATTTATTTAAAATATTGAAGATCGTTTCAAAATATGAAAAAACACAAACATACAGAACAGTTCATATTTATTTAACTAATTAATTTAATTTTAGTGCAATAACTATCAACTATGATATCAAGAGTGAAAAATACCACAACTTACTGCAGATTAATATTTTCTTTAAAACATTTATGCATAATACTGGATCATTAAAACATCTTTATATCTTCTTTATAGCATTATTACTCAGTTGCTATGCATCATCAGAACTATGGAGCTCAAGAACAAAGCAAGTCTTATATTTCTTAAGTCACATAACCAATTTTGTTTGTTTATTTATGTTCACTAACATCACTTTTGGCATCAATGGCCTTACGTACTGCTGCCACCAAATTGCTACCTGCTAACAGACCAAAATTGTATTTTTGATTCATTTGGCCCTAGGGCCGGACTTTGTAATGAAACAGTGACTCTCTGCTACCATCTACCTCCTGCTGCTGGAACAACACGTTGCCACCGAGGCTAATTCTTAAATCAGGAAGTCTTACCCGGGTACAGGGACACACATGCACCCGCACGGATGGTTAAAGCCCCGGACGAATCCAGACTGAGGAGGACAAGCAGGGTGGCTCACGTGGGTCGCTGAAAACAATAAAAATATAAGCAGTAGTTATTTATAGGAGCTGATTCTGAACTTTACCCCCTATATAAAAAAACAAGGTGTGATCATCATGCTTTTCTCTCAGGTAAAGAGGCGTGGCCTCAGAAGCTGTCAGTCACAGGTGTGGCCTCTCACTGTCTGAGTTACTGAATCATTCTAATTGCAACTTGTTTTATATTAAATTGTTATTATTAATCACGTATTGCGACACACACCCCTTATTTTTATAAACACCCCAGTGCATGTAAGGAGAGAAGACGGTTAGTGTTCCACACACCGTTGGATGTAATCGTGCCGTCTTCGTACTGCTTTACTAAAATAACGTCTACAAAGTCTCGCGGTGAGATGATGCCCATAGCAGCTGAGGGAGTGATGGTCCGGCACACTGTAACATCCTGGGATCACAAAAAGACATGAATTAGGACAAGGGTGAGTTAAATAAAGTCCTTTATCACTGGATTTGCACTTCTATATAATGATAATGCAAAATATAACGCTATATCCTTACAATCTCAGACTTAGTAATTACTTTTATCATTAATAAAAGTTGATTAAATCCATCATAAATATATTTAAGGCTTAATTATCAAAAAAATATTAACAGGTCAATTAAGAGTTGCAAGTTAAGAGTCCTTTACATTAAGTCAAGGGTTCTGGAATGAACAAACCCTTGTATACTGTACTGTACTGTACTGTAGTTAATGTTCTGACACTTAGCAGCTTTATGAAGCTTTCTGTCTTCAGGAAGGAAAACCACAATTACCGACAGCAAGCTGTGATCCAACTTATGATCATCGTTGCTTCATCACATGAAGGAGTTTAAAGAATATCAGTGGCTAAATGCAGAGAAAATCAAGTGTATGTTGAGTTCCCTGGTACTCTGTTTTAATCGATTTAAGTTTTATAGTGATCTCGTTTTGTCTATGTGAGTTTACAGGGATCTACTGTAATGAAGTTGAGCTTTATAGTGATCTATTTTAAAGAATATAAGGCATATAGTGATCTATTTTAATTAATTCAAGGTTCATAGTAATCTATTTTAATCAACTTAAGGTTCATAGTGATCTATTTTAATCAACTTAAGGTTCATAGTGATCTATTTGCATGAATTTAAGATTTGTAGTGATCTATTTTAATTGACTCAAGGTTCATAGTGATCCATTTTAACAAACTTTAGGTGTGTAGGGATCTATTTTAATGATATTAAGGTTTATAAGAGTCATATTGATTCCTTTTCTTAAAATTAATGTTCATAGTGATCTATTTGAATGAATATAAGGTTTAGAGTGATCTATTTGCATGATTTTAAAGTTTATAGTGAACTGAATGCAAGGTTCATAGTGATCTATTTTAATGTATGTAAGGTTTATAGTGATCTATTTTAATTGACTCAAGGGCCACAGTGATCTATTTGAATGAACACAAGGTTTATAGTGATCTACTTTTATGAACGTAAGGGTCATAATAACGTGTTTTTAAAAATAAGGTTTATAATGATCTGTCTTCATGAATTTAGGGTTCATATCAGTCAATTTTAACAAATTTTACATTTGTAGCCTGCAAATATTCACGAACTTGTGGTTCACAGTGATCTATTTTAATGAATGCAAGGGTTTAGTGATCTACTTTCATAAATGTGCAGTTCAGATTGATCCATTTTCATAAATTTAAGGTTTAAAGTGATCTGTTTCGTGAATTTTGTGTTCATGGTGATGTATATTAATGAACCCAAGGTTTATTATCTGCTGTATGAAATCTATCGTAGGCAAACATACCGAGGAAACCTGCTGCAGAAGCTCGAACTTCTTGACGTTGTCGTCCCATTTGGTGCGGAATCCGTTCTGATCCGGCTTCAAACACTCCCAGACCACCTGCGGACTGCCTTTTACTATCCCGTCTCCCTTATACCTACCAGAGACACAACAACAACCGGGGTTATGTATTATTTGTGCTGATTATTAACACAACACAAGAAATTTCACAATACAAGTTACAGAGTGGAATGAAAAAGTATGTGGACCCTTTGGAAGTGCACTTGATCACTGTACTTACACATTTCCTGCAAATTCAGCTGATGGTCTCCACGAAACTGCAACTTCATTCTGCTCACAGAGCACAATTATTCATTGACACATCTGTAACACATCTGTAAAGGGGTTCTTTAGTTCTCACGTAAATAAAACATGCTTGATTACACCAAACGCTGCCAAACTAACCGTTTTCTTGCAGATTTTCCAGCCGGACTCGTCTTTCTTGTAGCTTAAAAGGCGTTCAGCGACAGAATGTGCTTTTTCTTCATAATCCATAATGAGAAGAAATGATTTACAGTAGTGTTCTGTACTTAGAAGAAATGCTTCCTGCTCTTCCTCTGACAGCAAATACGTATAAATAAGAAAAATCGAGGTCACATCGATAGACTCTGTCATGTACTGACACTTACAGCAGCTATAAAACCTGTTTATTAATGATAAAACTCGTAAAATTTGTAATTATACTAACAAAATGCTGACGGATCATTCATTCATTTCTGGCTCAGTGAGTTTTTGCTGGGGCTTATCTCTGTTCTACGCATGCGTCAGAATGAACGAACACGCATGCGCATTAAAATTGGGGCGAAGAACTACTGTCGTCTCCTGGTTTTTATTTTTTAATGCAAGCCACACATAAAACTGTACAAAGAGGCAAGAGATGATTGTTATAGTTAAAAGTGTTATTAAATATGTATTGTCTAACCTACGAGGTTTTATTTAAACATCACTAAACAGTATTTATTATTTAAACACCTTTAAACAGTAACATTTGTATACAGTATATCTATCATATTCATATCTTTATTAGTCTATACAATATATAATAATACGTTTATTAGAGTATGTAATCTGCTAAATGGTGATATAATGTTAATACAGTAACATATTAACATTTAATCTTCATTTTATGTTGTTTTATTATTATATGACATTCCTCATCGTTCATTTACATGTTGTTTTATGTTTATGTTCTTCTGTGGATTTGCAGTGTCCTTGAGTATCGAAAGGCGCTGATGAATACAATATTATTAATAACACTTACTATGGTTCTTACAGTTGACAATGTAATTACTAAAGTGGCACTCTTGCATTCTGGGTAATGGAGTTTGTAGTATAGTGTTAGAGTGTTCTGTATAAGACGATCCAAAACGGACTGACTATGACAATTCAAGTTCAGAAATCACAGATTTTCCTGCATTTACTCCATAGGTAGATTTATTTTCTTCACATTGCAGCACTTTATACACAGTCACATTCCACATAAACACACACATCAGCAGATCCTGAAACACAACAGATACATTTATAGAAATTTATAGAAAAACATCATTACACAGTCTTGTGCAAAAAGTTTAGGCAACCCCGGTTAGATGGCATGCTTTGTTGATTTTCAGGTCATGCATCGCCCTGTCCAGGGTGGTTCCTGCCTTGTGCCCTGTACCCATCGTGACCATGAATTGGATTAAGCGGGTCTGGAGAATGAAGGTCAGTGAGTAACCAATATACTTTGTACCGGAGGCCCAAATTTTTGCGTAAGGCTGTAAAGTTAAACATTGGAGCACACGAGGTCCTTTGCTGCTTGCGTGTTCACTTCGGCATTGGTCTTGGACTTCTTCCGGGTCACTTTGGTGCTGTGTTTGAGATATTTTTCCTTGTTGTGGATGACCTGGATGTACTGATCGGTGCTGCTGTTCTGCTGGTCGCTGCTGGACTCCAGCGACGCCGAATCCGACTCGGTCAGCGACGGTTCCCCTTTGCGCCTGCTCTTGGGCTTGACATGTGGTTCTCCATGGCTGCGGGGCATCTCTGCGGCTTTGAGGTTCATCCTGGAGCGTGGGCGTGATCCTCCCTCCTCCCAGTCGATGTAATCTTCTTCCTCTTCTTCTTCTTCTCCATACAACCTGTGAGCCAGACGGCTTCCCAAAGTGTCTCCGATGTAGAACCTGGCAGGCTGGTGGAGATCGGACAGAGACTTCGGGCGGTGCGAGTGTCCTAAAGACCCCCGCCTTCCTCCTTCGTGGACCTCCTCATCCTCCTCTTCCTCACTCAGGTGGGGCTGCTGGCTGCGCGGGATGTAGCACTTGACGCTGCGCGGGTACAGCTCGACGATCTCGGCCGGCTCGTCCACCAGGCGGTAGTGCCTCGGGAGTCGTGTGGTGGAGCGCATCAGCTTCTTGCGAGGTTCGTGCTCGTTCAGGATGACGTAGCGGGTGGTGTGGGCACGGCGGCCCATGTAGCTCTGCCCCGTGACCACGCCGGGGTCCGGGGGCATCGGTCTGAGGCCCTTCCTGAACACAGGATCCGAGTGGACGTTCTCTGTGAAGCGCACAGACGGCCCGGGGTTGTAGGCCATGTGGTGGTAGGACTTGGAGCGACCTGAATAGGCGGGATATCTGAGAAACAGATTACGTTAGTGATGTCATGTTCTGACTATGACAAAGATACGACAAAAACTCCAGGAATAGTTTGGAGAAAATCGTACATACACAATTTCTCCACTTATACGCAGTTATATTAACTCAGAGATGTGAAGCAGGAAACAAAATCTTTCGCCGGTGACTTTGTGTTTCACTGGGCTATATAAACGAGGTGACGCAGAGGTCAAATTCCCTTAGTCATTCATCAACATGGGAACGACAAGAGAACAAACCATTCAAACAAGAGAAGAGTGTACAGACCTTCATAGACGATGTTTATTTTGCTCCCAAACACAGGAGTATGTTAAGAGAGGCAAAAAACCTAGTACCACTGTTTAAGAGTTTGAGAAAAGTCCAAAACAACCATCAGATGCCACCTCCATGCCAACTAATTAGCTGAAAAAGCCGTTCCTGCCGTGTTCTATGCCCACTGCTAAGTATGGTGGAGGGTCTGTGACATTGTGGGGCTGTTTTTCCTTCTCATTATGGTCCATGGCATCATAGACTCAAAATCTGTCTGGTTCTGCCCAGAAACTATAAATGGGTGATTGTTGGATCTTCCAGCAGGACGATGTCGGTTTAGTGAAATCAAAGTCAATTCTGCCATGGACATCTCAGCCCTGAGCTAAAGATCATAGAAAACCTGTAGAAGGAGCTAAAGAGAAGAGGGACCTCCGACCCTGCAGCATCTGGAGAGATTCTATAAAGAACAAATGTCTCAAATTCCCTGCTCTGGATCACCAACCTTAGAAGATCTTAGAAGAGAAGACTACAATATGCCTTATGTACAGAATATCCTGACTATTGTAGAGAAACCGTGTACGTTTATTTTATTTCCATCCAAACTATTCCTTTAAGCTTTTTGCCAGCGCTAGAAACAGTTCTACGGTTTAACTTGATGAATGAAGATGAACTGATCGAGCATTAATGCTGCAAAGCCTTTAGCGTAATGGTACGAGAGAGCCAGACCTGACGGGGACGTACTCCACCCTGCGTATCTCCCTCTGAGGGACGGAGGGGCTGCCGTGCACACTGTAAGCACTGCACAAGCAGACATGGAAGCCAGTGGAGCAGAGGATTATGGGAAATGAATGCAATGCACTGAGGGATGGGTTTTAAATCCGCTACTTGGCCACACCTGCTGGGTTTGGGCCTCACTGGAACGGACGGGCTCCTGTCCTCAGCTCGAGGGGCCGACTGGGTGATGGTGCGGATGCTGTTGCTGAGGTGAGCGGGCGACACGAAGTTGGTCACCGTGCCGTTGCGGCGAGGCGGAGAGGCGGTGCGGGCAGGGGAATCCATGCTCGTGATGTCACTCTCCTGCTCTTGCTTCGGGTCGCCGCCCTCAGGAGGTTGGAGACGAGCTGCAGTCGGGACACACCGGGATACACAGGATGTATTCATTAGAAATGTATTTTGATAGCTTATTTTGATATTTCGTACATATATATATAATATAACGTTTGGGTGCAGTAAATGTTGGTGGCGCCCCCTCTTGGCAGACATTAGAGCCGGCATTTGAATGCTTGCAAATATTTTCAGAAAGTTGCGTACAGGATTTTTTCCTGACGTCTTACCTGCAGCCACCTTCTTCTTGTCGTCTGTACGTTCCTGTGACATGAAAATTTAAATCACACTTTCCAAAATCGAAACAAAACCAAGATCTCACTTGATTCTGAGTTCAGGAACTCACGGTCTGGAGCTGCATTCTCAGTTGGTTGTTGGTGAACTTGAGCGACCGGGCGATGGACTGCAGGTAGTAGATCAACATGCTGAAAACGTTACAACAGCGAGGAACCACAAGAGTCAGTCGAGGCGATCATTTACACAGCTATAAACTGTGTCAAAACAGACGAGGCAAAACATTATGACCCCCTGGACTGCATCGATGATGAAGCAGGTGGCACATGCTAGACTGGCAAACATGTTAATGCCCAGATAAGTAAAATGAAGGATTTTGAAGGCTGATTAATTAAGCAGGTCACACAAGCAGGTGTTTGTGTTTTATGAATAGAACGAACCAAAACAAATAGGTACTGAGTGGAGGCCTTGGGGCAGGGTGGCATCTCTTTCCAAATCTGCTCGTCTCAGCACAATTAAAGTGAATCGGCAGAGCTAAGGCTAGTGCTTTTGTTCTTTTTGGTCATGGCTATAAATAGACGTTTTATGGTTCTTAGGACATGATACGGCCTAGTCGTCTGGCCACAACGATTTCATTTCGCCCACATCCGACACGTCCGCTACGAGAACAGACTGTTCACTTATGGGTGCTGTTATAACGAGAAAATCTACGCTATTCGTTCTGCGAGAGGTCATGACAGTTTGACTCATCAGTGTTTATATTACTAAATCTTACAAGAGAAGCAGGAGGGCGGGCAGGACCACCACGGGACTCGTGACGTAACTCATCACCCTGCTGAACCACACCGGGAAGTCGTTACTGATCGTCTCTGAGATGATGTCATAAATCTTCTCCTGACCACTGTGGAAGCACGTTACGTAAAAACAAAACAACGCTGCACTCAAACACTTATCTAGACACGATATCACTAAAAATCAAGTGTCTAAAAACATTTTGCTGCAATGAATCTGTATGCTGCCGCTTTGGCACAAACACAGTCTCACAGTGGCTTCCACACAGATCTTTATAAGATGAGTCGATTCACCTAAAAGGGCCGCAGTGCTGCGATGGGCGGTACCTCACGATCGCAAAGATGGTGGGCAGCATGCAGAGGAAGAGCATGAACAGGAGCATGGCCAGGTAGAAATTATTCGATCTGCAAATGAAAAAAAAGACAGGACTTTTTTATTTTAATAAGCATTCTTTGATTTTTACAAATCAAGGATACGAATCGCTTGCACATAAATTATACTATTAATTATCCATATAGAGATGACCAAAAGTATGTGGACACATGAACATAACATCTAAAATGTTGGGGTTTAAAATACAGGTGGAACCTCTTTGCTTCTATAAGATCTTAGACTGTTCTGGAAGACTTTTACATTTTGGAACACGATTCCTTTCAGCCACAAGGAATGTCACCCACATGTGGCCAAAAGTACTGGGACACAAACCCAAGTGATCAGAAGTATTGGGACACAAAGTCACATGTGGCCAAAAGTATGGGGACACAAGTACATGTATTACATGCCTAAATGCACTGAGTTGCTGCCGTGTGATTGGCTGATTGAATATTTGCGCTTGAACAGGTGTACCTAATAAAGTGTCCGGTGAGTGTATATAATGCCATTATCAGTGAGAGTCTGTTTGATAGTCTATATTGTATGTTTTTGTCTTGTTATACTGAAGCTCCCTCTGGTGGATTGGGAAATAAAACTCATTCCAAAAAACCTTAAATGACACGAAAGGACACTTTCACTGACAGTAATAATAATATATTGTGTATTTAGCAGAATGTGCAAAGTAGAGCTTCAATTTTAGCTTGGTGTGGTCGGATTTAACAGCTTTTTCGCTGGAAGGGTCTTTTTTTACCGAGTGTGTAAATAAGTGAAGCTTCAAACACTAAGTCAGTGAGTTCAGTCAGTAGATTTTAGGTGAAGGAATAAACTTAATCTCCCGCGTAACGTGGCTTTAATCGGACTCTGTTTGGACCCTCCAGATGTCTCTTTGGATCTGGGTCTGATTTATGTCTTAACGTGACGTCTCCCAGGCTTATCAGAGACTCACAGGAGTGAGGAGAGAAAGGCGAAACCCACCCGCCACCCGTCTTCTGACCTTTTATCTGTCCAAGTGATAATTAAAAACGAGAGTGAATTAGATCCACTTTAGAGCTGAGGACTTGATGCCAGATGTGTATTTTTATGAGATTATTATAATAAAATAGACATTAAACTCATGTTAGAAGAGGCTGTGAAGCCTGATTTAATGCTCTGTAATATTTAATATACTATTTCTCAATCCAGCAATGCTCATAAATAAATATAATCTTAGATGCAATATAAAAACTGGACAAATTAAAAAAATTAATCAAGCCACTGCCAGAATTCACTGATCTCAGGCAGAGCAGAGAAACATGCAGGTTTGTGTCCCAATACTTTTGACTACATGTGGGTTTGTGCCCTAATATTTTTGGCCACATGTGGGTTTGTGTCCCAACAATTTTGGCCACATGTAGGTTGTGTCCCAATACTTTTAGCCACAGATGGCTTTGTGTCCCAATACTTTTGGCCACATGTGGGTTTGTGTCCCAGTACATTTAGCCATATATGGGTTAGTGTGCCAGTACTCTTGGCCACATGTGGTTTTGTGTCTCAGTACTTTTGGCTACATGTGGCTTTGATGACATCACTGATAATGCACTGACTATGTGTTTGCTAACTGTAGAATGTGGAATCATTTTTAGGTTGTCAACATTTTGTCGATGTTATGGAAAAATAATTTTGATTTATATTTGTGTCTTTCTGTCTTATGGACTGTCTGTGAATTTATGCCTAACCCTTAAACCCAGCGACTCGACTGTGACTCCAATATTAATATCAAATATTCCTTCTCAGAAACCGACCCACTAGGATACCCAAAAACCATCAAGCTTGAGCTTCTGACTTCGTCTTGACCTGGAGGCTCGGAAGACCTGCTGATGTGGGACGTTACAGGTCAGCACGGCCCAGCTCCTCAGGTACATGAGCCCGATCAGCTTCATGACATTGAAGGCAGGAAGGCAGGGTGAGAAGAACGCTCCCATCCTACAACGAGAGGGAATAACAAAGATTTATGGGCTTTCAAAGGGACACGGCCTCACCGACCCTCACCCGATATAGAGCCGATATTACAGGTTATTAAGACGAAGGCCGGCGTGCAGCCCTGGGAAGGTAAAATGAACTCAAGCGAACCAGTGTGACTGAAGTACAGTAACGAGCTGCATCACCTGTGGTCATATTTACTGTCCAATAAAATAGCAGTGCTACAAAAACAGTATGTTAATTAGTAAAGACCGATTTTGGATACATAGATGAGAAAATAGAGGAAGTCTATTTTGATAAGATACAGCAGTGTAGAGTCAGGTTATATAAGGATTTATAGTTCAATAATAGTTCTAGTAAACAGGTTCTAGATCATTTTTACATACCATATCATTCCCTGGTTGTATATCAGATGAAGGACGTTCTCAGCTATCTTGAATTCTCCGTATTCAGGCTGTAATAGAGGTGAACGCAACACTTATTCAGTACATACACACAGTAAAAATGTACTTTTGGCCACATCTGTGTCCCAATACTTTTGGCCATGTGTGGGTTTGTGTCCCAATATTTTTGGCCACATGTGGGTTTGTGTCCCAATACTATTGGCAATATGTGGTTTTGTGGCCCAGTAGTTTTGGACACATGTTGATTTGTGTTCTAATACTTTTGATCACATGCGTGTTTTTGTCCCAATAGTTTTGGCCAAATCTAGGTTTGTGTCCTGATACTTTTGACCACGTGGGTTTTTGTTCTAATACTTTTGACCAGATGTGGGTTTCTGTCTCAATACTTTTGGCCACACGTGGCTTTTCTCTTCTGAGACTCAATAGCAATTTAATCTTCTGTTTTTTTACTTAATGCAGCCATAACAATAATTAAGTTAAATAAATTCCACTCACAAACTTGCTCTCCAGGTCCCAGCAGCAGCAGTCACTCAGGTATCGAACCACCAGCCCCCGGATGAAATCGATCAGCAGGATACTGGCCACGGTAAAGATCATGTCAATAATGGACAGCTTCAGCATCTCCTGTTCGGGGAAACAGGCAGGACGCGTTAATAGTACCTGTCTGAGCTCGAGCGGGTGCACGGGTAACGCGATTCGGGCAGAACAAAAGCTATTACAGCTGCGGTATGGATTTAATGGAGGAGAATTGATGCATGCTGTCATCATCTACTGAGAGTTTCATTAAGTAGCTCGACGTTACCGTGTATATAATCCGTTTTATTACCGTCCAGAGGAAAACAATTACTACAGAGCTATACATCCTCATTTTCCTTATCCAGTTTAGCGTCGATGTCGAGCGAGTCGGGGCCGTCAGTGCGCGTGACTGAGTGCTCATGCATTCACTGCTGCGAAACGCTGACATACTGACGTTTATTGTATGGAGCCAGCTGTTATAAATGAGTGAAATTGCATGTTTTTTAACCTTTATTGATTATAATCAATAATCACATTCAGGAAAATGGGTTTGTGCCAGTCGAGGTGTCTTAATTTTCTCCCAGGCTTCGATGATTCAGATTTTGGGGATGTACCTTCTGTCTCGTTTGCTCAGCGCCAGATCTGACTGTTGAACTGTTGAATTCAGGCTGTTGAGAGATGGATTCCAACGACTTTTGAGTACTTCAGACTTAAGATATACACTGCCAGAGTATCGTCTAATTATCGTTATCGATAAAATCCCAGCTGATATCGCAATATCATTTTTTAAATCCACTTTACTATGAACTGTTCCACGTTTGGAATAAGATACAAAAATCAGCACTGCACAAAAAGGTGCACTGTTTATATCGATCATTTTGCAGAATCTCGTTCATCACATATAATTAACCAGTGAATATCATAAAAGTGTAGGTAGAGGTAAGGTGCTGTTCAGAACTCCATCTACCTCCGCTGTTTCCAGTGGTCCAGACCTCACCTGACCGACGTAGGTCTCCCAGCACTGATCCTGCTGACTCCTGGTGTTATATTCGTACATAACTGACTGGTTCATCACCGGCAGCACCGGGGCTGATGGTCGGGACATAACGCCGGTCTTGACGCTGATGGTGGTCCGGTTCAGTTCCACGACAGCCATAGCCAACGTGCCGGTTCGACCCTCTGTGATGTCAGGGACGACGGTGGACAGGTTGGTCTCAGCAGGCTGGGAGATGGTGGCCAGGTAAGACGTGGAGTTGGACCAGTTCCCGGTTGTCTGGGATTAAAAGGTAAACAAACCGAGGGAGTGACGTCAATATACTTTGTGAGGTTCTGGAGAGGTATAGTATGATTAAAAGTAGATTTAGGAAGTGGACTGACGTTAGAGCTCATGCTGTTGACTTTATCCAGCAGAGCGATGATCAGACTGTAGAGATTTCCGAGATACAACACCAACACCCTGAACGAACCACACAAAGAAGAAGATGAGCCCGAGCAGGAACAACTGGTGGATTTCAGAGATGTTGGTGGTGTAAGACCTGCCCAGCTGGAAGCGCAGGCTTGTTCGGGGGTGGTACATCTCCAGCTGGGCCACCAGCTCAAAGGCAGAGGGGGCGATCATGGTGATGAGGGAGACCACCACGCTCACCTAACACACACAAACACATGGAAACCGTTACATACCTTCTTGATTTTTCCAATCTTCAAATCAATCACAACTTTGAAAACTACAACAAAAATGTTTGGACGCCTTTCTAGATGATCCACAAGTGTCATCGATTAAAACTGTATTAAATGGCTTGTTAAGAATTCTTACAAATGTGCAGATCTGTTTACACAACCTGACATTTATTTAGTTTAGTCTGAGATCACAGTCATTAAAGGCTTATTCTTCAACACAATCAAGTTTCAAATCTTTTACTATAATCTCAATATAGCATATATAAGAGATATTTTATAATCAAATTAAACCTTATAGAATTATGCACTAAAATAGTTGGAAAATCCAATGTGTGCTTCATTTGTGCTATGAAACTTGAATCGAACCATTTTTTCGCTCTCAATGTACAATGAACAGAAAGTATTGTTTCATTTGTTCATCCACTTCAGAAACAAGCCCTAAAAACCTGCAACCTGCATTGAACAATGTTTGGAACCAACTTTACAGAAAGCTCAAATTCGCTTATAATAAGAGGACTTGGCAACTGTGCTATCAAGATTAACCGGTCTAAGATGTTCAAAGGTATTTAGAAGTTATTTGCACATTCTTTTTTGTAGGACCATCATTTTTTAAAAGCCGAACCTCGTTCTTCTCCCACAGAGTGAGCTCTGCTTTCTGCTGCTCCAGCTTCTGAGAGCGATCCACCACGAAGTAGATGATGTAGATGCTTCCTGCCAGAGAAAGGAGCACCAGGATGTTGGCCAGGATCCTCAGGCTGATCAGCACGGCTCTGTGAATGAAAAGGCAGAGGGAGAAGTTTCAGGCTCATCAGCATGCAGGGATGCGGAATCACGAGGAATTCAATTTAGATTAGATTTCTATTTAATCGCGCGTGATATAAAGAGAGATGAAGATGTGCTGCTCGATTCAGCTGAAACAGACGAATTTCATCGATCTGGAGAGGATGGGTCCCAAATAAAAATTAATTGCATACTTAATTAGGTTCAGTCGCATGAAGAAGGTACGCTGTGTCTGGAGTGTCATCTCATGATTACTAGAGAAGGTGCACAACCTCTTCTCAGTGAATATACATGTGTGTGTGTGTCTGTGTCTGTGTCTGTGTGTGTGCAGAGCTCAGCAATCCACTTTATCTTGCCAGCAGCTCCGGTGCTGATTTAGTAGCCGTCACGCGGCGCAGTAAACGTCGGCGAGTATGAAATGCGGAGCGAGCTTTTTGTGCTGCGATTGCACCGGACGTGGATGGAGCGAGTAAATCAGAGCTGAGGACGACACCGTCGCCCTAATTCCCCCGCTGATACGGATCATCTCCCTTCCTGAAAAGCAAACATTAGCGCACATACACACGGCACTGACCCCGTGGCTGTATGTGGACTCGCCTCTGTCAGCACAAGGAAAGGAAATTGGCTGTGACGAAGGATCAGATGAAACAATAGATAAAAATGTCTCGAAAAGCACCTACAGACTGGTCTCCTTCTTCTTCTCCTGCTCTTCCACGATGGCCTCCTGATAAAACAAGGGAGACACGATGAGCAAAAGAAGAAGACGCACCAATGCATGCAAATCTGTTTATAAAACGTTTTTTAGAATTTATATAGAAATCAAACACAATTACTACTCTGTTTGTGCTGTACATATTAGGGCATAAGGCTCCTTCCTTTACTTTCTGTCATGCCAAGTTTATGTCAAATGGGAAACAAACCAGCGTGGCTAAGTTGATAGAGAGCTTATTACTGATTCTGAGCCTCACTGGGTCGTATCCCACCTCAGGCAAGGTAAGCTGCATCCCAAAGGGCTTTGAAACCATGCCCCTCTTTACTGGTTCACCTAACTTCATTTAATACAATCTACAGGTTCAGTTATACTGTAATATATATTCTTTATTGTGTGTGTGTGTGTGTGTGTGTGTGTACCCTGATGTTATTGACGATGGCCGCCCCTTTGCTCTCGGCCGCCTCAGGATTGCCGATCAGGTAGTCCCAGGCACAGAAGATCCTCCAGCAGAAGGTGTAGTTCTCACTGGAGGCGCTGGATAAACTCAGCCGGGAGTTCTTCGCCATTCTGGATAGAGAAAAAGGCAGAATCAGTTTGAACAGCTGTGTTAAAAGTCCAGTGAGTGACTTTTTAGGCTAAACCACCATTACGTGCTGATAGAAACCGTTAAAATAAATACCAAGATTAAAAATGGATCACTAATTGTAAATGAGTCAGTTTATGGCACCCTTCGTCTTCCATACACAACTACCGATCTGTCCCTAAAGCTAAAATGACAAAATAGTCACTATGTAATTTGAGTGTTCATTTTATGGAGGAAGATGTGAATCATAATGTAGACTAAATAAAGTGAAGCAGTATAACAGAAAAATAAACATAAATTAGTTAAATATTAATGACCGTGACAATTTAATAATGGTTAAAAAAGAATTTGAAGAATATGAACTTTTTACACAAGTACAGTCAGTGAAGCTGTGTTTTTCTTTTCCAGTGCGTAATGTTTTTATTTGGTGACTTGCTGAACATTTTTCAAACTTGTGGCACTCTTCGTCTTCCTATACTTCATCTTCCATATACAACTATCAGTATGTCCTTAGAGTAAAAGCAAAAGTAAATAAATAAGCTATTATGAAGGATGAAGAGTGTCACAAACAATAAAAAAGATGGCAAGTTAATTTGGAAATGAAAGAGAATGGAAGCTTTATAATGATTATAAAAACAGTAATAAACATTTATTTCCCATCTCATATTAATTTTTCCTGTTTATTTTTCACATTTTTTGTAAAACATTTTACATGCCATCTAGACTATTTTGTCATGATCATTTTTGGCACTCTTCGTTTTCCATATCACTGTCCCTGTAGATGGTATTACAGGGATTTACTTGGATTACATCGTCTAAATCCACTGTGGAGTGGAAAGTGTGCCATAGCATTTAAAAAATAATTAATAAAACAGTAAAAAAACATAAAACAAAAATATTAAATAAAAACCAACAGAAATGAAATATTACTGAAATAATACATCACATACAATTAAAATCCTTGATTCATCTACTATAAGAGCCAAAAACCTAAGCTCCTTGGTTAATCATTCCGATTTGTGACACTCTTCGACTTCCATACGCAATTGACTTATCAAAGTCTTGGCACCTCTAATGAATTTTATCCATTTCTGTGAGATTATCACATTTATTACCTTTGGAATTGTAATGGATTTTACATTAAGGTCATCACATAATCGTAACCCTGTATCGCAATCGGGAGCTTTAAGAACGTTAAAACGTAACCCTTACGAAGTTCTTCCTGGCTTCTGCTCTCACAGTGGAATATTGATTCGTTCTTTGTATTACGACGTTATTACGAGTCATTATTTACAAGCCAGTGCGTGCTGCCTGACCGACTGCTAAATTGGATTCCCTTCGATTTGATACACTCAGTTATGGTTCATGATCGTACTCAGTCAGCCGAGCCATCGTGAAATGAGCAGGTTAGGAGTGGAGTGGAATTAAAGGTACAACCAGCAATTTGAAGGAAATTTTAATGACTACAATGGGTCCCTTTATTGAATCTTAAAGAGCCACATCACTCAGAGGAGCTTCTTGTGCTCTGTTCAGGTCGGGGGATCCGCTGCCAGTCCCCTTTGGTGTTGGGTTGGGACTGCTGTGCCACCCAAATGCCCAGAGTAAACCGAGAAGTGGGAGTTGAACTCTAGAGAGACTGGGACTTGGACCACTCGGCCGTCCTGACTTGTATATTGTAGAATTATTTTTAGACATCATTGAAGTCTGCGAGTTTTAGAGCTATTTTATTTATTTATTTTGTTTTATGAGCATCTGTTTTATAGCTGTGTATGGAACATAAAGAGGGTCACAAATATGAAAATATGACCGAAGCCCAGGCACCCCTAAAGTGGTTACAGTACTCAACTGTGGTCATGAAGGTCCAGGGTTCAAATCCCACCTCTGCCACTGTTGGGTCCTCGAGTAACGACCTCAAATTGCATATACTATAAAAGTGTATCAGGGTGTCTCATAAATGTATAAGAAACTCTACAACACTAGAGCAGGGATGCCCAAACTTTTGCGTAAGCCCTCTACAAAAATGATTACTTTCTTAACAGGGTGATGAAGCTGTAGGCAAAAACAGCCATCCCGACAAGAAAGTAGGCCAGCGGGAGGCGATATCCGGCTCTGCCGATCTTACGGATGTTCCCATAATAACCGTAGAAAAGAACCGAGTACTGCAGGTAACCCTACAAACAAACAAACAAAAGTAGGTAGCATAATCCGGCGGAGATTTACTCAATAAACAATAGATAAAGTCTTATAAAAAGGCGTAAAGGTCCAACCCCGAGAGACCAGATGGTATCGAGGTCCTGAGCCGAGGCGAGCTGGTCCTTTGGGATGGTCTTGCTGCGGGTGGTCCCAAACGGGGCTCCGGCGAGAAGCTGTTAGAGATACAGATACAAAAACAGAAAGAGCGATGATCCCGATGATGGCTGATCCTGAGGACGGAAAATGCTTTTGGTCGTCGTGTTAGAGGGCGAAAATAAATCAGGTCATAGTGAAGAGGAGGAGCATAAATAAAAGTTCTGAAGCCGACATGGATATGAAATGTTACAAACAAAACATTCGCAGGTAGACGTGATCAGTTATCATTTATCACTTACAACTATCTAGGCACAAAACCCTATCTGAGCAAGCCTAGGGTGGCAGTGGCAACGAGAAACACCCTAAATATCATAAGGAAGTAACCTTGGGAGGATTAAAACTCAAAAAGGGACCTCTTTGAGCAACCTACTTGAATATGAAGAAGAAGATCCTGAAGGATCGTATCTAAATTATAAAATTCAAATAATTGTAAATGTTTGTATAATTTTACATATTGTATATGTTTTGTATAGTACATTTTTACTCAATTATTTGTATAGTTTCGTGAGTCAACTTCTGTTTCCTCTCTTGTTGCCATAACGATACTAATTTCCCCTCGCGGGATAATAAAAGACTAGAAATCGTGTCTTATCGTATGTTAACGCATCTTCTCACATCTTATTGTATCACATCTTATCGTGCCTTATCTTGTCTTAAATCTTATCTTAAATAACTAAATAAATGAAAACCAGAGATTCTTCAGGCCATGATCAGAACCTCGGGCAGGACGATGAAGGCGCCGGTCATGATGGTGAGGACGATGTTAATCCCAAACAGCCAGCGCAGGAAAATAAAGTAGGAGGCAACACCGGATCCAAAGTGACCTGCAGACAGAGGCAGTGAAAGTATCATTTGATCACTTTAGTACATTGATACACGATTAGTGTTTGGTCTCACATTAATAGCCCTAATTCCATCAATTCTTGAAATAGTGCCACGATATCTTTATAATTCAGAAGCTCAGAGTTCGAATCGCTAAATCATCATTCATGAACAACATTCCCTTTTCTGTCTTTAAGCAAGACGGTGTTTGATTCAGTGAATTGTTTGGTTATAACATGAATCACAAGCCTGAGTTTGAGTCCCAGCAGTGACTCATGAATCATTTGGTCACAGTCTGAATCATTCTGCTGTTGCTTAAAGAGTCAATGTTTGAATCAGACAAAAACAATAAGGCGCTGATATTTTATCCTTCTGTCGAAAGTTAAGGACATGTCTTACTTTCAATCTTTTTAATCCTGACCTCCCATGGGATGAACAAAACCAGGATGTTGTAGAGAACCCGCGAAAGCTTCTTTAACAGCTGCAAACGCAAAAGGCACAGATGATGCAAGTGCACACGATTACAAAAATAATGGCTTATCGAATGAAAATACAGCCTTGTGCAAAAGTTTACCTGGATATGTTGTTTTATATATATTTTAATTGACATAGTTTTTTTTATTATAAATTACAGGCAATGTTTGTATTTTTAAGGATGATATTGTATCACTGTTGCATCCTTTAATATCCTTTATTTTTTTATATATTGTATATTAATGCATTGATATTTTTTAAATTGTAGTTGTTTTTATTATCGCAAGCATTTTTGCATTTTTTCCACAGCCAGTGGTCTCTTGGTTCAGCAGGTGGCTCATAGCACAGTGCAGTTTAACCCTTATATCCCTTCCCTTGAAAACAACTTTGCTTTAATCTTTTTAACCATGAAACATGCTTTGTAGATTTTCTAGCTTTGTGTAGGTTTTAAGCCTGATCTACAGCCACCATATTTGTAGTTTGTGTGATTATCAGGAACTACAACTGAAAGATACTAAAAGTGTTCAGAGAAATGCAGGGTGACCACGTCACAAGAAGTATTCCAAAATTGACGTATGATATTTGTGAGTTCGGTGTCACACAAAGCCTTTTCCGTAATGAGTCATTCTGCATCTGACCCACTTGCTAAAAGTCCATTAATTTTAATGTGGCCTCACCGAATGCCACTGAAACGTTTTAATTAAATCGAGCCCTAACAACAGGCTGTAAATCTGAACCCAGAGCCAGGCCAGAGTGTGCAAGAGCAAAAGAGAGAGAGTCAACCATCTGTTCTGTAACCAACACCGAAGGACGAAAAAGTTTCACTGAGACTGGAGAATTAAATCGGTGGAGGTTTAGACAGATTCAAATCCAAACGGGACTGATTTATAATAATATAAATATATTTATTTGGTCTCTTCTTAAAAGTAGACCTTAAAAGCTGTTAAGACCATGTGACATAACCCAACCACTGGGGGTGCTCCTAGTGCCAACCTATGCCCAGGAAGATCAGGAAGGACACCCGAAGAAACTGGACCAGCCAAAAGCAGAACAACAATAAGCCTGTGATATCCCTCTACATCCCACTTTTGCTGTGGGGAAAGTAAAATGTATTTATATTAATTCACGTCTTTTTTCTCTGTGCTTTTACTGCTGAGCAGCTCATTTGTGGGGGCACCCCTGGCATGGATCACATCATGTAACCTATTCAGCCCCCATCCGGTGGAGCGCTGTGAGTTGGAAACCTCTGGCGACAACAGAACACACGGAGAGCAGCCCAAACGTCCAAGGGTGCCGGGAAACGAATAATGGAATGTTTTGGAGAACCACCAAAAATTGTGGGATAATATCATGTAAATTTCCAGCGTTTGATTCTTTTATTAAGAAAAGAAATTGGAAGTCTGGATGTCAGTCCATATCAGACTACTTTGTGCATTAGAACCTCGTGATATCAGACTTTTATTTATTTTAGCTGAAATTGTAAAATTCAGATCTGATTCAGTTAAGATGTTAAAAAATCCAAACCACACAGTATATATATAGCTATGCTTCGTTAAAATGGTTGTGTATGAAAAAGCAGGATTTTACCCAGGGCTGCTTTAACTTTTGCATAAGACTGAGTGCTGTTTAATATAAAGCCTGTACATCTGCCCCTGCAGCCTGGTAACCCCGAGTCCTGGTCAGCCTGCCTTCATACCTCAGGACGATTTCCCTGGCCTGCCTGTAACACACACACACACACACACACACACACACACACATGCAGAGAAGCAGGATCAGCAGTCTGGCCGATAGCGTTTTATCTCGGTGACCATAGCAGGGATTTACTGCTGTACTCAACTCTGATGAAGTCATTAATACCGAGTTTACGATTCCACGGGAAATTTCCTCTCAGCCAAACTTTAACTCGATTTTTTCCTCTCAAATCACAGACTTAGCATGCTCCTCACCTGTATTAACTGATCGTTATTTCTGCAAAACATAATGAACCTTTAACTCCATTCACTTGCGACACCTGATGTTCCTAAGTCTACCTAAACTCTACGTACTGCGCATACAGGAATGCAAGAACACGCTGCGTGTACTGTTACGGATCATTCACATTTTAGCATTAGCATTAGCATTTTAGAAAATGTAAGTATTACAATAACTGTGCATGTGGGATTTATCCTGTGATATGTGCAAAGCATTTGGTCAAAATGGTTAGAGCATCATGTCCTGAGCTGGACCAATGTGTATCAATTTCACAAGCCCTCCTTCAGATAAAATCATAAAATTATCGAATTTCAGAGAAGAGAAGAAGGTTTCTGCTAGTAAACATAAATAAAAAACATATGCCACATGTTGCTTTGGCATACCACCTATCACATCACTGATAATCAGAGCACCTTTATAGATAATATATGGTCCAAATTAATCCTTCAAAAATAAAAACCAGTGTGTAATTGAGACCGCTTATGTTGGCTAATGTGCTGTTATTTTGCCCGCTCTCTCTGGTGTACCAACACGTTGTGGGTGGGTGACCTCGGCTGGTGTGTCACCCCAATCAGCCAGTTTGAGCGATAAAGCCCTACGCAAACCCTGTGACCTCGGTGAATCCGGAAGCCCAGCTAATGAATTAATTACTCAATTAACTCAAACTGCTTTCAAAGGCAGCTGCTGCTCTGGAGAGCACGGAGAGTTAATGGTTATTTACTTTGTGTCGCTGTGTTTTCGCCCCATTAGCATCGGCTTGGCGGAGCCTTAAAAGCTCATGAGCTGAAGTAAATATTTATAGATTTAAATTAAGCTGTGTTAAGTCAGTTCTTGTAATTACATGCATACGTAGGCCTGACGAAAAGATTTATTTATACACATGAATACAATTGAGTTTGAGTCTCTCGTAGAGTTTTGTTGATGTTCTGAAGGAATAAAAGAAACACTTCTGCACTGAACCTTTCATGAGAACCCTTAAGAAGTTCTGTGGATCATTTAAAGGTGCCCTAACTAAAATCAAGCCATCCAGGGTGCTGGCCTCAATGCCAGGACCCGTTCCTTTGGTGTTTTTCTGTCTGTTTTGGAAGTTCCACCTCACAGGTTCCTCATGTCATGGAGCTAGGTTCGAGGATAGCTAGATTAAATCGACAAAACATTACAGAAGGTGCCAAAACATTTTTATTTGGCACCCCAGACCATGAGGTGTATCTGCAGAAGCATCAAAAATAAAACTGAGTTCATACTGAGATGATAAACACAAGCATGGACTCACTTGAGAGTTTTGAGTTTGCGCCTCATGGGCCAGGGCCGGGTTCGGATGTTGGCGATGATCTCCTTCTGATACTGAATATTTTGGAACATTTCCTCCGGATCGTTACTGTCGACCTGCTCCACGTCCTTACCCTCATCGTCAGAGGAGCTGTTGGGCGAGGCGGTGGGTGAGTAAAGTTACCCGAATTGATGAACAGAATCTGAACAGTTCTGCAGTTTTACACTGGAATTAATACATCGTACTGCCTTTTTTAAACATAACACAATGATGACTTATAAATGATACACTCACAAGGCACTTAACTGCTCGTTAATGCACAATATAATCAGCCAATCACACGGCAGTCACTCGATTCAATTAGACACACGGTCAAAAGCGAGCATCAGAACAAGAAAGAAAGGTGATAAGTGACTTTGAACATGGAATGAATATATAAGCTTCTGATCCAGCGAGGGCAGTTCTCTGGGTGAAAATGCCACGTTGATGACAGAGGACAGAGCAGAATGCAGACTGGTTCGAGCTGATAGAAAGGTAACAGTAACTCAAAAGTAACTCAATCTCTGTACAACCAACACATCCAATCTTGAAGCAAATAGGCTACCTGTCAGCTAAGAACAAGCAACTGTGGCTACAATTGACACGGGCTCACCAAAATCCAGATGGTAGGGTCAGAATTATGCATGGATCCATCCTGCCTTGTACCGACGCTTCAGGCTGCTGGTGTAAGGGTGTGTGCGGATTTTATTGGCACACTTTGGGCACTTGAATACAAACTGAGCAGAGTTTAAACCCCAGAGCCTACCTGAGTATTGTTTCTGACCATGCGCACTACTTTATGCCCACAGTGTACCATCTTCCAGCAGGATCACACTCCAAAGCTCAGCCTCCACAGTCACCAGATCTCAATCCAATTGAGCACCTTTGTGATGTGATGTAACGGGAGATTCGCATCGTGGATGTGCAGCCGACAAATCTGCACCGACTGCATGATGCTATCGTGTTAATACGGACCGAAATCTCTGAGGAATGTTTCCAGCACCTTGCTCAGTCTACACCACAAAGAATTAAGGCCATTCTGAAGAAAAGGGGTCCAACCCAGGACTAGCAAGGTGTAGTCTGTATGACTATTTTCTGCATTGTTTCTGCATTTTTTCGGCAATATGAAAATTAAAATCCATAATCAGAGATCTACATCGACTTGTCAAGAACACATATTAAGACCAAATTATTTGATAATATTATTTGTATAATAAGTGTACACAGTAATAAACTTCTTTTTTATAAGCTGAATTTCAGGTTTTATGTTCAGTTTGAGTTGTTGGCTGCTGAGAACTAAGAAAGTGTTTGTGTGTGTGATGTGCTCACCCTGGAGTGTCCTGGTAGGGTGTGTAGATCTTCCTTGAGCTCTTCCTCACACTCCTGTGGCGCCTGGACGATGTTAGAGGTCTGGTCAGTGAGGATGGAGTTTCACTCAGCTCGCTCATTCTCGGTGTGTGGATGGCTCCAGTCTCTCTGTGTGTGTGTGTCTGTGGAACATCTGGGGGGTACAGGTGCTCTAGGTCTGATTGGATCCACTCTGAGACTCTGTGTGGCTTAAACCGCACACAGATGGTCCAATCACCAAGTTGTCAAGCTCTTAAAGGAACAGCAGCACTCGAGGTGACGTCTGAGGTGCTTCAGTGGGTCTTAGGACTTTAATGACTTTATTATTGTTAATGATGGCTTCATAGATAACGTGTTTCCAGTGCAGTCAGGGGAAATAATGCTGATATGCATATTTAAGTTATGAAATTTATTCAATATTTTATTTATCTCTTAATATTTACTCATGTTCTGTTTTCTGAACTGTTCCTACAGACTTATTTGATTAGATAAATTAGTTTCATTCTTACATTTATCATCTAAGCTCCCCAAGCAGGTCGGGTCCCTTTTTGAATCTTGGTCCTCCCAAGGTTTGTTCCTTATAATGTTTAGGGACTTTCCTTGCCACTGTCGCCCTAGGCTTGCTCAATTTGGGACCGGCCTTCGATATTAGAAGATCATCTAAAATTGTAAAGCTGTTTTGAGACAATGCTCTATTGTAAAAAGCGCTATAGAAATAAATCTGACTTGACTTGTCAATCATAAGCAATGCATTAAGCTTTTATACCACATTAACTATGACTTTAATTAATAGTTAGATTGTTTTTCATTTGTATACCCTTCATAATTCGGTACTTTACTGTGAAGGCATGACAATCATCATTTCAGTTCATGTTATGCATGAATAAAGCTTCATAAAAGTGCTATAAACAGATGGACACTTTATTTAAGCATTTAAGGGTGGCACGGTGGCACAGCTTCAGAGACCCTGGGTTCAGTTTCCAGCATGGCCCCTGTCTGTGTGTAATTTGCATGTTCTCCCCGTGTCAGCGTGGGTTTCATACTTTTAAGTTATTATAGTCTATATTATTATATTTCATTTAATAGATTTTTTTTAAATGTTCCCTTTTTTTATGTTTAGCTAACTTAATTTAATCCTTACTCACAAAAGCTAGGCTCCCCAAGCAGCTCCCCTTTCTGAGTCTTGGACCTTTCAAGGTTTCTTCCGTGTAACGTTTAGGGAGTTTTTCCTTGTCGCTGTCGCCTTAGGCTTGCTCAGGTAGGGCTCTGGGCATGGATTTTTGTAAAGCTGCTTTGAGAAAATGCTCTGTTGTAAATAAGGATAAGGACAGGAAAATAATAGATACAGTTGGAAGCCTCATCCAGAAGCTCAAGAACAGACGAAATACCCAGGATGGAGCTCCAAAACCAGAACACAACCCAGCAATGAGAGCCTTTGCTGAGTCAAAATCGAAACTGGAGAGCCAGGATACTAACCGGGAATCTCTGCTGAGCAAAGTTTGAGCTCTATTTCGAGCCGATTGGTTACAGGGCTTGGTCTGTGGTGTGTATCCAGCCTCTGTGTGCTTTAATTACTGCTTATAAATGTTTAATAAGGGTCCATAAGCATGTAGAGATAAAGCATAACCAACAATATTGTGCCACATACAGTATACAGAATAGGAGACGCATTAAAACATGTTCTTGATTGTTTCTCGTAATCTTTTAGGCCCTTAAAGAGTGTGTAGAGCCTTGTATGTATTTAAGCCCATGTTAAGTCAGACTTACAGTGTCCGCGAGAGAATTAAGGTCTGGTTTTACAGTTAAGAGCCTGCATTGGGTCCAACAGTGACTCCATGGAGGAGTCGTTATTAGAGCTACGTCAACGACTCGACCCCTAAAAAATCAGTCCAGACATTCCATATCAAACGTGTGGTGTGAATTTTATGCAGTCACACCTGGCTGAACATTAAGTTTAAGCCATAAAGGAGCCCTAGGGCGCGCTAAAAACACAGGGCGCCTCCGATTTGGATCGGAAAACGCAGACGCTGGGATAATAATATGGTAATCCGCCATATGTTCATCTATTTCGTTCTGCTTTCTGTCTGAAGAGGCACATGGCAAAACGGAGCAGGATATAATTAATGCACAGGATAATGTGCGATTAAATCGGAAACGCTTTTTAAATATAAATAAAGTTCCTGCTGATGATGGCTGTGATGCAGGGCGCGTGGTTTACTGTCTCTTTGTAAGACCTGCAGGCTGTAAAGAGCTTCATAAATCCACACGATGCAGCCACAAGGTGTGGGTTTGGAGTTTGTCACCTTTGTGGCTTCACTCTCTCCATCTCACACACACACACACACACACACACACACACACACACACTTAATGCCAGTGTAAAAATACCCTTCAGCCTTCCACCTTTTATCAAATCAGATTCACATCTGTCGGTCCGTTTGATTCTCTCACCTGTTACCCCACGTCCCTGATGTCGCCTCAGGTTTCAGATCACAATACAGCACTCGATCCAACCCAAATAAATCCAACCCAAACCTGACCATTAATCAATACACAGTTTTCAGAAAGAGAGCACTCAGAAACACACTTGAGACATGAATATGTTTGGTTGTTTGGATTGCAGTTACAGTAAAACAGTCCATTTTTAAAATGATTTATGAGCCATGCCAATGAGTGAGTGCCATTTCCATCCCCAGGACATACGTGTATAGATAATTCATATAATAAAAAACAAATATACATTTTATTATTATGCACTGTCCTGCACAGTGATGAAGGTATATCATTGAAAACATTACGAAAAGCTACTAATGAAAAATAGTGATTCTTAGCTGTCCCTGGTCTCTAACAATATAATGATTATAATCCTTCAGAAATCTTTTTTGTAATGTTGTGTCACTCCATAATAGTGGTCAGTCAATGAATCGGGCAAAAGTAGTGGAGAATATGCAAAGAAACTTTGCAATTTTGTGTCTCATTTATTATTGTTAGTTTTATCAGTTTATTATTGTTTTGTTTTAATACCGTGCTCTCTAAATATCAGTATCAGTATCAGTAATTTAAAACCCCGTATTGGTCGACCCTTACTCCGTGTCCCATGTTTACCTATCTCCCCAATATGAAATCCATAATATTTCACTTTAAAATAAATTTTTTAGTTCAGGTTTTCACTCGGCGTAGGAGGTGAAGGGTCTGGCGCTGGAAGAACCAGGATTCTGTCTTTCTGGAGGTCCAGGAGTGGACTCCGTGGCATGTGACAGACCAGCGGTACCCCATCACAGGTACATCCACTTTACAATATGGTAATCGAAAAGGGACAAAACACTGGCAGAATGGACGGTACAGAAACTAACGAAACGTATTGTAAACGTAATCGTTACGTAATACGTTTATCCGCATCGCAGACCTACTTACGAACAAAAGACATCGCTCTAGGATCTAACAGAGGTCCTAAAATCAAGAGGTGTAAGCAAGAATGGTAGAAGCCTTTATCCTCCATCCAAGGTCGCACTAATGATGCTTCAGCCGGCGTTAGAGGTGCAGCAGGAGAATCGTCGTAACCTTTATGGTCCCCCGGGGACCGAGTGCAGATCTCAGAGCCAGCTATAACTCTGAGGCACAATCAAGCTCAGCTAAATTGAATCACAAAGCTGTAAAAGATTTGGGGCCGACGGTGGAGACTTCTGTAAATCCAACACTATCTACTGTGCAGTAAAGAGGATTCGAAACAAAAGCACTAAAAGGTGTGAGAGTCTGAGAGCAGGGTTTACAAAAAGGAGGGTTTTATAAAGTGTCACTAAGAGCCTTTCAGAGAAGCCATTAGGAGCAGATCCAGACGTTTCTACTGGCAGCTTAATGACATTTCGGAAACTAAGAATAAAAGGACAAAAAAGGACCTGATCTCTTGTAGTCATACGCTGAAGTTTGTACAACAGGTCACGTGTTTTCTTTTTCTAAATCCCATTACTGTCTGCTGAATTTAACTGACTTGCAAACGTTTGGCCAAAAGTATTGGGACACCCCTCTTACTCATTCAATTCAGGTGTTTCATTCAGTCCTGGTACCACAGCTGTATGAAATACAGCACTTATAGGTCATGCAGTCTGCCTTTGTAAGCACTCATGAAAGAATGGGTCCAAACCTGTTCTGGCATTACCATCAGCACAAAAACTGGGCACCGGGAGCTTCATGCCATGGGTTTAACCAATCACCAAGATGGAGTGGGCTCTGGAAGACCTTGGTTTGTGCCACTCGTTTTGGAACAACCATACTCTCCTGACAGTTTGGGGAATTCCCTTTTCTGTTCCAGCGCACAAAGCAAGGTCCATAAAGAGCTCAACCCCATGTATGTCAGGCCCTCACATCCAACATCAGTGTCTGACCTCACAAAATAATTCCCACAGTCACAGTCCAAAATCTGGTAGAAAGCCTTCCCAGGGGTGTCCCAATACTTTTGTCCATATAATGATACAGTGATATAGTAATACATTACTACACCATCACAGTCACCCAAGCTCGTTTCCCTCTTCTTCTTCTTCTTCTTTCGGCTTCTCCCTTTATCAGGGGTCACCACAGCGAGTTAAACGTTTCCACCTCACCCTGTCCTCCACGTCCTCTACTCTCACCCCAACTCCCTGCATATCTTCATTTACCACAACCAAATAACTCCTCTTTGGTCTTCCTCTCCGTCTCTAGACTGGCAGCTCCATCGCCAACATCCTCCTACCAATATATCCACTATCCCTCCTCTGCACATGTCCAAACCATCTCAGTCTTCCCTCTCAAATTTTGTCTCCCAATTTTCCAACCTGTGCTGTCCCTCTGATGATCTCATTCCTAATCCTGTCCACCCTAGACACTCCTAAAGAGAACCTCAACATCTTAAGTTCTGCCACCTCCAGCTCTGCTGCTCACTGTCTCTTTGTCATTGCCACTGTCTCTAAGCCATCAACAAGGGCTGGTCTCACTACTCTCTTATAAATCTTTCCTTTCACTTTGCTGCGACCCTTTTGTCACACAGCACTCCTGACACTCTTCTTCATTCACTGCCTGTACTCTCTTCTTCACCTCCTTTCCACACTCCCCATTTCCTTGGACAGTTGATCCCAAGTACCTGAACTCCTGTACCTTTGTGACCACTGATCCCTGTAGCCTGACTATTCCACCTGCCTCCCTTTCATTTACACACATGTATTCTGTCTTACTACAGTTGACTTTCATTCCTCTCCTTTCCAGATGATACCTCCACCTCTCCAAGTTCTCTTCTACCTGTTCCCTGTTCTCACTACAGATTCCTGTCTGACCTCATCTGTTAGTCTGTCCATCACCAGAGCAAATAAGAAGGGACTCAGGGCCGATCCTTGATGCAGTCCCACCTTTACCTTGAAGCTATTTGTCACTCCTACAGCACATCTCACCGCTGTCACGCTGTTGTCATACATGTCCTGCACTAATCTAACGTACTTTTCAGCCACTCGAGACTTCCTCATACACCACCACAGTTCCTCCCTTGGCACCCTGTCATAAGCTTTCTCCAAATCCACAAAGATGCAGTGTAGCTCTTTCTGACCATCTCTATACTTCTCCATCAGCAGTCTCAAAGCAAAAATCGCATCCATGGTGCTCTTCATTGGCATGAAACCATACTGTTGTTCACTCACTGTCACCTCCTGTCTGAGCCTAGCTTCCACAACTCTCTCTCAAATCTTCGTTGTGTGGCTCATCAACTCTATATACATCACCCTTCTGCTTAAAAATCGGTACAACTAAACTTTTCCTCCATTCCTCCGGCATACTCTCATTCACCAGAATTCCATTGAATAATCTACTCAAAAACACCACTCCCAGCTCTCCTAGACTTTTCCATACCTCAACCGGTATGTCATCAGGTCCCACTGCCTTTCCGTTCTTCATCCTTTTCAAAGCTTTCCTCACTTCGTCCTTGCTAATCTTTGCTACATCCTGTTCCACAATTTCTACGCCATCCAACCTTCTTTCCCTTTCATTTTCTACATTCATCAACTCCTCAAAATACTCCTTCCATCTTTCCCTCACCCTCTCCTCACTTGACAGTACATTTCCATTTCTATCCTTGATCACCCTGACATGCAGCACATCGTTTCCAGCTCTATCTCTGTCTTGCCAGCAGATACAACTCCTTCTCTCCTTCCCTACTGTGTAACCTTTCATATAACTCATCGTAGGCCTTCTGCTTGAGCTTTGATACCTCCCTTTTTGCCCTACTCTCTTTAGTCCTGTCCCTGTCCCATTTCTTCTTAGCTGACCTCTTTCTCTGAATAACCTCCTGCACTTCCTCGTTCCACCACCAGGTTTCCTTTTCATCCTTTGCCTGTCCAGAAGACACACCCAGTACCTTTCTACCGGTCTGTCTAATTACTGTTGCTGCTAACACTCTTTCCTATCACCCAAAGCCTTTCTCAGCTCCACTCTGAACTCCTTACAACATTCTTCCTTTCTCAACTTCCACCATTTGGTCCTCTGCTCTGCCTTTGTCCTCTTCCTCTTCCTAACCACCAGAGCCATTCTGCACACCACCATCCAATGCTGCCTAGCTACACTCTCCCCAGCCACTACCTTACAATCACCAATCTCTTTTAAGCAACCTCTTCTACATAGGATGTAGTCTACCTGTGTGCTCCTCCCTCCACTTTTATAAATCACCCTATGCTTCTCCATCTTTTGGAAATATGTGTTAACCACAGCCATTTC
This sequence comes from Ancistrus triradiatus, assembly GCA_025084515.1. Taxonomy (NCBI): domain Eukaryota; kingdom Metazoa; phylum Chordata; class Actinopteri; order Siluriformes; family Loricariidae; genus Ancistrus; species Ancistrus triradiatus. Next base: position 423,988 of record JAJAGP010000012.1, on the reverse strand, counting down.
TATCTTCTTTGCAAAATCCATCACTATCTGTCCTTCTAGGTTCCTTTCCTTAACAAAAAACCTGCCCATCACTTCCTCAACTCCTTTATTACCTTCACCAACATGACCATTGGAATCTGCACCAATCACCAGTCTCTCCTCCCTGGGAATGCTGTCAACCACTTCATCTAACTCCACCCAGAATCTCTCTCCTCTAACTCACACCCAACTTGTGGTGCATAGCCACTAACAACATTCACCATTACACCCTCAATTTCCAGCTTCAGACATATTATCCTATCTGACACCCTTTTCATCTCAACGACATTCTTTACACAGTCCTCCTTCAGGACCACACCAACTCCATTTCTCTTCCTATCCACACCATGGCAGAACAGTTTAAACCCTGCACCAATGCATCGAGCCTTGCTACCCTTCCACCTTGTCTCCTGCACACACAAAACATCGACCTTTCTCCTCTGCATCATATCAGCCAGCTCTCTACCTTTCCCTGTCATCGGACCCTACATTTAGGGTTGCTACCCTCAGTGCTGTATTAGGCCCGTCCTGATTTCTCTCTGTCTCCTCACACGCTTTCCCTCCTCTTCGTCTTCGGCAAAAATCCAGCTAGTCCAATTCGGAAGCGCTGGTACCCGAAGGTTTGCTACCAGTCCACCCAGTGGCGGTCGTTGATAACCCGGGCCGCGACCAATCCCGGTATGTGGTGAAATTATTATGAACTCGCATACTAGATTTGGCAAATGTTTTACACCGGATGCCCTTCCTGACGCAACCCTCACCATTTATCCGGGCTTGGGACCGGCACTAGAAATACCCTGCCTGAGCAATCTAGCGGCTGGTTTAAACTCGTTTCCCTCTTAAGCTGCAGAATAAAGTCTCCCGTATTTGCACAATATTTGTAGTGCAGTTGTGTAACGGTCTACATAAACATCCGCAGTACTCTGGTTACTTTTTTATCTTATTCATTCGTACTCATTATTTTCTGTGCTTCGCAGCATTAAACAGATTTACTGTGGGTCATTGAAGACCATCACGGCCTCTGATTACCAGAAATAAACAGCAGCACTAATGGATTTAGATTAATTATTCAGCCCGTACACATTATCACACAGTAACGCACACATCCCGACTCCTTTACGCTTTCACATTTAAACAGCCCACAAACACACGAAAGCACAAACATAAACAGCCTGTATCGTTATCGTGATTTAGACTAATGATCTGCAAAACGGCTACAGCCTGCTTTGCGTCACATACTCACGTCAAAACCATAAACAAATAAATAAATCAGCAATTAAAAAGCATTTGAATAGTAATATGTATTATAATACAATATATTAAATATATACCACTATACACAGCTGGAGTTTGCATGTTCTCCCCGTGCTTGTGGGCTTTCTCCAGGTACTTCAGTTCCCTTCCACATTCCAAAGGCAAGCGTTAGGTCACTGGCGTTTCTGAATTGTCTGTGCATGTTCTCTGTCCTGGATTGGTTCCCGCCTTGAGCACCATTAAATTGCATTACAGAGGCAAGAAATGAAAGAATGAATTAACAAACGAATACTTTCCGTTGTTATTAAACAAGTCATTTGGCAAATGTTGAAGGCATTGATGACAAATAAAGGGAGAGAGAGATATTAATCATTATTTCCTTCTTTCCTGTAGAAATCGGTTCTTAATTAAATCTTAATTAAAGTCTTGGTAGTAATGTTGTGATGAAAGTCTGAGTAGGACTCAGGCGTAGTCTGCACTTGGTACTACACCGCCATCTAGTGGACAAAGTGCAGAAGCTCAGAGTTTAATCCCTAAAGAGATTGTTATTTATTTTCTTGTAATGAAAATTTCCTCCCTTTCCTGTTATATAAATATTTCATGCAAATATTTATATTTTGAGCTGACTTCAACTTAATGAAAACTTTATAGAACACAAAAACCATGTATTATATAAACTGTTTACAGTTCAGTTACAAACGAGTTTACTGTATAAACTTAACATTGATGCAGTTATCTAATTGGCCAATCGTGTGAATCAGAAAATCATGCAGATACCAGCCAGCAGCTTTAGTTAATGTTCACATCTACCACCAGAATGGGGAAATACAATGTGATCCCAGTGATTTTGACCCTGGCCTGATTGTTGGTGGTCAGATGTTAAAGAAAATCATCCAGTGAGCAGAAAGCTGATGAGAGAGGTCGACTGAGAAGGCAGACTGGTTTAAGCTGACAGGAAGGCTACGGTAACTCAATCTAAGAGTGCACAGCATGTCTATCCTTGAGGCAGATGGGCTACAACCGGAGGTCTGATCCAGGACTGCCACAGAGGAACTAACAGAACTGAACTGAGCAGTTTTTTGTTTAAATCTATATGATTGTGAACAGAATGTGCGGAGTGTTAATGAAAATCCTAAAATGTTGGCGCTTCAGAGAACATGATGATTAAGTTCTATGAGGGATGAAAGAAGGCCGAACAGTACACAAACCTTCCAGTAAAGGTTGATGATGTTGAAACTCTGGGTTTCTGTTTTAGGCTGTGATTTGGGTTTATTTAAAAGAGCTTTCCTGCCTCTAGTGGAGCATCCACTGTAGAGATCCTGGATTTATTTTGGGAAGTCAGATTATAAAAAAGGATTTAATTTAATCTGGATTGGTGTTTGCCTTTTTGACGTCTGAAATACATGTACGAGTGGCAGCTTGATCCGCGTTAATCACGTTAAGCACTTCGTTTCGATTTTGTATTCTATCGCAGTACAACAGGTTTTTAGTCGACAATGCGATAAAAGACGAAGCCCCAGGCCTGTTTGCTCTGTTTAAGCTGTCAGTCCTTCATGATGTAGGCCTGTTTAAACACACACACACACACACACACACACACTTATAATACCTTCTGTTTTATTATAAAATCGTACTTAAAAACACCACAAAAAAGGGAGCAACACAGAGTTTTTACTAAAGACTTCCATCGATTAAAAAGTGAATTGTTGCCACCCGTGTGTGTAAAATACAGTCTGGAAACAACTTTGAACTGATTTATTGCTGAACAACTGAGTAACGGCCCTCTGTAGGGACCAACCCGCAGCCTCAACATACTGTAAATAAGACAAGACGTAAAACTAAATAACTCATAAGAAGCGCTAATCTTGTTTGTTTCCAGATGTTTAGGTTGGAGTTAAGCATCTAGCTAACATGCCTTCACTGGATCGTCTTCTTCCCACAGTGCAAACTCAAACTCCTTCTGTCTGTGTGTAAATCTGCTTTGGATAATAGACTCTCACTGCAGCCTGTGTGTCTCTGAGTGTCTAGTGCACAAATGTGATTTGCAAAATAATACCCAGAGCATCTCAGTCTCTCCACTGGTGCAAACTGAGTTTATAAAAATGAAAAACTTTCTTAAGGAACACAGACTGTTTCTGTTTCGTGAAAAAGTTTCAGTGTCAGATTGGAAAGAAACTGAAGTATTCATACACAGTAATACTACTACTAATAATAATAACAATAAATCCAAAGATTAATATATCATTTTTAATTTGAATTTAAAAACATTTAAACATCAATTTTACTTTGTAAATGAACAGAAGTGTAAGAAATAAGTAGTACACTTCAACGAACAAATAATGGATGCCAAAACTTTAAAGCCTACAAAAACATCTGCATTAAGCATCTTTAACATCTGACTAATGACAAAGCCTTATAAGTCCTTATATAGCAGTGCAGTCTGGACACACAGCGACCCCTCTGACCCTCCGGGGGTGTCAGACTCAGCCCCCCCACCCCCCGCAGCAGGTCAGGAACAAGTAACCAGTGGATGTGATGGAAGGCTTCGGTCCAAGTGCACAGTGCCAGCCCATGAGCCGCCCCGTCTGCATTATAAACACCAGGAACGGTTTTCCTTTCCCTGTGGATTAGAGCGGCCGCTGCACCAGATCAGGAGCTGCTCCAGTTCCCACAGCACAGCTCCATCTCCAGGGCATTTGGGAGGTTTATTTACTTTGGATAGCAGAGCTATTACTTCTTCCTGCGTGTGTGTGTTCGTGTGTATGGCAGCGCTCAATGTTTGGGTATCTCCTAAGAAAACAGAAGGCCTATAAATAAAGGGGGCACACGTGCGAGATCCTTCGAAAGCATTTAGTAAAGGATTTATACATTATATTTGAAATTAGCGGAGAATTTAGATTATCTCACATAAAAATAATCCTTTTCAGCACAAGTTAAAGATGAGTTAGCAGGGCAGGAATAATCAAAGAGGGGGCACCAGAAGTCGACCCTGACCTAGGACTCTGCAGAATTGGAGTCAGTCATCAGACATCCGAGACTGGCATCGACTGACGGGGTTACAGACCAGAGCTGGTCAGTCAGTAGAACAATTTTTCTTGACGCTGAGCTTCCTTGGTTCGTTGAGGTTCCTTGGTTCACTAGGGTGAAAATATGAGGTCAAACAGAGGTCACATTCCCTTAGTGGTTCATCAAACTGGGGATGAAGAAAGAAAATACCTGTTTTTAATGGTAATCATAGGTATGTCTACCCTCATTTTTACCCCCTAAATAGAGTTCCAGCACCCCTAAAAATGTAAAAAGCTGTTTTTGTAGTTGTCTCTCATAAGCTGCAAAAAAATCGGGTCTCAGTGGGAGTGAGTGCGAGATAAAGAAGATTAAATATTTGTGAAGCTAAAATCATCGACATTTATGCAGCGTAAACGTTACGTTACTAGATATTAAATAAAATATTTTACTATTCGAGTATTAGTGGAGCTGACTACCTATGGCAGCATTTCTAACCAAACAGGAACTTTGCGGTACATACCCCCTTGTAAAAAGTGCTTATTGGTAAAACATATTAATGCAAGTGTTTATTTTTAATCCCTACTTTAATCCCTATTCGATCGCGTTAGGTCATTTTGAAACAAATTCCTCAGCCGTCCATAAGGGGGCAGTGTAAAACAACAGAGTTTGAGGCGTTTGCTGCGCCCACTCGATCCGACATGCTTGTTATTAGCTTCATTCATCTTCAGGTCATGGATCTTCATGTGCCAGCCTACAAAAATCAGTCCTGTGTTACATAAAAAGCTCGCTCGCCTGTGTGAATACACACATTGTAATGGTAATGCCCTAAACGCTCCCAACACGTGGGTTAAATCTGATTCCTATAAAGGCTGTCTAACCCGAGGCTTGCGCTCTGTGAATGGATGGCATGCATTATGCAACAGGAAAGCAATAAGGGACCAAAAATAGGGCACTTTTTCACGAGCACCAAATAACTCAAGAGCTTGATAGGTTCTTGTATCTAAGGCCAGAATGTGAAAGAATGAAAACACATTAAAAAAAAGAGCTAAGGTTTTATATGCATGCCGAAAATGACTGTATCACTCAATTTGTCTGGGAAAATTAGCAGCGCTGGCTAACTGCGCTCATTAAAGTGCTACTGACAATGGCGAGACGGTTCGCTTGTGTTTTCCTGACCCAGATTTCCCCTCTGATGAATTAAAACATACCATATATGACCCCGTAACATGAAAGCACATTATTGATAAGAGCTTCTCTCAACACGTCTACAAGCTAATGAAGCTACTTTGGGACTTAGTCTGGATTTTATTCTGAAATAACATAAATGAAGCTAAAATATCTACAACCCCAAATATGAAACAAAGTTGGAACAGTATGGTATGGAAAATGCAAATTTAAAAAACCTGTATTGTTCCTTACATTTCTTTTGACTTTTATTTCATTGCAGACAGTATGAACCCGAGATATTTCCTGTTTTTTTCTGGTGAACTTCATTACATTTCCTAATAATCATCCATTCCTGCATTTCAGGCCTGCAACACATTCCAAAAAAGTTGGGACGGAGCAATGTAGGGCTAGTAATGAACTAAAAAAAGTAAATACTGATGTGATTTCAAACAGCTAACTATAATCATGATTTGGTACAAAAGCAGCAAACTGATATTGGAACCCGTTTTGCCAACGTCTCTTTCTGGTGACCGTCTATCCACCGTGACATCCTGGCAACCATCTAACACACAGACCAAAGTTTCATCCTTGTGACCGTCTCACCGACATGCCACCGTCTCATCCTGTAGTCAAATATGAAATCTTCTCAACCGGTTCTACATCTTCTGACCTGCAGTTCTTCCAAAATTAGCAGTGCAGCAACAACACACACCGATTCACCATCCATTACAGTAGATGGAGTGCTAAAGGATGTGCTTAACTGCGCCATTTATTGTGATATATACGCTCACCGGCCACTTTATTAGCAACATTACCTGGTACTTAGACTTAATGTTCATTTTATTAGATTCCCCACACTACAGGTCACTTTGTAGATATACAGTCACAAGGCTTTACAATTTACCAGCCTTTTTGTTTATGGGAAGGGAAATACCTTGTTCGTGGGGCTGTGCCCATTGGCCAGTGTGAGTTTACTTACCAGGATGAGCTCAAACACCATCCGTGGCTTCCAAAATCACCAGATTTAAACATAATTAAACCTTTATGGGTTTGTGGTGGATCTTCCCCGTGTTTATCCCTCAAAGAAATGGAAGATGTTCATCTGGAACGATGCCCCAATGTCCAAACTCAGAACACAGCTACAGAAAAAGCTTTCTGAGACCTTTTAAGGCAATTTTGCGGTAGCTCTTTTGAGGAAACCCAGCCTTTTGGAACATCAAGTGTCTCTAAACACAAACAACACTCCGATCGAGTTGCTAATTATTTACTGCCACTCTTATTGGAAACGAAGACGGGAAATGAAAGGCAGTGTGTCAGGATTTTCGTAAGGAAGAAGTGATGTGAGGAGGGATTTCCAGTACGGACAACATTTGGAACAAATTTTGGCCGAGTGTTAGACAAGATAATCTATGTGGCGTTAGAATAGCGCAGATAGAGGAGCCATGCTGATCTGAGGATCTAACGCTGATTGTGTGCCTGTGGTCGAGATCGGAGGACATGCCAGCACACCAGGAACTGTTTATGGAGCTATTTATGTGACTGAGTTAATCGTGGATCTGTATCTGTAGTATTTTATCTAAGATGAACACTTTGTAAAACGGCTCCTGAAACACAGAGAATAGACGCTCACTGAAGCCTGCGTGTCTCTGAGTGTCTATGGCGTAATCTTGTATTTTCTGAGTTAATAAGATGAATGATTTGCTGAATATTGCACACACTCCCTCCACTGCATTTTCTTCTTGCCACACTGCATCCTTGCGTCATCATTTGCCCAGGTAAACAGTGCCCATGTTACCAACCGTCCAAAAGAAAATCGGACTGGACCACTTTTTCCAGTGGTTCATGGTCCAGTTCTGACACTTGTATGCCCATCGTAGGTGCTTTTGACAGCGGATGGAGGTTGATGACCCCCTAGGCATCCCCTTTCTCAAAACAGTCTAGTCAGAGTGATCAGTACTGGCACCCTGTCCCAGCTGTATGCCCGCCTTTGCACCCAGTAATCACAGGATACTAAAATATAGAAGCGAGTTGGCACGTTCTGCGTTATTTGCGGATTCAAAAAGGACAAGTAATTGGCAGCAGTAGAAGAGGACTCAAAACACACAACACAAACCAGCTATCCAGCTGTGGCTGAGACCCAAGGACAACTCTGTTTATTGCACACACACACACGAGAGAGAGAGAGAGAGAGAGAGAGAGAGAGAGAGAGAGAGAGAGAGAATAGACAGACAAGGGATTAATAAGGACATTTAAATTCCCAACAGGTGTCACTAATTACTTCAAGCTTTCCCCATTCATAATCGCTCCCACCCACGACAGGACACACTAATCCACACCCCTCTGCAAGGACAGCCAGAAATCTGCCACACAACACTACTAACCGATTATTGGTTTTGGGAAACCTTGAGTTGGGGTTCGAATTCCTGTAAGAGGGTTTTAAGTGTTATGAATTTTATAATATATATAGTATTGTACGAACCAGGACCATTTTTAGAGTTTGAAAAGCTTGGGATTTTAGCGCAGACACATGTAGAGGGGCACAATATTGATCATTTTTATATAGCTCCCATCTGTTTACTATTTTGCAAAGCGCTACAACGTTCAGTATAAGTAAAACGATTAATACACGTGTAACTATGTGATGTTTTCACCTTTAATCTTCTTTCACCAAATGTTATGTAAAATTATGGAAAGGCTGAGTACACTGACATTAATAAGTTGAGTGATACATATGTGCACACATACAGGTCAAAATAGCGCTAAACTTGCTAAATAGTGCCGAACGAAATGAGGAGCCGTTTGACAGCCAAAAGAGTCGACTCAGTAAAAAGATGCGGATTCGCTCGTCACATGACAAGCTGTGCAGTCTTACTGTGGCATGACGTTAGTTCATACAGAAATTATGCCGAAAAAAGGCGTAGCAAATGTTCCAGGCTTCGTTAGCGCTCCAAACGCTCTTCTTTTTGTTACCAAAGTCCTGCGATTTTTATTTGCCGACCTCTAGAGAAGTGGCGGCCCTAATGGGGGTAGCTGTTTGTAATTCTGGTCGGCTAGCGAGCAGGGAATCACTGCAGACAGATGGCTAATTAAACACAGAAAGACAGCTATCATGCAGCATTCATACAAATGGGCACGTCCATGCTAACGTCGTTCCGTTTCTCCGTCTGGACAAACGAGAAGCGAAATAAAGGAGAGACGGGGAGCCTACGGCAAGACGCCTAGACACTTCACTTCGCACAAGCGCACACACACTTCACTCTGGAGAAATACAAGCACCTACACACACTACACACAAAAGAGCACATAAGGACGAGCGGAGGTGGACAGAGGGAACGCTGAAACGGAGCCAGGCTCAGGCTCAACGTTACTCATCAGCGTCTAGACGGCTGATAAATCCGACCATAAATATACGTTTGAGCTGCGTTTCAGATCGCCGACTTACTAATCGCTCTGAACTGCTTTTGTAGAGCTGATTCTAAAGGCACACTGGATGTGACCCAAAGAAGAGGCGCAAAAATGCTAAATATTCAAGTGGAAATATGTTTACGTGGAATTTTGCAGCAAATACTCCTTTGGCATTAATCCCAATTATTTGCTCATATATGACATAAATAATTTTTTCTCTTTAAAAAGCAACACACAGCTGTTTGAACAAACGGTTTAGGCTTCAGTAGGATGCGTTTATAAATTTTTTATTATTTAATAAACACAAAAACACAAAGCGATAATTACCAGAATTATGTTTGTAATCCAAAGTAGGCTATTCATTTATTTTCAACATTAAATAAATAAATAAATACACAAGCATGAGGTACTTTTATTAGAAACAGCATGTGCAGGCTGATGTACGTTTTGGCATCTTCGTTGTTGCTATAGCAACACCAGAAGTGACAGCAATTGGTCAGTGAGTTTTTGTCGCCTGCAAAAGTTCACAAAAATCAAACAGAAAGCGAATGTTTACGTTCTAACACACATGCAATTGCGTAGTTCCTTTCCATTTAGAAAGTCAATTTGACAAAAAGGATTTAAAATGTACCCTGTATGAATGACACTGAATTGCTGAAGTCTGGATGAAAAACTGCATTACCCACAATCCCCAAACGATCCCCAACCATATACTTCACTGCAGCTATGTGCTGGCAGGCTGAACTGAATTAAACAGCAACGAAATGACATAACTGCACAGTTTAATGTGCTTTACTGCTTGTTTGCTGGACTGAACATAATGGGAAGTTAGCACTAGCCCCAGGTATCTGGGTTTGAGTCCGGGCTGCATTGAATTTGCATGTTCTCCATGCCAATTTCAGGATTAGATCAGCGTACGAGGCATTTGGATTTAGGACTATTACGGAGCTGCTCAGATCAAGGGGGCTAAACTGGGTGGATGGAAAATGTAGACACCAGGAGGGTTAGGGACTTTCCTGCTCCTCTTGGCTGATTTTGAGGGATTTTGAAGGAATGTGTATGAATTTCTGAACTACAAGGCAGCACGGGGGTCTGTTGCCTCCCCTGTAATTTCTCCATCCTCCGTTTCTGTTTGGTAGAGCGTCCACTACAGCTCCTGCACTCTGCTATTTTACAGCTCGTGGACAAGACGATTTCAGATCCTCCTCCTCCTCCTCCTTCCTTTTTCCCCTTCTCCTCAAATCCGACTGCATTCTGTTCGAACGGATCAGATCTCGCCGCAGTCCCCGAGGCGTCCACTGGGTGCAGCCTATGAATAATTGTAGGGGTAATTGAATGTTATTAGATGGAGCTTCACAAAGCAGATTTGCTGCAGTCGGAACGACGGAGTGAGGCCACTCCGGGTCAGCTCGCTTTTAAACCGTCTCAGCAGGAACGTCCATTCCAAAAAACACACATTTCGTGTCACAACACAAAGGCATCAGTCATGTTTGAGTCCCATGCTGGAAAGCATTAAGTGTGTCAGACGTTCCTCTTTCTCTGTTTTAACCTCAAATCATCACTTCTTTGTACAACTTTTATTTGTTAGACAAATATCTGATAAAAACGCAGCATTGGGAAAAAGTGTTCAGGCGTCTGAGCCTCTGTGGATCATGCTCCGCCTCTGGTGAGGTCATTATTGCCTCTTGGATTGAGCATCCAATAGTTCGGCATTCCGGCTCGCCAGAGGTCTAACACCTTCCGACTCAGGGTTCCCTTACATCTAGAAACTGGGTTTGTGGTAGCACAAGCAGACCAGGAGGTCTAGGTGTCACGGGTTCCCCCCTGTCCGCCACGTTTTCGTGCTCCTCCTGGCCGCCGGGGGGCGATCCGGACACTGACTTTTGTAGCGCCCCCCGGTTTGCAAAGCCGCCGAGGGAGAAGCTAGGACGCTTACCGTTATGACTTTCAGCTGTTTGTAACAGTATTTAAGCAGCGTCCTAGCTCTCCCACGGCGCGGGGATTTATACATATACTTTCGTTCCGGGAGTTATAGCCTTCGGACTGTGACGACGATGTTCAGATGATTCTTGTTTGTAAGCGTTTTCCTGGTGAGTGCGCTTCGGTCGTTTATCCTGCGGTAGCCGGTTGAGAGTTTTTGTTAGTTATGTCATGGTGAGCCTGCTTTTGTCAAGTGTCTTGCGGTAGCCGGTGGTTTTTGTTAGTTTGTTTGTGTATTTTCTGTATGTTTTGCCGACGTGGTGTTCGGTCTTTGTTTCTGTTTGAAGAGTATTTCTTGCGTTTGTATTTAGTTTGTATTTATTAATCCTTCAGTAAATTCAGTATGGTGATTTATATTGAACCTGCGCACGTCTCCTCTTTGCCAGTTAGGCAACCCCCGTCGTTACAGAAATCCCCGCCCCGCCATGGAGATGGCAGGTGATTGTGTTAGGCCGGCTCGGGTTGAGCTGCTGAAAAAATATGATGGTGATCCCCGTCTTTGTGGTGAATTTTTTCGGCAGTGCGCAGCCTACCTACGCCAATTCCCCCACTATTCAGAATACAGACGTCTAGTTTTTGTGAATTGGCGTCTTACTGGTCCAGCACTTGACTGGGCAGAGGCCAACTGGTCCCGGTTGTTACAGGGGACATACGATTTGCTCATGAGTGAGCTGTGGGACCAGTTTGGTCTCACATATGACTCCAGGCAGGAGTTCTCTAGTTGCCCAGTCCGGTCAGTTAAGGTAGGTCAGTTGTTAGAACCCCAGCTTGTCAGCTGCAGGAAAGTTCTGGCCAAACGCCGTGTTCCTGACCACACTGGTTCTTCGTTTGAACCGATAGTTGTGGATATTCGTGTTTCTGACCTAACCAGCTCAGTGACTAAGCCGATAGCTTCACATTATCAAGGTTCAGAACAAGCTAGCATCGTAATAAAGCCGTTAACGGTCGAGGTTCGGGTTTCGGAACTCGCTAGCTTCGTACCGATCCCGGCACCACCGACTGTTGCGCCACGGACATTGGTGCCGATTCCCACTCCTCGGACATTCGTGCCAGTGCCAGCACCAAGACTGTCGGTTTCAGGACCTGTGCCAGCACTGAGGACAGAAGATCTTGTAGCCGTGCCGAGGACGAGAGTTCCAGTGTTTGCACCAAAGGCGGTGAAGCCAGTGGTGGTGTTGAGGTCGACTGCTCCTGTACCGAGGGCGACGGCAGATCCAGTGGCTGCGCCGAGGGCATCAGCAGTTCCTGTGGCTGCGCCGAGGGTGACGGCAGATCCAGTGGCTGCGCCGAGGGCGTCAGCAGTTCCTGTGGCTGGCTCGAGGGCGTCAGCAGTTCCTGTGGCTGGGTTGAGGGCGTCAGCAGTTCCTGTGGACGTGCCGAGGGCGACAGCTGATCCAGTGGACGTGCCGAGGGCAACAGCTGATCCTGTGGCTTTGCCAGAGGCCGCCAGTTCTCCAGAGGCCTTGCCAGGGGCCGTCAGTTCTTCAGAGGCCTTGCCAGGGGCCGTCAGTTCTTCAGAGGCCTTGCCAGGGGCCGTCCGTCCTTCAGAGGCCTTGCCAGAGGCCGTCTGTCCTTCAGAGGCCTTGCCAGAGGCCGTCCGTCCTTCAGAGGCCTTGCCAGAGGCCGTCAGTTCTCCAGAGGCCTTGCCAGGGGCCTTGCATTCTTCGGAGGCCTTGCGTTCTTCGGAGGCCTTGCGTTCTTCAGAGGCCGTAAGTTCCCATAACGCTCTCCAGAAGGGGGTCCGGTCAGGTTTGGTGCCCAAGTGGGCACCGCGGAACCGTCCTGAGAGGAAGCCCCCAGATGCTGTGTTACGCCCTTGGTGGAGGAGGGCGTTTGGAGGAGCCCTAGCTTCGACTCGGGCTCCGCGGGGGGGGAGTATGTCACGGGTTCCCCCCTGTCCGCCACGTTTTCGTGCTCCTCCTGGCCGCCGGGTGGGCGATCCGGACACTGACTTTTGTAGCGCCCCCCGGTTTGCAAAGTCGCTGAGGGAGAAGCTAGGACGCTTACAGCGTTATGACTTTCAGCTGTTTGTAACAGTATGTAAGCAGCGTCCTAGCTCTCCCACGGCGCGGGGATTTATACATATACTTTCGTTCCGGGAGTTATAGCCTTTGGACTGTGACGGCAATGTTCAGATGATTCTTGTTTGTAAGCATTTTCCTGGTGAGTTCGCTTCGGTCGTTTATCCTGCGGTAGCCGGTTGAGAGTTTTTGTTAGTTATGTCATGGTGAGCCTGCTTTTGTCAAATGTCTTGCGGTAGCCGGTGGTTTTTGTTAGTTTGTTTGTGTATTTTCTGTATGTTTTGCCGACGTGGTGTTCGGTCTTTGTTTCTGTTTGAAGAGTATTTCTTGCGTTTGTATTTAGTTTGTATTTATTAATCCTTCAGTAAATTCAGTATGGTGATTTATATTGAACCTGCGCACGTCTCCTCTTTGCCAGTTAGGCACCCCGTCGTTACACTAGGCTTCACATCCCACCCTTAAGCATCTCTGAAGCTATCAAACCTTGAGACAGCTTGGCTACAACATGGGAACTTTGAGTAGAATCTCGAAGAATATAAGGATTGTTTATCATAGCTTGCTGAATTCATACCATGAATCATTCGGACTCCTCTGATTTTGTCACTAGTCCTTCAAATCTTTGGAATCGTTCCTAAATTTCTACCTTGCTGTCACATTGGCACCAGTGTCTGTCCAGGATGGTTTCGCACCCATACCGTTCTGTTCTATATATCCTAATGGTGCTAGTAGAACATAGAGGGTCGTTTCAGGCAAAGATCAATTATACCGCCACAAAAAGAAATAGCTGTCTAAGACACTACTAGCCCACCTTCACAGGGATCTGGGTTTGAATCCCACCAGTGCATGAAATGATTCTCTGTATCTGACAGAGAGTGGGTGACAGACACCCCTATAAAGCTGTGCAATGGACTGGAGTTCCTGCCAGGGTACACGTATGCTTTTGCCCTAGGTACCAGAGCCAATATTAATCTTAATCTTGACCATTAAAGTCCAGAGTTAAAACCTTAGTGTGAAACCTTGAAGCATATGGGCTACAATATTAGAATCAATCATTGTTCTGGCTGTCATGATTTGGTCTTTGTCCTACCCAGAATTGGAACGGTTCCTAAAAGTTTCTAGCTACCAAACCGTTGTGTTATCAGACGCTGTCACAAAATAATTTTTTTGTTTTTGTCGATTTTTATGCACAAGACTCTAACTTGAATAACCAGGTTCTGACTGTGCTAAACCTTAAGGCGGGTCGGCTACAACAGCAGAATAACTCATGAGCTTTCACTGAATCATAGCACAAAAATAAAACGTTTCTTATTAAAAAAAAACAAAAAAACAAAACGATCCACCTACAACTTGCAGATCTCAGATGAAGAACAATCATTCCCCACTCAAGACTTATCTCAATTAAAAGCTTAAAATCAAGCACTTATCCTAAGTAAGCGTCGGTCCACGTTAATGTTAAGTGCCTCTAATTTATCCCGGCCATCATGTGTTTTTAATTCAGCCTCTGCAGGAGAGAGACGTGCCATGCCTAAGCTCTCACTTGGCCAATAAATACTTTTCCTATTCGCTTTACTTCCCTGGGCAAATATCAAGGAAAAAAAGGGTGAAGATGGAGGGACGGGAGGATAACAGAGGCAAGGGCGAGGAAAGGGCGAGCACAAAGCTCCCCCCCCCCCTCTCTCTCTCTCTCTCCCTCTCTCTCTCTCTCTCTCTCTCTCTCTCTCTCTCTCCTCCCCACGGCCCATGAGGTGATGTTAGAAGCTGGTCTGGTTTAGATTAGAGCCTCGTGTCATCGGGTGCGGGAGCTCCAGAAAGTATTCGATCCCGCAGAAACAAATTAAAGGCCTTCTTTTAACTCTGCTCTTGCTTACCTCTCTCTCTCTCTCTCTGGCTCTCCCTTTTTGCCAGAGAGACATTACAGGAGAAAAGCAGCTGCCAGGAAAAACAGGCCGATTCTGAACGTCGGAAAATCAAGAGGCTGCCAACGAACAAAGAGCGTTCAGTAGTCGCGTATTCGGATGCAAACGACGCTGGAAATGTGACATATTTCCCTCACCGCTCGAAGGAAACCAAATGTATGGCATCGAATCGGCCTTTGAATCGATGCACATAGGTCTTAAGTGCATTTCAAGACCTGCTTGGTAGCTACAAGTTTATGCGCTACTGAAAATATTCTTTCTGTTGGCTAAATTGTTGAGCGATGAGCTTCGAGAGCAGATCTAAAGCCACTGATCATCAGGAACTGAGGAATAATCTGAAAATAATGAAGTCTAACAGTCTAGGACGCTCAGAATATTCAAATACCAAATTATTTCTGACTTAATTACTTTTTGTAGACATGATATTAAGATTTAACCAGCGTGTAAACAAAAGAAAGAGCGACACGATTCATGATACGTCAAACAATCCAAGAGTCGATCAGATTTGCATTTTATTATTTCTTTTCCCTAAACCGGCCGGCCATGCCAGGGTTAAAGCCCCTCAATTACAGTAAACGAGCGGCAGCCGGGGAGGCTGTTTCTGCATTGTTAACTGAGGAACCTCGGCGCAATCAATACCGCTCGGCAGGAAACAGCCTACGTGCGGTGCCCTACAATTTGCACTCCTCTCCAGCGGCCGCCGTGGCGTCCATGCAAAACGTTCTCCATCCCTGTCTGTTTTGTTGGAAGTAGTGGGATAAATTGAGGTGTTTTTGGCAGGACGGGGTAATGATACGACTGAGCTGCAGCTCAAATAGGGCTTGTTAGTGAAATTATCTGGATGCTTTCTGCGTGAGCCGGACCTTCAAATCTTCAAACGCCGGGGAAATGGATGCGTTTTCAAAACATATAGAGAGTCGTTTAGGTCTGATATCGTGCAGATTAACAAAAGCTTACAGTTAGGCTAAACGTTCCACATATCTTTTGCTGTAGTTTCTCAATGTTTTATACTAAACAATCTCATAACCTCATGTAACAAATATTCAGATAGCAGAAGACTCTCTCTACGTTGTTTACCCTCCTCATGTGTCTCGTTTTTCACATCTACTACCTCTTTCTCAGTTTTAGGAGCTTAGTTTTTGTTGCATGAGGGTAAACACATTCATTCACGTTGGCACGGTGGCACGGTGGTTGGCACTGTCACCTCACAGTTCCAGATGCCCACGTTTAAGTCAGCCCAGGCACCTCCTGTGTGGAATTTGCATATTATCCCATGTCTGCAAGAGTTTACTCTAGGTTTCTTCCCACATTCCAAACACATGCATTAGGTCGGTCGCTGTCTGATGCCTCTCCTATGCTGCCCTTGACTTGGTGCCAGTCTACCACCGGGCATCACTCACTCACTCACTGGACGTGAAGCAAAGTCATACAGACATAGAGAGAACATGACAAAAAAACAGCGCATGAGGATTGAGTGGTATGCAGCAGGTTCCCTGAGGATGTTGTGTTGTGTTTTCTTTTAGAACATCAACCATGTAGCTTCGTGTTTGACTGCTTTTGTCCTGCATGGCCTCGTTTCTGGCTTTTGACCCTTTTTCTGTTCCATAACTGGTTTTCAGTCATGCAGGGAACCACTGACCCTGTTCTTACAACTTGAGGAAGTCTTAGACAAGAAGAGAAGGGAAGGGGGACTAGGAACTCCTACAAGTGGGGCACAACTAGTTCGTATCCCATCTCAGGCAAGGTGAGGTCCACCTCTGATGTACCTCGGATATAAAATATACTCATCTGCAAAAATAACGTTTTGTTATCCACCATCCAAACACAGGGGGCACCTTCACTACGCACCCCTGTCTCTGTCCGGACCATGTCCAGATGCTTATCAGGAAATTTGTTGTCACGGCGCCCATTATGTGTCCAGTTTGCAGTGGTGTCATGAACCAGAAACCTGGGCTTCTACAGATGGAACCGTATCAAATCCAGGTTCAAGTATGGAGGCCTCTTGGTGTGGAGTAACACACTGCCCCAACTGCTGGTCTGACGATCTGAAGAGCCATCGCCTACAGACAGTCGGCCACCCCTATTAGTGATACAAGGGACACTAACAGCTCAGTGATATGTAATCCATTCGATTCCAACAGCTTCTTCTTGGCGAGTTCTTTTTTGTATATATAAGAGGCATATTCTGCACATTATAACGATATGAATGCATTTATATTGCTCTGTAATATAATTACTGACCTCACAGGGCTTCATTTCACACTTTACGCTCAGTATAAAGTCATAATAAGTCGAGGAATTGGAGGTGAACGGATAGCGCTTTCATGGCCGCGCTGTATTGACTCGTGTCGGTCCTGTGGGAGGCGAGATATGGAGAAGGAAGGAGGCGGTTAATAAAGAAGAGACCTAATTACAGTCTGTGCGAGGCTCTGAGGGACGACGTCTCCGATCCAACCAGCAACAACCTGCCAACAGCATCCCGGCCAATTAGACAGCTCGGGCTCAGAAGAGCTTCAGAGAGACCCAGTTAACACACATTGACACCGGCTCACACCTGAGAGTCTAATAACGTCAGCTTTCTCACCAGGCTCTGTTTGTGAACCCGAGCTCCTCGTTCCTTGCTTCCTTCCTTTCCGTGTCTGAACTAAGCCGAGTGCTAAATCTCTTCCAGACACAGAAGGAGCTGCAAATGCGCTCATTAGAAAAGCTATCACCAAGCTATTGCCAAGTGTGTCGTTTGAGCTCATTCACAGACACGCCGACACAAAAGATCAGATGAATAGAAATCCTTCCTCCATGCTCTGATCAAACAGAAAGTGCTGATGGTGGTGATGCAAAATGGTTTGATCGTTCTCTCAAAACAAACGCCGTTTATCGTCTGTGTATCAGCGTCTGTTCTCTTTAACGTCTGAGGAATTAAGAACTTTAATCTTAAATAAATCTGTCTTATATACATTTAATTATCATCTGAATGACAGATAACTAGTAGGAGCAAACCCTGGCGACACCTGCTGATGGAAAGCAGAATTGCAGTCTTGGAAATCAGAATAAAACAACGCCGCTTTTGTTTTCCTTATCAGTAAGTGTTTCAAGTTTTATAAAAGATCAAAAGATACGAATTACTGTAAAGTTTGCATTAATATTATCATTTAAAGAGGCGGCATCTAAGAAAAGTCTGAGGCTATCATAAGGTTAAGATCACATTTAAGAACGTGGTTTAAGAATAACACTTGTTCTTGGACTTGTTCTTAAAGGTGTTAAGAAAAAAATAAGATATGTTGAAGAATAACAAAAAATAACATTTTTGTAAAGTTTATCTTAAGAATGAAGATAAACAGACAGGTGAGAAGATATTCTTTCTTAACACACTTTCAGGAACACACTTTCGGTCCCAGGTCCTTACCCACGGTGGCCTCATTAAGCAAAAGTATTTGGACACTGGTGCTTTGCCTACAAGGTCTATACATATATAAGTACATGTATAGGAAAGAAACAAAAACACACTCTGGTGTGTTTTGTTGTCTGGTGTGTCTTTTATTACAAATGCTTTTGCTAGAAATTATTGTCCATCATAATCACACACACACCACAGACACATTATATAAAGTTTAGACCTCGATTCCACGTTAAACAGCTGGATAATTCCTTTACGGATACATGGAAATCATTTTGTCCCTGATTAATCGAATCTGAACGCTTTTTTTTTAACATCTGGCGTAAGTTTAAAAAAAAAAGCAGCAGGAAGCCTGTCAGAAGCTTTTTGGGTTTGGACTGAGCTTTTTGCGGCGAATTGAAAGCAGACAGCCAATAAAGAACGATTTGGATCCTTAATACACTCGCTCTAGTTCATCTTCTGCAGCGTTGCATATTCCTCACGCTTATGGAAAAGCAATCGAGAGAAGAAATGAAGCTTCATCCCGCCTGTGCTGCTGCTGCAGGTCTCCAAAAACAGAATCACATCCTATTTTAATACATCCACCGACACGGCTGAGTGCACAAATACAGCCGGGGTACTGAGATCCTAAATAAATAGCTAGACTTTGTGTGTGCGATAAATGGGGTCCTGTGCAAAAGTTTGGGCACCCCCTTTGGTAGCACCTAGCTGGAGTTGGGGGCAGAAAAGCCAAAGGGGGTTCACCGTTCTGGATGCCATTTGTGCCATTTCCCATTGGTACAAAGTCAGGAAATTTGGCAGACCCATTAATTTGAAGCTTTAATATACAAAATGAGAATGCCGACTCACTCCGTGTAAAGGCACCTCCACAGCGCCATCTACAATCCTGAACATCTGAAGAACCTGAAGGAGGTTTTAATTAATGTACTTACAGTAAATGTCATGTAGGGGCACGACAGACCGAGCCCCCAGACTCTTTCGAAGGTGGAAGACCCTGAAAAGGTGGAACAGTGTAGGGATTAATTCCGGTACCATCTGTGTCTACAGATGCCATTATTGGGGATTCGACCAGACACACATATGGAACCAGAACTGGGAGTGAACTGGGAACTCCTGCTGGTGGAAAAAGGCAGACTTTCCCTTTAGCAAGGGAATGAGGGTTTCCTGTGGAACTGAGACCCAAGAAAAAACAAACCTCACTTTATCAGAGGTGGGATACAAACCTGGAAGGCTCAGCACTGAGGACCAGTGCTGGACCAGCTGTGCCACTCTGGTTCATATACCAACTCTCAGATTGCACATGTGTTCCTTGAGGGGTTTTGTCCCATTCTCAAGTTTTTCATCGGATTGTGCCCCATGTTGTATCCCAGTCCTCTAATCTTCTGTGTCCTTGTTCTGCGTCACTAGGGGCTTCTATTTTCCAATTTCGGATATTCTCGAGTCTAGGGTACTGGGTCAACAAGCTTGGCCCCCTAAATGAGGAGTGAGTTAATTAATCCTCTTAATGCCTGCAATTAGGTCAAAAAAAATTGGTCACTCTAACAAAGCCACTGGCCCCAGCTTGGCCCCTACATCTCTAATGGTCTAGAACCACCATTGACTGGATCTATGGTAGCACGAGCAGGCCAGGGTGCCCCCGTACGATACTAACCCAGTTTCTGAAGGGAAAACATGAAACAAATTTAACACAACACTCCGAAACATTTCTGTTAATTTATTTCATAAAACATATTGAAGTGAAATGAACCAACACTCGGTGTGCAAACGTTTGGGCACCTTGACAGACAATCCATTAGCGTTTTTTGGTGCGATCCCAGAACTAACAGCATTTAGCGTAGGGTGTTATCCTGAGTTTAATTAAACTTAGCCAGGATCACCTTGGCAAACCTGGGCTTTGAACGTGAAACCTACCAAACAGCAGTTCTTAAATGTCATATTTATTGATAACTTTAATGTTAAGGACGCAGCATCATCCTAAAAGTGGCAGCAGCGGGACTGGAATTGAAGCTCGTCGAGCAGCTTTTTTCGAGTGCTTGGCCGGTGGAGATGATGTATAGCGCTCTAACCAGGCTGGCTGGAAGATCTGCAGCAGTGTGTGTGTGGGAGTGTGTTTGCTTTAAAGCCCCGACTTGGCACCGGTTAAAGCACAGGATTTAAATGCAGATGTTACAGCATGGATCACAAGACGCTAAAAAGATACTGGCTTCGATTTAAAGGGTGCTGCTGCTGCCGCTGTGCCATATTTACTGTACGGAGGAAGTCACTGTTTCTTAAAGGCTTAATCGTGTATGAAATGGCTCAGATGCACTGTTTGCGTTTGTGTTTTCTAAATAACGTGGGAAGTACAAACAGGAAATGTGGGAGACATTTAGTGACTTGGAAACCGTTCTCTGAATAAGAAACCTGTTTTATTTACATTAATTGAGAAGCATTAATAAGGAGTCAAGATGTTTAAGGGTCTTGCTCGTGGGTCCAACAGCCTGGCAGAGCTTGAATTGGACATCACATCCTTCTGATTAGTAGTCTAGAACCTTAAGTACTTAGCCAGGCTGACCTAAAATCAGTTTTAGTTCCCTCTTCTGGATGGCTTATAATGTGAGGACTGGCACCGTGCCCTCACCCGAATGTCCTGCGCATTGAAGAACAGAGTGAAAGGGGGCGAATAGAAAGTGCAGCTGATAAATTGGAGGTGGATTTAATGTCATGGCATGGCATTGGCACGGATTGGCATGGACTACCTTGAGGCAACAGTCCACACCACGGTTTTGGAATGGAGAAGCGACACTTTCCCAACCGGCCTCCCCTACCTCAGATTCAGTCAAATATGTAACAGTGTGAAGCCCGGGACTCCAGCCCGGGTCACCACACTGGTGGGCTCGAGATCTGGACTGTGCCACACGGACTCTTATTACTAACAACAATATTAAGACAATAAGAAAAAAAAGGTACATGACTGAAACAGAAGAACATCGTTAAGAAATAAGAGAAATTCCTTTTTGGGTTTATTTCAGGACAGAGTTAAAAGAGAAATGCAAATAATTGCCTGTGTTAACACACACTATTTCCATCGTGTGTGTGTGTGTGTGTGTGTGTGTGTGTGTGTTTGATTAAAAACAGACTTTCTCCTCCAGACTGTAGTGATTACCATTGATTGGGAGGTGAAAGTTTGCCAGTGGCAATGCAAAGGCAAAAGTGAAATCTGCCTCTACACACACACACACACACACACACACACACACACACACACACACACACACACACACACACACAGAGTCTATCCAGAGTCAGCTTTTCTTTTGTGTGAGCATAGAACAACGTTCTCCTAAATCCAGGAACAAATATATACATATATTAGTTAGTACATACTGGTCAGGGAAGAAAGGTGATTTAAGTGACTTTGAACTTGGCATGGTTGTTGGTCTAAGTATTTCAGAAACTGCTGGTCTACTGGGATTTTCACACACAGCGCCATCTCTAGGGTTTACAGACAATGGTCTCTATAATAAAATATCCAGTGAGGGCAGTTCTCTGGGTGAAAAGAGGAATGGCCAGACTGGTTCAAGCTGATAGAAAGGTAACAGTAACTCAAATAACCACTCGTTTACTTGTTGAACCTTGAATCAGATAGGCTGCAGCAGCAGAAGACCTCACGTTGCTGTTCCTGTCAGCTAAGAACAGGCAACCGAGGCTACAAATCACACAGGCTCACCAAAATTGGACAACAAAGAATTCTCGAGGGTATTTTCTTGGCACACTTTGGGCCCCTTAATGCCAACTGAGCATGGTTTAAACCCCACAGTCTACCTGAGTATTGTTGCTGACCATGTGCACCCCTTCATGAGCACAGTGTACCATCTTCTGATGGAGGATAACGCACCATGTTCCAAAGCTCAAATGTCCTCCACAGTCACCAGATCTCAATCCACTTGAGCACGTTTGGGATCTGGTGGAACGGGAGATTCGTATCATGGATCATGGATGTGCAGCCGACAAATGTGGAGCGATTATTATAGTTTCTACAGATTTATTACTTTTTAAGAAAGATTAAGTAGAAAGATGTATTACTTTCTACTAGAAGAGTCTGTAATCTGTAGTTTGAACATTAATCAATTAAAATGTATTATGGATTTTGAACTGCAAAAGGATGAACAAATAGCCCAGCACTAAGACTTGTGGAACACCTTTTGGGTTATGATTAAAACATGCAGAAATTTCACTCATAATTGAAGGACTTCTTCCCAGTCGCTGTCATTCCATAATACATAAACTCTGTAGGCACACAACTAGATAAACCACGACAAATAAAGAAATATGCTTATGCTTCCCAGAATTTAAATCAGGATTACGATTGGTTTAAAAATAATGTTTTTTTAGAAGGACAAGACCTTGCATCTTCCTCCAGCAGGTCTGAATCTGATTTAAGCACACTCATCAGAACTCCATACAGGGCGAGCAAACGGATCAAATGCCTTCTCCACGCTGACGCTGATGCAACAGCTTTCTTCTTTTCTTTCCTGACGCTCGCCCCCTCGGGGGTTTGGCTAGGCTTCTAACGAGCGAGGCGCCATCATATGCTGCTGGCGTACAGTGGGTTATGTCACCGCCGTGTTATGAGGATGCCGAAACACACAAAGACGTTACTTATCGTGGAGGAACAGCAGCATGAGGAGATGCGCGCAGTCACAAAGCCAGTTAGCTCGCCATCTACGGATATCAGCTGTGATGCTGTGCATTTTACTGAGGAAGGTTCTAGGAAGTCTAAAACATCTAGGATAAAATCAAAAGCAGACAAAGTTTATGATCAGAGATAAATATAAGTCGTTGGCGAACAACCAAGTAATTTAGACTTTGTATCTTGTATATTTATACAGCAAGCACGTATTTAAAAAAAAATAAAGTAGACGCCCTAGCATCTGTGCCAGTGGTGCCAAGCTTGTCTGTTCAGAGTCACACCAGGTTAGAGGCACTGCCCAGACTACTGTACAGCACAGGCCTCCCCAGAGGTGGGCCTATATATTTGACACCTATTTGGATTTTTTCACAAATCCAAATGAGCTACAAGGATGAAAACACTTGCAATTGCAATTATCACAACTTAATCTGGACTATATAATTAAAAAAAACAACAACATAGGTATCCTAAGACTTATGGTACACCATGTTAGACTACAAGGGGGTTTAACCTTAAACTTGGATCCACATAGACAAACCTCCCACTGAGCAACAGAGACCAAATAGTAGGAAGTTTTAAAATTGCAAAAATAAATATAGAATAAAAAAGAGTAATATAAGAATAAGTAAAGAGCAAAGCTATAGAATCTAACACGAAAATATTTTAAAAATTGCACACAGTTTACTGCATGGTTCAAAGGACTTACATGGACTATTACAGGTTAAAAAACAGGATTAAAGTATGTTTTGCACCACAATTTTAAAATAAATATATTGCACATGGGTTCTGGTTTGAACTCCTCAGGTTCAGAGTGTATTTGAGTCTGATAGGAGTCAAGTAGAAATGATTTAAGAATCTAGTAGTTTTTTCATTGGTCTTTTCGTCTTTAAGTACCAATCTCTACCTTTATAACCTTTTTCAAATTTAACTTCTTAGCAATTGTAACCTTTATTTTTCCTTTCAATCTGTCCTCATATTTTAGTCCTTTAAACTTTTAAATCGCCTGGACTTTCAGTTTTACTCTCTCTCTCTCTCTCTCTCTCTCTCTCTCTCTCTCTCTCTCTCTCTCTCTCTCTCACTCTACACAAAGCATTCTGGGCAATGTAGTTTCCAGCTTGTGTTGTAGCTCCCTGCTGCCCTCTGTGATCAACAGTGGCAGTGCAGATCTGGCTTGAAATGTGTGCTTAGTTATCTTCAACAGAAGAAGCCAGAACAGCAACGTCTGATATGATTATTTAAATAAGATTTGTGCAGTTATATAATTTGGACTCCAAAAGTGTTTGGTAGTGCTTAAGATAATCATATTAACTGGAATAAATGAAGATCCCAACATTTTCCGCACAAACACAGACACATGAAGCGAACATAACGAGGTCTGTGTGTTTAGCATTAGTAGCTTGCGAAATCCCCAATGTTATTTTCTGATTCCTCAAATTCCTCGTCATGTCAGACAAGCCCATAGCGGTTAGCGATGGAAATCAGGTAATCAGTACCCCGAGAGCCGAGCGCTATGACTAATGCTTGGCTGCTCCACTCGTGTTTGGGTTTTGCTAGCAATTATGAGCACAACATGCAATGATGTGGTCGTAGACGTGCAGATGTTGAGAGGTTGAAGGTTTCGTGGCTTCCCTCCCACTTGGCGTCCGATCGGCTGTGCCATGGCCCAGAAGATTCCACCGAACACCAAAGCAGCACCGAGTCCGTTTTGGATTAGCGGTGCAGCTTCGGCCCGGCGCAGACTCTAATCCTGTATGAATCAGATGGGAAAGTTTGCATGAAGATTAAAAAGAGCCACAGCGTTGTCTAAATCCATAAAGCGTTCGGATCACAGTTTAGTCAAGCTAGCTTTCTTTCCCGGCGAAATTTTGCGTAATTACAATCATATCCACGTTGCGGACCTCTGTGCAATTTAACTTCACAAGTGAAACGCCGTGTTTGGTGAATTCTGACGTGCTAATTTGCCTCTCTAACCGACTTCTGAAGGACTGCTCAGATGCAACAGGCTAAACAGTCAGTCAGACGGTTGGATTAAAACCTACAGCCAGCCATTACAGCAGATTTTACCATTTATCCTGTTAGTAAGTGACTCAAACTCAACACAAACTGTATAAGCAAGACTTTAGAAACCCAAATCAGAAAACATTGGGACGGTATGGAAAGTACAAATAAAAAACCTGCAGTGTTTCTTACATTTCCTTACACTTTTATTTCATCGCAGACAGTATGAACCAACAATATTTCATTTCCATTTGTTAATAAACATCCATTCCTCAATTTCAGGCCTGCAACATATTCCAAAAAAAGTTGGTACAGGGGCAATTTAGGGCTTGTAATGAGATAAAAAAGCTAAATAATGATGTGCTTTCAAAATCTTTGAGGTTTTTGAGGCGTGAAGATGATCAGAGGATCTCCAGTTTATCAACATATGTGTGACAAAATGATTGAAATGTTTAAAAACAATGTTCCTCAAAAAAAGACTGGAAGGGATTTATATATTTCAGGTCTAACTTTGTTGATAAATGCTGGACGTCCCTGATGAAGATGTCGTCTTGAAGGCATAAAATCTCATTGTTCCTTTCTGCATTAATGCTGCATCACAAAAGTGGAAATGAGCTTTACCGAGGGCCCTGACCCGACCCCATACCATGGCAGAGCCTGGCTTTTGGACTAATAACAGTCTGGATTTTCCTTTTTGTCTTTGGTCAAAAAAAGATCTGTTATACTGATGGGTCTGAGCACAATCCCCCCCATCCCAGATCCTCTGAGCCCAGAGAAGCCGACGCCGCTTCTGGACATGGTTATAACATAAGGCTTCTTTTTAGCACAGTAACGTTTTAAGTGGTATGTGTGAATGTAACTCTGTATTGTAGAGCTTGATAAAGGTTGGATAAAGGAATCCCTTGCCCATGTGGTTCTATCAGCTATTCATGAATGACGGTTCTTGATGCAGTGCCATCTGAGGGAGCGGAGATCACCCCTCTTCAAAACATACCCTTGGTGGGATGTTAGTGATCGCTGTTGCAGTGCTTGGAGATGATCCCCTGACTCTCCCTAAAACAGAGACGTTCCTGTGGAGGGCACATACCATGTTATTTTACACAGAGATTAAGCTGCAGCTTTGCTTTCTCCTGGTTGACCTCCTCGAGTTGGAACTTAGTTCCAGAATGGGATTTGGGGCCTGTTAATGAATTTAAGGACATCTTTGGTAGTACATCTTTATCCATCTATCACACTTGAGAATGACTGATGAACTCGAAATGGCTCTGACAGCTTCATCCGTCTTCACACGGCGCGTTACCCTACGGTTAAGACGAGGCCAGATCAAAAGATGGCAGGAGATTTTAATCTTAATGTAAAAGCCGGACCCTTCAGACCACTTTCTAATAATTTGCTGGTCATTTGCGACTAATTCGGTGCAGCTGCTGCGGACCATAATCAGATAATAAATGGAGAGGCGGCCTGTTTTTCCCGCAGGAAACGCCGCTTCCGTCTGTTCTCGTTAACTAAATAATTACGCTTCATAAAGAGGCATTTGAGGGATTGGTACAGAGAATTATGTCACCGCACCTTGGATTAATTTCAGACTTTATGTACCTTTGGGTTTTCCCTTGACCAGCGTCAAACTCCACCAAATGGCAGCAAGCGGTCGGTCATTGCATTGTTGATACAGCTGGAGAATCAAGGTTATTAACTTGAACTTTCTTTTTTTCTCAGGACGGAATGAGAAATGAGGTCCCCATAAATCCTGAATGTATAGCCATGTAGTTAAATTCTCTGTGCTCTCCATCTTATTTATGCTCAAACAAATTGGAGTGAACATCAGGAACACTACTACTGTATGTGGGGGTCCTGTGGGGGTTCTGTGGGGGTCCTGTGGGAGTCCTGACCATTAGAGAACAGAATAAATTGGACAAAAAGTGTGTAGAGAAACAGGTGGACTTCAGTCTGTAATTGTAGAACTACAAAGAGCTTCTATATGGTAAGTGAAACTAAAATGGACAACGAGGGTAGAAACAAGAAGGTGTATCTAATAAAGTGGCCGGTACAGTGAATCAGTTCAGTCATGTCTCAGATTCACTCCTCTGTCATTCTGTGATTCGCATTTAGGGAATCAGTGATTAAATCGTTGATTCATTCTGTCATGGTCAAGACTAATTCCTCTTGATTAATAAAGCAGTGTTTGAATCCGTGTCTCATTCTGTCATGATGAGATGCACTCCTCTCTTGTTCAGTGGATCAGTGTGTGAATCAATGAATCATGACTCGAATTTAGTCCTTCATTCTTCACAGGGAAGCAAAGTCATGGACAGCTTCACTCCACTGTCATTCAGCAGGTCAGTATTTGAATCAGTAATTCTTGTACTCATTACTCTGGTTCATGAATCAGTTCAGTCATGACTGAGATTCGCTCCTCTGTCATTCACTGAATCAATATTTAAACTAATGAATCATTTTTTTATGATCAATATTCATTCCTCTTGATTAAAACAGCAGTGCTTGAATCACTGAATCCTTCTGTCCTCAGATTCATTCCTCTTTTGGTCAGTGGGTCAGTGTTTGTTGAATCAGTCATTCGTTCTCTCCTGAATCGGAGTCACTCCTTAATTCTTCAGTGATACAGTGGGTGAATCAGTGAATCATGACTCAAGTTTGGTCCTTACTTCTTCTTCTTCTTCTTCTTCTTCTTCTTCTTCTTCTTCACCAGGTCAGTATTTGAATCGGTAATTATTTTATTCATGACTCTTCTTCAGTGAAAGTTTTGTCATAACTCATAATAACTCCTCTGTTATTCAGTGAAGCAGAATTTGGTCATGATCAAAATTCGTCTCTCTTTGATTAAAGAAACATTATTTGTGCCAGTAAACCATGTCTCAAATTTTATCTTTTCTTCTTCACTGGGTCAGTGTTCGAATCAGTAATTCTTTTACTTATGACTCTTGTTAAGAGAATCATCTGTCATTCAGTAAATCGTCGTGTAAATCAGTGAATCATTTTGCCATGAGATTCTCTCCTCTCTGATTCAGTGGGTTAGTGTTTGTTGAATCAGTGAATTGTTTAGGCCTGAAGGGGAGGCCTGAATGAATCCCTCTGCACTTGTTTGGTGAATCACTACGTGAATCAGTGAATCATGACTCAAATTTGGTCCGTTCTTACCACAGTGGTGACCTTGGTTCGTTCATAGAGACCCCTCTCAGCCCTGTGATGAACCTGGACAAGAGTGGATAAAATCAGGAATGTGGACACAACTAAAATTACCACATTTTGCAGCATTTTTCTCACACAGAATTGAGGAGAACATGCCAAGTTCCACACAGACGGTAACCAGAACCGAGTCGTTTATGTTTGTTGATTTATCGTGTCATAACTAACCATGGTGATATACAGAACATGTCAATTTAAACGCCACGGAGTCTCCAAGTGGAATTAGCTTTAGATCTCCAATCATTCGGAGGAGAAGCTCTGGGGGTTTGATCAAATCTCCTCAATCTGAAATGATCGGCCTGAGCTTGGAGTATTATTTTGTCCTCATTCATCTGCTTTGTTGTGCAGGCAGCTGTCATAACCTAATGCCTGGCTCGAAGATGGAGTCATGGAGGAATTTCCCCTTTATACAGAGTATAACTGTACTGCCTCCTGCCTC
Organism: Ancistrus triradiatus; assembly: GCA_025084515.1. NCBI lineage: Eukaryota > Metazoa > Chordata > Actinopteri > Siluriformes > Loricariidae > Ancistrus > Ancistrus triradiatus. Next base: position 395,514 of record JAJAGP010000012.1, on the reverse strand, counting down.
ATACGTGATCATGTGAGTCTTATCAATGGATGGAAGATCTCTGATGTTGTTTGTCGCCCTTCTGTTTGGTGTTGCTTGCTGTCTGTACTGACAGACTGAAAAGCGATATCTTACAACCTTATTTATAATCATTTCTGAACTGTAAACATCAAAATCTGAATTTAATACAAGGTTTACGTGTCTGAATAAAAAGGTAAAGCAGCAGAAGCTCTCATTTATCATCCAGATTCCTTCTAATCTTTTATATTTAATTGATCAAACCTTCTAACTAATCGCCATTAATCACCTCATTAGATCGTTTCTGTCTCCCTGCACTGCTTCCCTTAGATTAATTCATGCTAATTATGTTGCGAGTAGCTGCAGATTTACTTCTAATTCAGCAGGGGGTAACAGCCATTCAAGTTCCAGGTCCTGATGTTCTGTGATGTTCCACACCCTGATGTTTCGTGATGTTCCAGATGCTAATATTCCATCATTTTCCAGATGCTGATGTTCCATCATGTTTCTTGTCCTAATGTTCAGTCATATTCCAGATCTCATATTCCATGATGTTCCAGACCCTGAGGTTCCATGAAATTCAGGCCCTTGCGTTCCACAATGTTCCAGATGCTGATGTTCCAGATGCTGACCATGTTCCAGGTCCAAGTGTTTCATGATATTTACCTACCCTGATGTTTTTGTCCATGACATTTCAGAGCCTGATGTGCCATAATTTTCCAAGTCCTGATGGTCCATGATGTTCCAGATGCTGATGTTCCATCATGTTCCAGGCCCTGATTTTGCATGATATTACCCACCCTGATGTTTTTTGTCCTGATGTTCCATGATGTTCCAGACTCTAATGTTCCATGATCTTCCAGGCCCTGATGTTTCCTTATATTATCCACCCTGATGTTCCTCTTCCTTATGTTCCACGATGTTCCAGGACCTGATGTTCCATCATTTTCCAGACCTCATGTTCCAAACCCTTAATGTTCCATGATGTTCCAAGTCCTGGTGTTCCCTAATGGCCATTGCCATGATGTTCCATGATAGTCCTGGCCCTGACCTTCCTTAATGTTTTAAGTCCTGATGTATCCTTATGTTCTATCCCTGATGTTTCCTGATATTATTTGCCTTGATATTCTTTGTCCTGATGTCCCATGATTTTCTAGGTCCTGATGTTCCATGACATTATAGACCCCGATGTTTCAGATCCTGTTCTATCATGCTTCCTACGCTGATGTGCCTTGTCCTGATGTTCCATCATATTCCAGATGCTGATAGTTCTTGCTGTTCTAGACCCTGATGAACACACACACACACACACACACACACACACACGCATGCGTTACAGACGCAGTAAATGGAGGTTCGGGTTAACACTGATGGAGTATTGCTTTAAGAGAGACGCCGCTCTACACTCCGTGACCTTGCGTGATTAGTTCAGTATGGGCTTGGTTGTCACACACGTTCCTTACAAACTGCTCTCAGCGGTGTCAGGCCTAAATCGGCCCAGCGCAAAATATTTAAGGCATAACGCTATTCATCTCGTTTCCCTGGAAAAACTTAAGTCAGCCCTTTCCCATTCATCTCATCCTAAATGGAGGGTTTGATGTTCCAGTTCCACTTCAAACAAGAACCTTTGGTTAACGCTCTGTCCAGGCAGCTGCAGTATCAGATTGAACACTTTAACAGCTCGCTGATCTCCATTCATCGCTGATAAAGCAACACTGAACGTTAGTTAGAAAGAATTCTAATTATTTCCTCTCTTAATTCCCTATGGCGTTCTCTACACATTTATTTTTTTGTTTTTAATGATATATAGGTCTAAAGTGATCTTATTTCTTGTATTATTTGACATTATCTGTGTGTTTATTAAGGCTTTTTCTTTCCTCCTTAGCTTTTAGTTTTAAGTAAGTCAAATACTTGAGATCTTCACTGTGTATTAAACATAACTGCTGTCAAAATGAACTTACATTTCCTTCCCCATTAAACCATTCCACAACTAAACTAAAGAATTGTGGAACGTTAGCGCATACCTCTTCCAAAATAAAGGGTCTGCTGGTTCACGCCGATGTTTATTTGGGATTTCGGGTGTTCCTCTCAGCCGCAGTCACATCAGGAAGCGATCCAGACAAATTCCCAGGCCTGCAGCGTGACCCGTAGAGACCCCTGACTCATTCCTGTGAGACGGAGCGCTAATATCTGCGCTGGACACTTGTTGTTTTTGGAAGCGTATCTAAGGAGGGGACGGGATTTGGTTTCTTATTATAGTCTGAGCTGTTCAGGAGTGATGCTGGCCTATTTTTAATATTAAACTCGTTGAATAACTTTAATGAGTGTAAGGTTTAAAACTCTTCAAACTGATGGTAGCAAACCTGCAGCGTTAAGTAGCTCAGAGACTAACGTACAAGCAAAAGCAGTAGATGGACTAGATTTAATGGTCTGCATGCAGCATATTAAAGCATGCTTTATTCAGCCTCTGTTTGGTTTTATACTTGTTCTACATTTTATTGTTTACTTCACACATTACTTACCTCAGTACTCAAGCTTGAGTCCTGGAGGTTCCTTCTGGTGGCGTCTGTCTTCGTATCCTGACACGAAAATTCCTCTTTCTTGTTTTGGATGCCTCATTGACAGCCAGAGCAAACATTTCTATATTGTGGAGTGACTGAAATTGTCTGGAAAGTAGACCAGTAACTGAACCCAACAGCAGTGGGAAAACTGAAATGGTGTCTGTGAATCAGAAGTAGGAAATAATGGTAATAAACCAACAAACCAAGGCTGAGACCGTACAAGATCTGAAAACTCAAATAAACATCAGCTTTCTGGGTTTTCTTCAATGTACTTCTTAAACATACCTCAACTATTGACTTTTCAACTTTCATTGATACTATTAATCCACGTTTATAAAGTTCTCCCACCTTACTAACACTTCTCTCTCATTTTCCGCCTTCATTTCTCACTAACCGTTTTTCCATATTATCGCTTCTTTTATTTTCACAACTCTTGAATAATATTGTTAATAAATACTAATAAATGATATTTGGGTAAAAGCTTAAACTTGGTGTGTAATTATAGATCTTCTAAATGATGGAATCACACTCTTGAGTTCATGAAACTGTCCATGTTCCATTTGTTCTTTCTTTTCTCCAAAATCGGATGTTTGAATTTTTCCACACTCAGCACAAGGACGTCTTCTTAAATAAATCCTTCATTTAAGGAACGAAAACATTTGTGTTCGAATTCAAATCATCGTTTTGGAGTTTTTCCAGTTTTTGCATGTAATGTGAATAAAGTTTTAATCATAACTGTTTTGTGAAAACGGGAATTTAATCTGTAATGTGTGGCATCACTTTGCTACACTTGAAACAATCTTACAAGGTATGATCGTGGATGCTCAGTTCAGTGAGTTCCTTTCACTCCGTGGTTTTGGTTTTACCGTCTGTATTTAATAATTGTGTTTCAGTAAACCAGCACAAACACTGCACTCGCTACGTCTTAATCAGCAGCTCGCCAGTGAGAGGGTAAACACGGACTGCTGAGAGGGTAAATTCTGACTAACTGCCCTGCTCTCTTGTTTATTTTTCTCCGGCCCCTCCTGTTGACCAACGGCAGAGCAGGAAGTGAGATCACACATTCTCCTGCTGAATAATCACTTCCTCACTGAGAATACAAAGCAGCTTTATTCGCCCGTCTCTCCTTCGTTTACCCTGGAGAGAACCAGCTGAAAGGTGGCATCTGTTCGTTAAACCGGTCCTGAGGTCGGATCGGGTATCGGAGAGGATGTTTTTTCTTGTGTCAGGTTCGCCCCGCCGCATGCAGCACACAGGGTTAGTTCTCTGTTTCATGACATAAAACATTTTTCGATTTTGTAGTGTTAACATTCAGCACACGATCAGTGCCAGGCATCGTCTTTAGGGAGAGACGCACCAAAATAATGAAACCACAACAACTTAAGACAGAAATATTAAAAGTAAATGACCTATAGTCATAAGAAAAACCTCTGAAGACATCTTATAAAATTCCTCATGAGCAATAAAAGGATCCTGAAAATCACCCCGGGGTTTGGACCTGTGAGAATTGCTTTTTCCAGAACGTTAGCTTCTACTTATTCACTTTCCAGACGTGGTTAATCTAATTCAGGGTTGGCACAGGGCATAAGGTGGGACCCAACCCTAGACAGGGCGCTAGTCTAAAGCCAGGCACGGCAGGGGCACACACTCGCACTGGGATGCTTGTGAGTTGACCTAACCAAGTCTTTGAAATTGGTAGGAAACTGGAGAACCACAGGAAACTCAAACAGACACAGGGAGAACATACAAACTCCACACAGGCAGGGGTCAGACCAGGACTTAAACCAGTACTCCAGCTGACAGAAGACTGCTTGTTTGATTTGAATTTGAACCTTTGCTTTTACCCCTTTCCGTTTCAACTTTCTTTTCTGAATTAGTGCTGAACAAAGTGCTGGGATTGGGGTTAGGATCAGAGAGCCTTCATTAACTATAGCCCTACCTGTCTGCAACTTTAGAAGTGCTAGATAAAGCAAGGACCCTAAACCATGGTAGCCTAGCGGTTAAGGTACTGGACTAGGGACCAAATGGTCCAGGGTTCAAATCCCACCTCTGCCAAGCTGCCACTGTTGGGTCCTTGAGCAAGGTCCTTAACCCACAATTGCTTGGACTGTAAAATTACATCAATTGTAAGTCGCTCTGGATAAGGGCATCTGTTAAATGCTGTAAATGTATATGCCTTAACAGGCTGATTAGACCCAGAGCACTCTGGGAAATGTAGTTTCTCAGTTATCACAAGCCAGATTGCACTATCCCTCTCTGCCTCCCTTGCTGCTGTGTGCTCGTACATTTCTTTCTCCATGCAAATCAGTTTTTTAGTTAAATATTTGGATCAAATGAATCCCTGTCTAACTGTTTATAATCAAAATTTGCGGTGTCATTGTGGATGCACCGTGTATTTTAAAGTTTTGTTTCCATGGCGGCTCGAGCGTGCAAACCCCACGCAAAATCAGTTTGTGACGAGCTGTGTGTTTTGGACAGCACTGTTCTGGACTGTGGTGAGGCAGCAAGGAGGCTCGAGTCCCATGGTTGAGTAATCGAGCCCTTCCCATCATCCATCACTGTGACATTACCCAAATGTCAGTGCAGACAAAGCGTGTGTGCAGCAGGAGGGTCCATGCTGAGAGTAGGTCACCTATTTCTGAACTAGAACCAGAGCTGCAGAGCTGCAGATCAACACCTCGAACCAGACTGACGGTCCCTCAAGGAATCGTTCGCTCCCACATGATGGATGGTTCAGGCCCGTCGCTGAAATTACACGCAGAAGCATCGGTTCAACGTTTTAAACAATATCACATGCATTTTTTTAAAGAAATGTCATTGTTTTGGGAAAAAAGTCTGCATTTCTTTTGCAAAACATCACTCACAGACAAAATCTGAAGTTAAACTTTGTTTAAATGTTTATATGTGCACCCTAGAGGATGGTATTCAGCACAGGCTCTGAGGTTTGCAGCATGTCTAACTGATGCTAGTCAGTATTTATAGAAAACTAAAGGCATAGAGGTAAACAGGAATATTAAACAGATGGAGGAGACAATAAAACACTGATGTGGCCGATCCGGACAATAAAAGAGGAAATTACACCACAAACCCAAATGCACTCAGTATCGTCCGGTTAGGACTCGGTTAGGACTGTAGATGCCACAGTTTTTTGTTCCTAATTCTTTCTCAGTTTGTTTATTTAAACAGTCTAGTAGAACAATTTAGGAAAGTTGCAATTATTAATTGAATAAACATGATATCAGTGCCAGACCTTTGTGAGATTAAGCATCGCTAGACAGACCATTTGTTCGTTTACAAATCAGCGCTGACATGAACTCTTTAAAACAGTTTCAATCCAAAAACCGTGTGCAGAATTTAGCCAGAAATTAATTTGCTTACCTAAAAGTCACAAAACATTTTCGTTTGCGGACATTTTATGACATTTTGATATATGTACTTGGATATTAATTGGCCAGTGTGTACAGTTTGGCATGTTCTCCACACACCTGATACAACAGGCGAGAGAATTTGATGGCTTGACTTGAAATTGAGTTCTGACTCCATCACACATTAGAGATGAATTGGAATTCCAATTGTGAGCTTCGTGTCCGACCTCACAGTCATGTTCCAAAATAAAGTGGAAATCTTATCAGAGGTGTTAAGGCTGGCGTAGAAGTGAAACTGCAAACTGCCCGTGTTTTTGGGTGTCCAGAAACATTTGACCATTGGTCGTTGTCGTGGTTGAGCAAACCTAAAAGCCCTCTCCCTCCACCTTTAGGAGGCCTGGTTGGGACCAAGACATGGCCATATAGAGCAAAATAAAGCCTTTATGCACCACAATGCCCTTCCTACAGAAGATTTATGAGCCTCTTCTCTCAATAAGGGCTATTCAGCGGCGGCCAACAGGGTGAATCCAGGGTGCGACAGGGTCACACAGGGTGCACGCCGACCCCCGACTTTGTGGTGCAGAGAGAAAGTGAAAAGGAGAAGGAACATAAAATTGATTAGCAGGTGTGTGGAAATGAGAGTTAAGAGCTGACACAGGGAAATCTAAATGACACTTTAGGAGAAGGGAAATAAAAGAAAGCAGTGTTTAGATAAAAAACTTAGCGCACTTGGTGTGAAGGTTCTACTAAAAAAATCTCATTTGTTTTTTTTTTCGTCCAACACAATCATACTCGGTGTGAAAGGTTTTTTTATTCATTTTTATTTTTGTTGTAACATGATCGGGTGATTTCTGTCAATCCTGGCAACCTATCAGAACTCGGGATGCCAGCGGAGACAAACGTATGAAGAAGCCCGTAACACGAAAGAGGCTGTTTGGATTCAAAGATTATGAATATTATGTTGTCAAGGATACTAGTCACAAGAGAACAGCGATACGCAAAATCAGCGACATGACCGCCACGGCGTCCGACTTCTTTGCCTTTTAGGCAAATAAAAAAATTACAGAGAAACATAACCTTAAGTTGAACGACTGCTGTCGACGGCTTTGTATGACTTGACTTGAGGTTTGCTTGAGTTATTGCAGAGATTTGAGTTGAGTTGAAACTTGCTTGGGACTCGGATATCTGACTCCCAACTCCACTGGTTAGTGCTGCTGTGTCACAGCTTCAGGAATCTGGGTTCGAGTCCTGTACGTTCTCATGTTTGCATGGGTTTCCTCCGGGTACTCTGGTTTCTTCCCTCATTAGGCCTCCTTAAAAGTGTGTCCCCGTCTGCACACCTGCATGTTTTAATGCACACACTTTAAAACATTGGGTTAAGTTTTGTCCTCTGCAGATGTTCCTGTTGTTCGGTTTCAGATTTAAAGTTTGCTCCCCACACAGCAAATGTAACGCTTTCGTTCCGAAAATCAACCAAACATGTCCTTGTGCGTTTGTATATTTCGCTTGGCTGTAAGGGGTCAGAAACACGAGGTTAAAAATCAGCCGCGGCTTATGATATGCATTAGACGCTCAGATGTTTCTGGTCAGACAATCAGATGCTTGTTACATTTGCGTTTTGCCGATCCAAAGAGGAATTTCCCCTCCACAACATGGGAATACTGAGGTCTGCAATTTCTATAAACTTCCCCTTTCACCGGCTGTCACTCCGAGTCGATTCTGTTGTAAAGCTGGCCCAGGTCCAGCTGGCTGAGGCTCGGAGTCAAAAAGCAACATGTGGAAGGAACAAACGCTCCATTCATCCGTCCTCGATCCGCTGCCCGACCTTATTACTGTGTTTGATCTAACGCCTGCTCTCGACAGCACCGGTTCCTATTTATTTTTCCACTCGGGGTCTGTTCTCAATCAGGACAAAGCGTGTTTTTCTTATTCGCACAACCTGTTCGGAGATAACCCGACTCTAAACTGGGCTTCTCATTACACGATGAGAACCGGCATCCGCTTTAAACATTTCAGATTTTTTAGAAACAGAACAGACCCAAAACTACTTAAGGTGTTTTCACATGTAGTTCGCTTTAAATGAACCGAACTCAGACCTTTTCGTTCATTGTAAGCGAACTTTAAAGAGGAAATCTCACACCACAGCTCCTGTGTAACACTGAAGTGTGGGTGTCATGACACACACATGCTGGGTAGGAATCAGGTGCAGGTTTAATGATCGTAATCCAAAATCGAAGTCAATGAACAGTCCAGGGTCAGATACCAGCAACACTATAATATCGGCAAACACAGCAGAAGGACTAGGCAAAACTCAATGGTCGATATACAGAACAAACGTCAAGAACCATGTAACTCCAGAAATACAGATAACGCTCAGAATCTCAGGTATAACGCTGATGAAACCTCGTTTGAATTTGCCGCACTTAAATAGGTCCCAAGATGGCCGTTTGCTGGAAGTGACAGTCTCAAAACTCCGGCGATAGCTCCCTCTGCCCTTGCGGCGCAGATTCACTCGCCGTCGTGACAGTGGGTAGTGTGTTCATGTTTTCATGTTTCTGTATTACAAAGCAAATGAGAAGGCAGAAAATATGGCATGAAATACCAAAACTGAAGAGGAGGCAAGCATGGAGAAGGATTGGTATTTATCATATATGGATTTCAAAACTTTTTTTATGAATACGCTTCATAAAGAAATCTAGAACAGAACTGATTTTTATCAGAATAGTACACAATAGTTCATAGCTTATTTATTTTATTAAGAAAACTCTCCTTGTATCAGAGTAGGATGGAATAACTGACTGTTGTTATTTCAAAAGCAAACAGAGGTGTTTAAAATGAAGAACCTGTGGAATAAACAATGGACATCAGCGATCAGTCGAATGCAGAATTCATTTAGGCTTTTAGAAGATTCTAAACGAGACTGAACTCATATAACCACTGTCGTACTGTGTGCAGCACAGTCTCCAAACCTCGGCTGTTCCTCGTTCGACACTACGAACAAAATGCAACGTGCTTTCACAATGCACAAATTATGCGAACCACAAAACGAACCATACTCAGTTAGAGACGTTCAGTTAGTTGTGGGGTTGCAGTATGGACCTTCAAACTCAGCCCAAAATGAGAGCAGCACTAAGACTTGCAAACTTGCCCCTGGCACAGCTTGGGAGAAACAAAGTGCGGTGCAGCCCTCACTTCAGACGAGGATAAGAAAGATAACCCAGGTGACTCGAGTCCCCCAATTCTACCAACCAGTGTGGCCAAAAAAAAAAGAGCCCATGCTGAAGACTTTTTTCAACTAAACTTAAAACCAGAACAATTTTTTTGGTTTTTTAGAAAATCATCAAACTGTACAGAATGATTTGACTAAAGTCGAGTGAGTTTGTCTTTATAAATGTTTCTACAGTCAGTCAGAAGCACCCTGATAAATCCATGATACAGTCCTGATAAATCCTCATCTAAAGATTTCTCCATGTTCCCATCTTTAATCCCGGCGTGTAACCGAGCTGTACGGCTTCATGCAGCCGAGTCGATCCCTCTACACGCTGCCTAGCGGTGTAATAAAGGTGAAATGAGGTTTACGACCCTCAGAAGGAACCGGTGGAAAGATTTGTTCTCCGTGCAGGAAGTAATCCGTGTGCTGATTTGTGTACGGCCGAGAGAAAGTCGTAACAAACGTCCGCGAGCTCGCTCCGGGCTAAACGTCGTACAGTCATTCATAATTCATAAGCAGATGTATGGAGACGTTCGGTGGCTTGTTTATGAAGGTTTTTATGATTCTTATGATTTAGCGTTTCTTACAGATCCAAAGCAAACGTTCAGAACGCTCTGGTATAACGAAACAATTGACACAAAGCCAAAGTCCTGCTTACCTGACGCTGACCTTGTCAATAAAGATCAAATGGTATCAAGAGCTGAAAAAAGATTACAGATGCCACAGTCATTCCTGGGAAAAAAAAGAAGTTTGGGCTGTCTACCTGCGGAAGCTGAAGCTCTGTAAATGTTATAGTATAAGAAAGATTTGAGATCCGTGGATCCATCTGAGCAACCAAAGCTCTGTAGATGTTCCAGAATGATGATCTTAGATCTGTGGATCAGTCTGAGAAGCTGAAGCTCTGTAGATGTTCTAGTATGATGAAGATCTGAGATCTGTTGATCCATCTGAGAACCGGATGCTCCCTAGATGTTCCAGAATGATGAAGGTCTGAGATGTCTGGATTTATTTGAGAAGCTGAAGCCCTGTACGTGTTCCAGTGTAAGGAAGATCTGAGATCTGTGGATTCATCTGAGAAACTGAAGCTCTAGGTGTTCATCACCTAGAACAAAGGCTTCATCACTCTGAATCACTCTGGTTCATATCCCACGTCTAGTAAGGTTATTATCTGGAGAGCTTCAGTTCCTCAGATGGATCCACAGATCTCAGATCTTTATTCTAGTGGAACAACTCCAGAGCTTCAGTTTCTGCAGATGGAGCCACAGATATCAGATCTTTATACTAGTGGAACATCTACAGGACTTCAGTTTCTCAAATAAATCCAGAGATCTCATATCTTCAATCTTAGTGAACCATCTACAGATCTCGAGTTCCTCATAA